>OY660887.1:16976965-17471965 GCA_962446985.1 Xyrichtys novacula | reverse complement strand
ATGGTGAGAGCGTGTGTGTGTTTGTGAGGGCAAAGCTCATCTTAATTAGCCTCTAAGAAAACAGGCCTTAAATGCCTCTTCATTCACTCAGATTTGACGGCCTGAATGTTGAAGGTGTTGGTGTGATGCCAGCAGAAAAGAGGATCAATAAAGTGTTTTATTACATTTCTGCTCTGAGACGCCCCCGCCTCAGACGATGGGATCAGGTATTGAGGTGAGCTGTGAGCAGAGAGGGAAATAGGTTTTCGTCATGTGCTTGCAGTTGCAGAAAGCAGACTGGCCGCCGTTAAGACTCTCACAGGCCCAAAAAGTCCAGAAAATCCAAGGTTTGCAGATTTGTCCTGCAATCCGTGCACGCATCCAAGACGAATAAACATAACATGATATGTAAACCAGACCATAGACTGTATATAGAATGGACAGCATCTGCCTCCTCACTGAGAGAAGCCACCCCGAGTATAGGTCATAAATCCCGCCTCCTCCAGCAATCCCTATGTAACTGTGGACAAACTTCAGAAATTTGACACACCCCTGGTTGCGATGTTTTTTCAGTGTCGCTCCGTTTTTAAAAGTTATCAGGGGGTTCATGTTTTCTACGATTGACACTTGATACAGCCTATGGGCGTACGAAGATTGCGTAGCTCACCCGGGGGATACGCTGTTTGAGCTGAGCGTCATCACAGCGACTCTCGGTGACTCTTCCGCCGAAATCGCACAATGCTACTGCACGATGTTGGCTTCAGGAAGTGGAGAAAAAATGGGAACTTACCGAGAGCTTTTTGGCTTCAAATCCATATACTAGTGGAAGGCGGAAAAAAGTTGTCCATGGTTTACCCAGTCTATAAGCCAGACTCAAGTGGCCACTCAAGGAACTGCAGTTATTTGCCCCTCAGCCCTGGATGCAGCAGTTCGACTGTAAAAATCGGATTTAACCGCCCCGTTCTTTACACTTCTATTATCTTTATGTTGGGTTTTATTGCTGACACACTCCCACTGTGGATTCCCTCTCCCCTGAGGTGCACGGCTGCAGAAACAGCTTGACTCCGGGTGCATAAATAATTCACATCCATATCTCTTTAGAGCGCGAGCCGGGCCGAGTGGTTCTGCCTGTGATTTGCTGCAGCGGACACAGAGGCTGCTCATATCTGTGGAAGTGTTAAAGTGAGTAATGCTTGTAGCTGCATCAGGACACCGCGGAGCATTAGTGACGGATGACTGCCTGTGCTGCATTAAAAGCTATCAGCGGGGGCCGATTGCTGGGGGCTCCAATTTTCAGAAATGAAAATGCAACATGGTGGAAAACCCACAGAAGTCGATGTTGAGCTTTGGATGATACTGAAGTTTACATTTTTCTCAGACTGAGCAGCTTAGTGGCCGCTGGGATCCATTTCTTTGTCAGGTCTTGGTCATATTTTTCTACCTGGTTAATTTGACACCATCTAAAATGAAACAAAAGCACGAGAAACTCTCTTATCTTACTTCCCACTCTGTGCTCTGTATTGCATATGCTGTTTTACTGGATTTGGCTCCTTGTCAGTTGAAAAAAAAAATCACCTAAAGCCCGAAGACAAGATACAGACGATTTTGGAATCACAACGCTTGCAGTAACAGCTGCGATAAAAGCTGTGAAACTTTATGTTCGAGTTACTGCGACAATAAAAAGATCTTACTTAGAGTTAATGGGAAAGGAGCGAGTCAATGCTGCACCATGATTCATCAGACTAATAAGAGGGGTGTGCTGTTTGGGTTTGCTGCATAATGATGCAGAACAGTGGAGGGAAAAAGGACACCTTTATTGGCTCTACATCTTCAAAATCTGGTTTTGTGCTCTAATTATGATGAATTAACTTGTCTGATGCAGACATAACCTCAGCGGTGTTGGATCTCAACCCTCGCTGTCCGCTCATTTCCTGATGCTATTCATGTAAGTCGGGAGCATTGCCGGGATTCACAGGTGCGTCATCACCTTCACTTTATTTAGAGCCAATGTTCTGTGTTAAATATAAAGCGAGGGCCCAAACGAGTCAGATTCTTCGGTGAGTGGCGTGACGCGGCCGGCGCTTTCCATGATGCAGCAGAAACTGTCAGAGCCACGGAGACCAACAGCCGCTGCTGGACGGACCTCATGCCAGATTAACAATGTAGGAGAACCAGTAGAGTCTTGGCTGGTATTTTGTCACTTCCTTTGGTGGTAGCGTAAGATTTCTTAGAATCGACTCCCTCAAAATCATCCTCAAAAGGTGGTCAGCCAACCAGCTCTTCCAGTAAAACCATTAAAATGGAGTAGCTGTGTTTCAAGTATGCAGCCCTCAAAGTACTTTTGCAACACAAGTTAGGATCTTGTGGGTGCAAGACAACTATCTTGGAAAGTTAAGTAATCGTCGTGTTCGAAGATACAGGCTTGTGTATCTCTTTTTTTCAATCTTTAGCCAAGCTAAGCTAACCACCTTCTGAACAAAGCTTCATCAAGTTGTCCAGGTGGTTTCAGTCCATCTGTGTCCGTTGAAAATAAAGTTTAAACTGCTCGTATACTAGGGTGACCTAAAAAGAGGACATGACTACGCTGGGGCGGAGTCACAGAGTCGTGTGTAGTTAATTTTGAGAGTTTTTCGGGTCGGATTGAGTGTTTTTTTATGCGCTTCTAACTCACTAAGTCCACGCGACACGAACTCAAAACTTCTACACAAAACCCCGGACATTTGAAGGGTTTTATAAGAGGATATGTCTGCGTAAAAGAAGACGTATGGTCACCCTATGGCAGTGGTTCTAAAATGATGGATCCTAAACCAAAAGAGGGTTGCGGACACGTTCTGGATGGGTCACAAACAGCTGGTCAAAAAAGTAAATATTTAATGCGCTATTTATTAGATAATCGATGTGCTCTGGAATGTACTTTACTCTATAAAACAAGTGGATTTGACTTTGATTGGGACCATGGGAAAATGTGAGTCCCAGAGTGAGACCGGTTGAGGACCACTGCCCCAAGTTTCGGCGAATCAAAGCCGATCCTGTCCTCCATGGGTACAGCTCACTTTGTGGATGTATATTATGTAAAAGAAATCTTTACAGATCTCCCTGTCATGCCAACCTCCACATGAACCGGCTCACATCTCGCTGCTATTTCTGCTTTGTGATCCCACCAGGGCATCGCCTTTGGTTGTGAAATTCTCGGCATATGTAACATGATTGGATAAAGCGACACAGGTGGCTGCAGGACGCTAAAAATGCACTGCAGAGAAAAAAAAAAGATAAAATAAAACAGCCCGAGGAGCCGTGCTGCAGGTGCCCCCCTTCCAACTCCGGCCTCCATTGTTGCCCCTCTGTGTGTTTTCCGTCGCTACAGAAACAGACCCCGGGCTTAACACGGCTCTGTGACTCCTGCATACGCTAAATGACAGGGTCAATTATCAGGCTATTTTCTGATGACCCACTAACATTTCGACTGCTGCCTCTTATTTAAGAGGAGCCCGGCATGTTAAGAGCACACAGGAACCGGGGAGGGAAAGGACAAGAGCGTAACAGCAGTGAGAAATGTCAGCGTCGCAGGGTATGACAGGTAATTTACTCGCTTTAGTTCCGACAATGACAACGCAGAGTTGGAAAATGTCCGAGAGCGGCGTGAGTTTTATAGAGTGGGATTGCGTTTGGCAGGAGGGCGACTGGGATGAGGCCCAGGGCTCGACAGCGTGGTGTCGGTGAGGGTGAAAGAGGGTGCGTTCCACCCATCTGCCAGGATGACTCATAGGCCGTGCAGGGGGGCCAAAGCCACAGTCCTGCCTCACAGTTTGGTGTCCAAGTGAGGAGGATAAACTGCGGTCTCAGACGGTGTGTCCTGAGCTTTTATTTCAAAACAACCTCCAATTTTTCTCTTCGGCTATTCCCGTCAAAATCAGAGACATCCAAGCAGAAAATCTCCCACACCCACTTTTGTCAATCACACAAAAAAACGCATGAAGGTGGGAAACTCTTCACTGATGACTCACACCGACAATGCAAACTTCCCTGTAGGGGAACAAAAGTGCAACGCTGCTTAAAGAAGTGAAGCGGCGCGGACTTTGTGAACAACAAAAACATGAGTCAGCTCAAAGAGGAATGTTGTTTTGCAGCTTGGAAGGAGCACAGTCACTGAATATTAACAAAGGCAGGGAAGGAGGCAGGGAACTGCACTATCATCGTCTGCGCTTTCAGATCGGGGTTACCTGGGGATAGATGGTATCTCTTGTGGTTTACAGCGAAGCTCAGGCCAAAGCATTGTCACATGGAGTCTGGTGGGAAGTCACATTTGGTGCTTTGTTGTCTTTTCCTCTGTGGTGTGGTTTATTTTGGACTGATTGGATTTTTTTAGCCTGTTTCAGATACTCTTGTTGGTTTCACCACTTTCCAATAAAGCGTCCCAGTCTCAGTCAGTCTGGATCCTCTTTAAGAGTTTGTTGTTTTGGTTTCCTAGCCCACTAACTCCTTGTTAAGGCGACTCTAATGGGTTTCATATTGAAATTTACAGACACAACAGCATTGTTTCTCTTTTTCTTTAACAAGAAATTCAACCAGAGGACGATAAAGACGATTAAAGTTTAGTATCTTGTTGATGCTGCCCCCATGTGGCCATAAAAAAACTGCAAAATGCTGTTTGGACAGCCGTGAAAACGCAGACTTTCATGTAGAAATTCGTCTTCTATCACTCTGCATTTTTTGGTGGTTATTTCGTGATTATTTGTGATACTTGTAACCACCGATGAAGTCCAAAAACATGATAAAGAGAGGGACAGTCAGGCTGTTTTAGCGATTGGATTTGGACGGCATTAAAATCACAGACCAGCAGTCCAGGTAATCCTGAATCCCCCTGGAGAAATTCATACTCCGCGAGATAATGAGATCCTGGTCCCTGTTAATAGTGCGCTAACAGAACACCTCTGGACATTTCAGACACACTAACTCCAGTAATTGCTCATTACAAACAAATCACACCTTCCTGTTTGTTTGCAAACCAGAGATCCTGATTGATCTGCTGATGGGCATTATTCCCGAGGCCGCGGTGTCAGAAGGTCGATGCTCTAATTACTGCGCAGACATTTGACTTGTAAATAGCTGGTGGTGTGACTCACCAAAAAGCATATGGGGTGGGGGGGTTGCTTGGCAACTGCAGAGGGCAGAGCTGCAGGGACAGAAAGGTGTGAAGAGGCGAAGTTAAGCTGAGATTTAATTATCCTTTTGAATGTCTTTGACAGAGTGAAACAGGAAGCTGCGTCCATGGAGAGTCATTCCCCTGGATGGAGAAGTTTAAGTTCATGATATACGGCGGTAGAAAGTGGACTTAAGTCAACTTTTATTGGTGATCTAGGACCTGTGAAAGTATTTGAAGGTCCCCGGGCGTCCATATAGTGGTCTGTAATGGATGAAAAAGACTCACTTTGCAGTTTTAAATTCATAAAATAAACCATAAAAGACTGAACTCTTTCCCAAACACCCCAGAAGTCCTTTAATCTGATGTTGATCCTGCTGGCAGGTGGAGGACCTGCAGAAAGTGGCTTTGCTAGTTTGCTTCAGAGTCTCAGTGGACACCCGACTCAAAACAAATCTGCAGCGTCTCATTAAAAAGCCTGATGTCGTCAAAAACTGAGGTGGGTACTGCTGGGGGGGAAAGTCCCCTCGCTTCTTGCTAAATGAAACCCTGGCCTCTGGAGGATACGTGCATCAGACTACAGTACAGTTCCTCAACAGGACGTGCTCCAACACCTCCGGTTAAACTCCTCAGTTCTGCTGTGAGGGGGATTGGATGACCCCTAATTTTAGCGCGAGGTTCGTCGGCCACTGGACAGATTGGATTACGAGCAAAAAGAAGAGGACGCAGCAGTGATAAATTTGGGGCTTAGAGAATAAACACAGAGTTTCTCCGTTATTTAAAACCTTAAATTTACATTTATACCCTCTTGAGTTTGGACAGTCCAAGCAGGCACTCATGGATCTGATCCAGGGTGGCATATAGACACAAATAGACCCAGGAGAGGACAATGAATTAAAGAGCCGACCACCTGCGCCGAGGTTAACCTCTTCTCCAATAACTGCCCATCTAAAAACGACACCGACACGCTGCTAATTTCTGATAAATATACAGCTATCCTTTTTGGATTGTGTGATGACAGCTCAAAGTTGGTGACATATGGTACGAGATATTTCTGTCGGATCCTCACGCTGAATAGTAAGCCAAAAAAGCTACAAGCCTTGACGTCACCGATCGGGTTGTGGACGGCTATATTTGAGCCTTGAGTTGATCATACAGAGTGTGACCGACTTATTCTTTGGGAAACATTTCCCGGCTGCTGTTTCTGCTAGCCTCGTTGGCAAGTTGCATCGGCAATTACAGGGAGTAGCGTTTCTTGGAAGGTTATTTCTGGCCGACAGCCTCCCAAAAAGCAATAACAGCTGTTTTTCTGTACATGCTGTGTGCTATACTGGACATTTTTGTGTCTGTAACTGAACGCAGAGCTAGTCCAGGCAGGCCACAAAGTCACCTCTATGCATCTGACTGAAAATCGTTGGAATAGGCTCAACTTTAGCTCCTCCTTTAGACTCTGTCTGATTTTCCCACCTATACCCTAACCCTGTTTTCAACCTGGGGGTCTTTGCTGCTGTTCTCCCCGCCTCAGGCTTTGTCTTTCCACACCTGCACATGGAAGGACAGGGAGCTCTCAGGACAGAGCCACAGGAACTCTAAAGGACACTTTTTGCTACCCACTATCCCAAATCTTGTTGATACAGCAGCACAGACTCGGTCTACAAGCATGGCTCCATGCTGCATGAATTTCTGATTTTATAAAGTGGGAACATCTACCTGCTAAGTCAGAGGCAGCATGTGTTCGCACTGAGGGTAAAGTGGCAGCATGTGGAGCAGCTGAAGGATGCAGTGAGCCTGTAATCCTCTACTGTCAATCCTCTGTCTCTACACAGATGGATGGACAGACTGGGAATGCTTCAGCTGATGAATGAGTGAGTGGAGCCTGATGGGTTTGTTTTCCACACCTGACTCAAAGCCACTCAAGGAGCTTCCCTCTTACACGCTACACCCTTTATTTCCTTTCTTTACCGGGTGGTGTCGACTCTTAAGACTGCCAGCACAGGCAGAGCGACAGCCCGCTCGACAGCCGATGAACCCTCTGACTTTCTAATCTGCTAAAATCTCAAGAGTACGTTTTTGAGATCTTCTCTTCCAGGAAACGAACGAGAGACAACAACTAGAGAGTCATCTCAGACATCTAATGTCTGAACGTTACTGATCCAAGTATCCATTCAACATGCAGCAAAATGCAGAGAGACGGACTTGGAGAAATGCAACACGTGGAAATAAAGTCACAAAGAGTCCTGCTTTGAAAACAGCGTCATCTTTTGCAGACTTAAACCACATCTTTTTCAGCTCTCAGTGAATGTTTTACATCAGCTCTCAAACATCTCTGATGACCACCTTTGCATGCACCCAAAATAGAAGATTAAACGTCTGATTCAGTGTAAACAATAACAGAAAATAGATGATTTAATATGTGAAAGAGAAATACAGAATCACTCAGAGTCCATGAGTTCAAAACTAAAAAAGTGCTGCCCTCTGCTGGATGAACACCGCCAAGAAATCCAGTGGCGACAGATTTCATCTCAGTGCAGTTATAGACACAAATGCATGATGTTGTTATAAAAAACTGATTAAATGTGGAGAGTAGAAGCTTTTAATGAGAAATAAGGAAAGAAAATTGACTCATTTGTTGGTGTCAAACCAAAACTAAGTAAAACTAAATGTAACCTCAAACCAGCGTGGATAAGAAGTGACGCCATCATTTGTCAGTAGGTCTCTCCTCCGTGTTTTTAAATCAAACATCGTTCGGACCTGACACCTGTCTGGCTGATTTGGTGCGTCTCTGTTTGGGCATGTTTGGGCTGCAGCAGAGGGGATCGGGGTGTCAGGATGTTGGGGCTCGGAGGTGATTTGTCTTCTTCGCTGGTGGCCTTGTGCTGACAGTTAATTCCAGATATTCACACCTTCCTACCATCGGATCTGTCTGGATCTGCTCGGTCATGCTAGGCACACCGAGAGGGGGGGCTGGCAGAGGATGGAGCAGACTCAGAGGATCACATTTTAAATGATGGAAAGAGATCTAAGCGTTTTTAAAATGCTACCTAACCGGGGTGAAATTCAGACGGATAAGATGTGAAATGAGCTGCCTGAAACCAAAGTGGTCCAAAAATAATAATCAAAACACTCCCTTAGACCAGGTGAGTGGAATCGAGACGTGTTTACGATACACGTTTGTTTGTGCGCGTTAATAACTCCAGAGTTTTTGCTGCTGATGTAACAGGTATAGTTTTGTTTCAGATTGTTTGAGTTTAGAGTGAAATTCATGAGAAATTCAAAGCACAGAGTGAAAACTGTAGTATGGCCTTGAACCAGAAGGTAAAACTGTGATTTAAACCAAGTTATCATCTGCAGGTCATTGGGGAAACATTGAAGAGTGAACGGTAAGGCAAATTTACTATGTGTCCAATAGGTGGCACTATTACAGTGACACAAATGTTGATGTAGATCGTTTTAGTCTGTTATGACCATAGACTGTATACAGAATGGACGCCGTCTGCCTCCTCGCTGGGTGAAGCCACCCGGAGAACAGCACCCCCTGTTGACGGGCTGCAGTATAGGTCATAAATCCCGCCTCCTCCAGCAATCCAGATGGAGCTGTGGACAAACTTTAGAAATGAATTACACAGAATATACATTTTTCTCCCCCCTGGTTGTGATGTGGCTTCAAATCCGTATACTGGTGGAAGGCGGAACCAAGTTGTCCAAAGTATATACAGTCTATGGTAGTTACTGTCGGACTGACGAAGATTGCGTTGCTTACCTGGGGGATACGCTGTTTGAGCCGAGCGTCATCACAGCCACTGTCCCGCCGAATGTGTACAACGCTACTGCACAATGATGGTTTCAGGAAGTGGAGAAAAATTGCAGAAATAACGAGAGCTTTTCGGCTCAAATTCGTATACTGGCGGAAGGCGGAACCAAGCTGTCCATGGTATATACAGTCTATGGTGATGACCATCAAACGTGAGAAATTTAGTACAAATCAGGCATTTTATATGAAAGTTAGTTCTATGTATCCCTGTCACAGTCCATGATCAACAAATGGAATAACTTTTGAGAACTTTTCATCCTCATTGCTCACTTCACCATCTGTGGAGTTGATTCGATAAAAACTCTGGGGCACATTTGTTCAAATATGAACCCTGTAAACAACTAAAATCAGATATTCAACTCAAATTTCTAGACTGGAAATAACGATGGGTCCGAGGAGACTTTTTTACAGTTCTCGGCATGATGGTTGAACCCTGAGGGGAGAGCCTCAAATATGTAATCACTTTGGAAGAGGAAAGAACAAATTAATAATCCTGAGGTTTCCAAACAGAGGAGAAACATTTGGAGCTCAAAAGGATCGGATGTTGCCGATTGAACTGCTGGTAACCTCCAAAAAAAACCAGAGCCAGGATACCGCTTCGATTCTCCCGCCGTGCGAAGCGGTAAAGTCATGCCACAGTCTGACCCACAGCAGCCAGCCTCCCACTGAACCCCGTGACCCCTCTATGTTACATGAACGACATTAAAACCATCCAGCAGCTCCAGGCCAACTCAAACCCCATCAGCCCCGCAGCTTCTCCTCCTCATAATCACCTGCTCCAAAACAGACAAGGTTACAGTCTGATGACACTGGGTGTGGAGCACCTGCCAACGCAGGACAGTCAATACAGGATATTAGATGTATTCTGCATGTCTGGAGCATGTATGAGGCTGACATTAGGCCAAGCTATACATAGAGGTATGTTCATAGAGCTACAGTAAGGGAGTGAGGTTCGGTGCATGTGCGTCATGATCTGTTGCATCAGAAATGCCTGACAGTCACTGTTTTCCTCTGATGAATGCTCAAATGTGATTTTAAGCTTCTATAAAGGTATTTTCAAGTCTTTTAATCATCCTGAGGAAAATATTTACCTTCAAGAAGTTATTTTAATTTCTTTTATTGCTCCCACTTCACATGTAACGGCTATTTTAGAGCTGTTTTACGAGTCCTGCGCCCAAGAGCCTTCAAAGTTCAAATCCACCGCAGCATCTTGGCGCCCTCTGGTGCAAACCTGCGTTCCTTTTTGCTCCTTGTGCAGGAGAGTGTAACTCTCAGATTGACAAGAAATAGACATTCAGTACGAGTGGGGATCTGCTCTGTAGATTCAGAGCTTTTCAAGCCTCCTTCTCTATCTGGAAGGTTTTGCATGCGAGACGTCTGTTCCAAATCGATGAGTGTATGATTTAGAAATGCACAGTGGAACTATCCTCTATCTGAATATGATCCTTGTCTCTTTGACATGCATGCAGGATGAAATGACAGTTTGCAGCTCGTCTAAAGGTTTTGTCGGCTTGCATCATGCGTTAGAGAATGACGCCCTGATGGCCGTTCTGGCAGGAGTAGAGTCCCTGTCAGATATCGTGTCTGATTCTGACCTCGTTTTTATTCTTCGGAGACGTTTTTTAAGGAGCGGCGCTCGACTTCAGCACGGAGGAATTCCCAAAAGCCCTTCTCTCGTTGCTTAATAATCCCGCTCGCTAATGATCACAGGAAGCATCTCCGGCGGTTTTATGGCACCTTGTCCGACCTCGAGGCCGGGAGCTCTGATCGCTACCTGTTGCCGTGGCGACCCCTGCACTGTTTGTAAACATTTGAGTGTTTCTTTTGTTCGGTTGGACACTGGTAACCCCTCCAGCGCAGCGCACAGCTCTTAACACTCTGACAGTCCATCCGTCAGGATAGAACTGATGCATTTAACACAGTTCAACAAGACTGAAGAGAGGAAACACGAGAACTTATCGGCCTGAGACGTTCGTGATGGCTTCACAGGGACTAATCACACACTTAATGTCAGTGTGTCTGTCATTTCAACATGACGGAGAGGTCATCATTACAACTTATCTGTTGATTTATTCGTCTCTAAAAGATGTTTTTTGTTTTTTTTCACCCACTTCTGCTGAATAAATCAGAATTTTCCACTCAGCAAAAGAGAAAAGCGTTATTCTAGGATGTAGTCTGATGCAGTAACAATGCATGTAAGAGGAAACTCCCTGCTAAATCATAAAAACTGTGAAATACTGTCTCACACCGAAAAGCGGATATTTGATTCCACAGCCCAGCAGGTGGGTGCCACCTCACATTCATCACACCTGAGCTATAAAGTGAAAAACGAGCGAAATCTGATCTGATTTTATACATCTGATCCGACTGCCCTTCCTCTTTGTTCGCCTCCTACTGGACAAAGTGACTCTGAAACACTGAAGCTTGACTTTACAGTCGACACAATGAGTGTTTCAAACTCGATTTGTTTTACCGTCTGAGTTCAAATGGCTGAAAAGACACTAACAGGCAAAACCACCCAAACAATAGATGATATAATGAATAACTGTGGGTTTACATGCTTCGAATGACTCAATCAGAAGTTGTTTTTGATGATTTAGAGCAATAAGGAGGCAGATGCTTGATAACAGGAATTTATGAGCTAATAATGGAGATGTTTTGTCCGTTTTTATGGTACACAAGGGTCTGCAGAGTACATTTCACTGATAACCTTCTGAACTGTAATGAGTTGTACTGTGATGATTCACTCTTGCCTCAGATTGATGTGCTAAGCTCCTATGTTGATTTTTTTTTTGTCAATGAATCGAAACTAAAAGTAAAAATAAAGTTTGTGAAAGTCTTCTCCTGAATGTTGAAGCGCACACTCGATATTTTCGTCCTTGTTTGAAAGAGTTGAAATAATCCAAATAGGTCCAGTTTCCATAGATGAAAGCCTTTCATGTCGAACGTAAACTATCCTCAGAAAAAAAACTACTTTTATCCAGTTCAAGACTAAACAAGTGGGATCACGAAGGGGTTGAAAAACGGCGGGGACCTCTTGCAGTTTCTCTATGTAGTGATTAAGCGTACACTTTGTGTACAGTAGGCCGCATACCACCTACAGATCCTCCATCTCTCCCTCCCTCTCCTCCCTTTCTCCGCTCTCGTTTGATCAGCGTCTCTTCCCCTCAATCATATTGACAGCAGCATGATGTCAGACGGCAGGAATTTACTCTGTAATTTGTGAGGGTGTGTGTGTGTGTGTGTGCATACGTTACGTGAGTGTTTCTGCTCGTCCACACAGGAGTGTGGGAGAAAAAAGCGAGGAGGTGTGTGTGATTTTTTTTTTTGCAGCACACCTGCTTCCTCACCTTTCACCTTTCTGACTTTAACGGCCCCGGCCTCGGCTCCACTTCCAGCTCCCATGAAAAGTGAAGTCATGGCTTTAAAAAAAATCTTATTTTAGCCGGAGAGCGCTCATGGTTGTACCTGAGTGTGTTTGGCAGGGGTGTGGATCCAGACTAAATATCATAAAGCGCCAAAATAAAACTCCTAATTGCTTACTCAAGTGTTCAGATGTACGATAAAAATACTAAACGGTCGTTACAGACGGACTTCATGAGCGTTTATGAGTGAGGGACTGGCTGGCCGGTGGGCTCGGTGAGTTCATGGCATAAAAACTCCTTGAATGAATGAGCCTTTTGACCCGGTAGCCAGTCGAGGAAGCCTTGGTGGTCCCGGCGAGACGAGCCCAAACTGCCAAGTGTTTCCAGTAACAGCTTTTGCTCTTGGCTCGGGTCACTGGACTCGCCGGTTAATGAGAGAGAGAGGTAATGGAAGGGGGGAATTTATGAATGAATGAGCCGTTTTTATTAATAATGCTAACTCTGATACCGCTTTGGTCCAAACAGAAATATAAATCAGGAAAGTCGAGTTGAGAATCAGCGAGTATTCAAGTTTACTCAGGCAGCGTTTCGTTCTAAGCGCCTCGGTGTCAACTGCAGCTTAACTTTGCTTAATACAACAACTTTCTTCAGCTCTTTGTTTGAGTGCATGTGTCCGCTTGCTGCAGCCCTGATCCCCTCTGAGAGCTCCTGTGCATGCACACATGTTCAACATCCCATTATAAATGTATGCATACCTGAAATGAAAAGTCACTGAGCCTGTAAACCAAAGACGTACTTCCATTAATCCTCTCTCTGTGTATTATTGAGCTCGGGCTTGAATGATCCCTTTCAATGTGTCGTCTTTATTGCCCAAACCGAGCCGAGCGGCCAAGTTCCTTGCATAAGATCTGAGCACCTGTTAAACATAATAACATCACCTTTTGGCGTGGATCCCCCCGCTCACAAAGTAATAAAAGGACTGGAGTTTATTCAGGCCGCTCTGACAGAAACGTCTGACACTCGCTGGATGGGATTAGTAAGAGGACAAAGCACGGATAAGTCATCTCTGGGCGGTTTTACCCTCGTCACACGCCTGTTCATTCTCTCTCTTATCGACAACAAGTACTTTAACAGATGGAGCTCATGATCTGTTATTGTTGTGCTAGAGGCGCAGGTAATAACTTGATAGGAGGAGGTCTACACATAGATCATGTCCAAAATATTCCCACCAAGCGCCAACGTCTTGAGAAAAGAAGCAAAAGCAAAAAGAGAAAAAACTGCAGTTCTTCAAGTCGCCACTAGAGGCTGAATCTAAAGCAAAGGCAGCCCCATTAAAGGGATATTCTGGCATAAAATGAATTAAGGGTCAAATGCACTGTTACACCAAGTTAGACACCCCCTTTAGAGATGAATGTTGCCGACCGTTTGCTTCTCTAGTTATACCAACTTAAGTAACGACCACAGGTTTGTTTATGGCTCCTCAGACCGCTGTGTATTGCTATCGTGCGGCCGTTACTAAAGTTGGTATAACCAGAGAAGAGAGCGGTCGGCAACATTCATCCCTCGAGGGGGTGTCTAACTCTGTGTTACGGTGTGTTTGACCCTAAATTAACTTTACACCGGAATATCCCTTTAACTCTAAAGTTAAAATATTGATTTCTACAGTCATATTAAACAGGTTTTCAGCCCTGTACAAGAACAGCTTTGGTCTGTTCAGTCCAAGCCTGGCTCGGCTCACTACGGTGGTTTGTGGTGTAGTTAAGTGAAACAGGATCTGGCGTCAACACGGGGTGTTTTATTTTGAAAATTAAGCAGATATTTTAACTTTGTTTTATTTTAGAGTCTGACTCCGGATCTCTCTCAGCCTGTCCTGAGCTTTTTTAAGTATCGTACTCCAGTGTCCGGCAAAAATAGAGGCCGTGAAAATCTGTAGCAGAAGGTTCTGGAGCTTTTTATAAAGCAGCTAACGCAAGAAACAAATTTAGTGAGCTTCCAACAGGCCAAGCAGCAGTTTTGGATGTCTTGAGATTAAGGAGGTGCATCAGATGAAGCCAGACCTCTGCTGAAGTCCTGACTGATTCTGTTTGACTTTCAGGTAAACGTTTTACTCACTAATACGACTGTTTTTGATTTTAACTGACTGAAACACCCGTCAGGGCTCTGATGGGGTTATCTGGGGTCTCCTTCAACACATGTCGACTAATTAACCGCAATTTGGCACTTTCGTCTTCACACCTTCACCGAGCTGACGTACAGCGAGGTCACGGAGGAAATATGTGCCCACACAGCGCACACAAGCGTTTTTAAGAGCCAATGCTTAAGCTCCTCCAGCACAGGAAAGCCCAGAGGAAATTTCCAAGCCGCATCTTTTGTTTGGCAGAAACGCTTTCCAAAGTCAATTAACACTCTGTGTTTATTTGGATTTGAACTGTGATGCTGAAAAACTGACAGTGATGGGATTTTGAGGCTTAATGGTGAAGAAAAGTGGGATTAACTTTGGTTTTCTTCTATCTACTGTAGTTTAACTGCCTGTTTAAATGAACACTCTTATTTTCAAAAAATGCTATAACGTTGGGGATAAATCTCTTCAACTTCCCATGAAGATCTCATACTTTACATCTTCTGGTTCAAATTTGCAAAGTGCAAATCCTTAAGGAGCGGATTTGAGTAATGGAGGAAAGGTGTAAAGGAGTCTAACTACACTTCAACAAATTATTTACACCACCATATGAACACAAATCAGCCACTTTTGGCCGGCTTTTATGGACTTTTTCTCGTCGTAATGGTGCATCAGAAATTGGCCCCTTTTTCTCTGACTGTCCAATAACTTATAACAGAGTCCACAAAGATCAGGGACATCACTCACCAGAGATACAGCACCGATCTCCAAACTCATTTACCCGTCTCCCACGTTGACAGTGAGGGGCTGATTTGACGATATGTCAGGTCCGGTATGGAGCTTTTTTCCTGTCCCCTCTGTGAACTTTTTTTATGAACTATGTGATAAATTTGTGATCCATCTTGGAGATTTTGCAGATATGTGATACTTGCACATGTAGGAATCCCAGCGGGGCTGCGTAACATGTCTGTGACCCTTCGGTTTGTTGCACAATCTTGATTCCTAACTGTGTCCTGCAGCTTTCAGTGCACGAGTGTTTGTTGCATCATAGCTTTATTAATATTATCCAGCTGTAGCTGTGGAGCAGTGACTGAGAGCCTCATTAATAATGCATGTTAAATTATTAGACAGGTTACATACTGTTCTAATGATGCAGGGATAAGTTACATGTTGCACTAAAAAACTTGGTGTGCACATATGCACACACATTTGGAGCGGCTCTGTGGAGATCTGAGTAAGTGGATGTGGAGTCTGTCTTAGACTGCAGGGAATTACCTCAGCTCAGAATCATGTGGCGCCTTGCCTAGAGTGTGCACAATGCAATCATCCAGCCATCTTTCTTACTCATAAACTGTCAGAGGGCCTCACACAGAGGCCGGACACACACGGCAGCGGCAGCAGCTCCAACACAATGTTTCAAAGGTGCAATTAAGGCATCTCAGGCAAATTCTGTCAGGGGTGTGAGATGTTCCTCTCTGTCATACCACTTATTTATGCTTCCTTTCCATACAGACACTTTGTTTTGAATTATACAACCATCACCACCCGTACACTTCCATGCATCTTTTAAGTTTGGGTGGACTGGGAACCACTTCAACAAACCAGGCCTGCACAGATCTCCATTAGTGTTGTGTTGTTTGCGAGTGATTTGTTCAAAAGAACCAAATCTTTTAAGTGAACGCACTGAACCGAATCACTTTCTTAAGTGATTCGTTCGTTTCTCACTTCAGTTGAACTGTCGAGCTACATGATTCAGTGATTTGGTGAACAAATCTTTTTATTGAACTGATTCTAGTGATTCAGTACATCTAGAAGAACTGCCGTGCCCATCACTTGTCTCCATGTCTCCATGAAACTGATTTTACGTACTTGTTTATGGGTGAAGGTTACATTATATAGTTTTCAATCAACTTGCGAAATGTTTGCTTGGCGCCCCCTGTGGGCAAAGTGCTACTTTCAGATTTTGTCCAGTGCTTGTACATTTAGTAATTCTTGACTTAAATCGTACAGGCACTAAAAATTACGGCATAGAAACAGAATTTTTTTTGCTTTCGCTCATTTGGGGGGGTTTTCAGGGTCTTACAGTGGCATTATTGTTCATTCCAGTGTTTCATAGTAAGTTTGAAACTATTTACAGGAACTTTAAATTAAATACATGAGAATTATTTGGAGAATGAGAACTACACATGAGCAAACGTAGGCAGAATAACCCCCACAACGATCGCTTTATAGTGCCACAGGCATTTAGAAACATAATCAGTCAAAATGAAGCTTTATTACACCAATTTTACTGCAAAAACTGCTTAAAAACTGCAGATTCATTAATTATTAAGCTCACACTCTTTTTGTTTGAAACTATCTGACTCTCCTCAAAAAAGAGCTTAGATCATCTTTATTTCTGAGCTGTTTGGGCGCTTTGACACTTTTTCTGGCTACAAGTCAGGACACGCTTCAAGAGCTGCAGCGAGATGAAAAAATAAAACTTTGTTGGGAAATATCTTGAGCAACAGTAACTTTTCAGCCTTGTTGGAGAACTTTTGATAAGACTCGAGCAGGATACACAATGATGTAATGCCTTCAGGCAGATTATTCCCCTGAACATCAAAAACTCAGAAATGAGTCTCGGCATGCGGTTTGCTCTAGTCCTAGTTTGTCTGTTTGATGTGTTTACTTTAGCTGAATATAAAGGTGAAAAATAATAACTCTCTTGGCCCTGGAAGCTTAAAGTTCTTGTGCTTGTGAGACTGCAGCTTACGACATTCATGTTATTATGATAGCTCGATTTATCATAGTCAGTGAGTCACTGAATGGCCCATTCATAAACCAGATGTCACAAAGACGCACTGTGTACTCCAAACAGACCTTGGTAGGTAGCCATTAAACTCTTAAGTCATGGCTCAACGTGATGTTACCCCTTTTTCCGATCACTTTCTGGGCTCAAAGACACTTTCAACCACCCATCATCATCAGTGGAACAAAGTTGGTACACAAGGACAGCGCTCTGTTGCTGTAAACTGGTTTTTGCCATCGTTTCTGGGCAAAAATTTCATGCCATGGTGAAATTCATTGACAGTAAATAACCGCTGTCACTTTTGAGTAATCTGTTGCGACAGGACTTGAGGCTCAGGTTCCAAAAAATTTCTGGCGAAGTCTGAGAACTGTGGCGTAATAACGCTTTGTGGCTGGTGGTATGACGCTGCGATTATGATTGTATTCCGCTGAGTGACTAATAATAACATATCAGACGATGACGACATGCCGATGGTTGTAGAGATGACAAGGGAACTGGACGTAATATGTGCATCTGATTTAAAGCCAGCGTGGATTATGAGGACAGAATGTGCATGTCCTGACAAGAACAGTGTTTGGATCATCTCCAAGAAGGTTTGACAGGGCGGGCTGAAACATTTCCTTGTTATCGTCCTTACAGATTTATTAGGATGTCTTGTTTGGGGAATTTTACGCAGGTCAGGGTGCAGACCCGAGTCTTTGATGCTGCTTTTCCTGTCTTGGCTTTGGCATTTCATTAATGCACAAGGAAAGGCAGGAAACTCTCCAAACACAATCACTGCACACAATAATTCATCTCCTTGGCTATTGTCGTCCCAATGGAAGTGTCTTTAACCTTGCATTGTCTTCTACTCAACAGGTAAAGGAACATGCGATCCCGCAGCAACAGTCTGGAGGACGTAACGAAGGCCGAGCTGTCCCAACAGCACACAGAGGTACGCAAGAGTTCTGCAGAGCGTGAGGACCCTGCAGGAAGGACCGAGCGTCGCAGCCGACACCGAGAACCGCCTGACGACACCGGCACCATCCAACGAAATCACAAAACGAGTAAGAACAGCACCTGTGCAAGCGGGAATGGGAGCAGGAGTAGCAGTGCCAGCGGTGCAGCAAAGGGTGGTCGCAAGGAAAAGGCCAGGGACCTTTCCCGAGATGACCTCGTCTTCCTCCTGAGCTTGCTGGAAGGGGAACTGCAGGTAATCCAAGCTGTGAAGCCGTTGGACTTAACCCTGGGAACATTTAGGCGGTACAGCAGCAGACTGGCCTCCAGACGTGGCACGAGCCCAAGTCGGACATATAGTCAGACAGTCAGTCAGTGGGCACTTGAGATGGACTAAAAGCTGGTGTTAATGGAGAGTGAACAGCTGAGACTACTTACTGTCATTCCAACACTAGATCCAGGAATCCCCTGGCACTGTTGTTGTGTGATGGAAACAAGGCAAAGTCTGTCTTATTGTAAGCGAAACCAAAGGAAGTGGAGCAGCTTTTATTTTGGAGATTTAGTGAATTTAGTTTTCAAATAATGGAGACTTTTACGAGCAAAAAGCTTGACACTATCACAGTTTATCAACTAGCTGTAAATTCTGGCCTTTCTGAGAGTAGATCCACTTCCACTGGTGTAGTCTAGGTTTTCAAACTTTCACTTTAAGGGACTGACTCAGTTTGATCATAACTAATTTTCTGTCAGGGAGAGAGCAAGGCCGACACAAGGTCAGAACTCCGTTATTAATATTGAGGTTATTTACTGACTGTGGGTTGAGATTTATCTCTTGCTGTCTCGCTGCTGCAGTCTTGGAGTCCGCTGTGTCAATCCACCAAATATACTAAAACCACATTCACCTTTTCCCCCCACAACAGGCCAGAGATGAGGTGATCACGGTGCTGAAAGCAGAGAAAATCGACTTGGCACTGTTGGAGGCCAAATATGGATTTGTCACACCACAGAAAGTCCTTCAGGCCCTGCAGAGAGACTCAATCCAGGGCAAGAGCGAAATGCTCCAAGAGGACATCTACGAGAGGCCCATGGAAGAGGTAACACAGACTCTTAAGTGCAGTAGGATTGAAATCCCCACAACAGTCCAGAGGTGACAGATGTTTTCTCTGTGCTGCCCCCACAGCTGGACAAGTTGGTGGAAAAGCAAAGAGAGACACACCGGCGGATGCTGGAGCAGCTGTTGATGGTGGAGCAGTCGCACAAACAGGCCCTGTACAAGTTAGAGGACGAGAAGAGGAACCACGGAGAGTTCATGAAGAAGAGCGACGAGTTCACCAACTTGCTGGAGAAGGAGCGTGAAAGGTCAGTGTGTGAATTGACACCAGAACTTGGGAAGTTAAATGCAGCAACACCCCCGACAAAAATGGCCACGAATGTCGTTTCAGGCTTGGAGTAGCCAAACATGTTTAGGCAAGTCAATTGGCAATATCACACAATCGAGTCCTTTAGATAGAAGGCTATTAACGCCAATAAAACTGCTTCTTACTACCTCATAATACCTTCGAATTGGATTTTTATCCTTACCATCCTGTTTATTTCTAACTGGAAGTGACCGTTTTGTAAAATCATTCAACTACGTCAAGCAAATTTGGAGGAACAACACCACAAACTGCCATAAATTCAGTCCATGACTGCAGCCAAAATTAAAATTAGCATTTGGCAATAACTGTCATCTCTAGGTGCCTCCATGTCCTTGCAGTATAAGTACCTGCCAAGATGCTCTTCAGATTCAACAGACCACTCAAGCTTTCAGACATCAGATATTTTGTCTTTCCCTTTGAGCTTGTGATGAAGTATAAGGAACTGCGGTCTTGCTCATAAGCCGCTTTTTAGAAGTATAAGAGTTCAAATCCTCCATCCAGCTCCAGCCCCTCCTGCTGCCAAATATAAATGTCTTTATAATCCCATGTAATGTTCATATTAAATCAAAGTTTTCCTCTGGATTACAGAGGGAAAAAAACAGACCTAAGTATTCCATTATTGTTTTTCCCATGACCTGCTGTAAGTCCTTAACTTTTTATTATCACCTTTTATTGAACAACTCTGCACAAACCTGGAGCAAACTGAGAGTTTTTACTGGAGAAGATCCAGCCACTGAGAGAAGGGAGGTAACGGTTTGTCGACAGATAATTTAAGCCGGAGCTTGGATACACAAACAAGCTTTACGTTTACAGCCGTGCTTTATGGCAGCGGTGAGGATACTTGTGAAACAGAGTGAAAAACCATATCTCTGGATTACTTTCCAACAGTTTGGTTAAAGCTGCAGGAGAGCTCAGAGTGAGGACACTTGAAGATGCATTTATCCTCATAATGTGCTGATGTGCTATTTCTCTAAACTGCCTAAAATTGGAGGATTCTCCGGTTCAATTTGCTGGACCAGCACAGTGCCAATCAGGCACCCATGAGGCTTTATATTGGGGTTTGAGCATAGGAGAGAAGAAATAGATTGGGGAAATGATGTATACCTGATACATTGGTGAATTCTTGACTATAAACCATTTAAAACATTAGCCACGTTCAAATGGGCAAAATTTCTTGATCCGATTAAAAATTTGAGGGATTGGATAATCTGAATCCACTGTTTATATGAGTGCAAAATCAAATAATCTGATCATGACCTGCGTATACATGCACCAAGCTTTATTCAGATTAGAAGCATTTGGACACGCACAGAGTTGTCTGATTTCGCTAAAACAACCGCAGAGGAAGAGTTGTATTGATGTCTGTGCTGTCAACAAACCAACAAACTCAACAAACTAGTGGCTCACTCCATCTAATTCAGGAGTTTTTCTCCGTTAAATGTTAACATCTTAAATGTTAAATGTTCACAATGCGATTCAGAATAACAATCTGCATAAACCACCCCCCCTCGATCAGGATACAATTTCTTTCTGATTGAGCCGAATTGGATCAGAATCTTCCGATCGACATGTTAGCGGGACGCATTTTTATTCCGATCGGGCATTTCTTCCTATTGTTTGTGCCCATGTAAACGCAACTATTGTCACCCACCCTTTAAAAGCAGTGCCCTAAATTGGCGGCCGACATATTGGAAAAAGCCCAACCATTAGTCATCCTTGACACCAGCAAAGGGAGCCAATGGGGTGTTCAGTGGTATTTCATTAAGGTCTTGTATCACTCTAATAATCAATTGTCCCAGCAGATTCCAATAAGCCACGAGGCCTGATATGTCGTCCTTTAGCACCACAGCAATTCTGGTAGCACTTATGCTATCAAGTGCTATAATATATATGTTAAATGATGCATTCAAGAGCCCTGATAACACATGCAGCGTGTTGTGAGTCTTGGCTGTAAACTGAGGTGTGCTGTGTTTGTATTAAACCCTACGCTCAGTCGAGTTTTTGCACCAATTTCAGGTTTTTGTACAGACATGTTGCAGAAACTTCGCTGCCTCGAATGGTGAAACTTACATCAGTAAATACTGCAACGTGAGAGGAGTCTGGGATGAATTATTTGGAAGTGATGTTTAACATTGCCAACTAAGACTGAGATGGATGGCGGCCAAAAGTGGAAACATGTCTGACTGATTTGTTCTGTAAATGTCACACAGAGCTGTTACCGTGCCGGGCGCTGTTTTCTGCTTCCTCAGCAATATCATGTATCACTAACACAACCCAAAAAGTCATCTAACAACGCATTCAGACCTATAAAAACACTCCTCATGCACTCTCAGCAATTAATTTCACAATGGAAACACAGCTGGATGTCAGCCTGTGACCTATTTGGGACAATCACATCATCGCGCCCTCGCTGGAGCACAATGTTTGAGTTGGACTGGAGGACGGCGTGGCGATGGTCTGCGCTTTGTCACCACGCATGTCGGAAAAGAAGGAGTGCCATGAAAAATAGACCTCTGTCCAGGGTTGAGCTAATTACCTCGTGAGAAATGGCAAATAGATTTATAAGACTGAGAGGGGAACGAAAAGGGAAAAGTAAGCTAATGGCTCTGAGAGGCATCAATCATGCAGCATGTTCAACGAGAGGCCAGATCACCATGGAAATAGTTGATGAGGGGTTTGTTTCAGTCTTGGCCTTGCTGTTGAACATGTACAGAGAAACACGTAGCATTCTTTATGAGACTTGTGACTGTTTTACTGTCTAGCAATGGTTTTTACCTGTAGGAAGGTAAGGGTGCAAGAGCTATTTCTGATCGGCTTTAGCATGGTTCGTATGCAACTTCGTATGAGTTGAACCCTGTAGACTGGAAAGAAAGAAAGAGCTTGTTTTGATGCTCCGGACAAAGTGAGGGTATCTGAGGAGCTCCATTCTGGTTCATAATTGAGGGGCTTTAATGAAACTCATGTGTATTTCAGTAAGGTTGTTTCACATTAAACTCAACTTGGTTTAATAAGTCCGTAGGGATGGAAAGTATTTGGAGAACGACCACTAAATTATGCAGCTTTTGAACAATCCTGACGGTCAGCCAAAGCCATTGGGGGAAATCTTAAAACAACAGTGATGCTGAAATTAGTACCTAAACTGTTTATTGAAAACATCCATTATCGTGGACAGACCCCCCTGGTTTGACTTTGACTCACTGCAATTACATCATTTTATTGTTTTCCTGTTTAATGAGGTTTACGATACACTCAGAAACCCCACTTTGTGGGTTTTAGAGTGGTTTATGGGGGCTTTTTCTAAGTTGAAGGGCAGCTTTTGTGCTAACTGTGAGGTTGTTGGGTAAGGACTTGGAGAACTACAAATATGGAGGTAAAAAAAAAAACTGCAGTTCCTTAAACGTCCATTGGAGGTTGGCACCAAAAGCCAAGGGCTCCTCATTAACAACCACGTTACAAAGAACATCTTCACATTAGCCTGATACGAATAAATGTTTGGTCTCTGCCTTTTAGCCTTTTGCTTAGTCAACGGTAGGGGGGACACGACTACGCGGGGACGGAGTCACAGAGTTGCACAAAGCTAATTTTAAGAGTTCTTCGGATCGGATTGAGTGTCTTTAACACGCTTCTAACTCAGTGAGTCCACATGACACAAAATCGAAACTTGTGTACAAAAAAGGATTTCATAAACTTCCCTGGACAAATCCGAACAACCCGGACAGTCCCCCAAAAAGAGGACATGTCCGGGTAAAAGAGGATGCATTGTCACCCTAGTCAACGGAAAGGTGGTTCCAGAAAGGGAACCACTATCGTTGTGCCTTCATGCTCCCAAGTGTCTGGCTGTACTGGTTTAGACAGTTATTAGTGGAACTGGTGAAGAACCAGCTGAAGTCGACCAGCTTTATCTTCCCAAGTCAGCACAAAAGGGAATAACGTCTTCAAACTTTCAGTGCCGTTGACACAAAGCTTCAACAAGATATACTTCTGTCATGTAACAGCTCACTGATCCGCTTCAGTTGCAGAAGCAGACTTGTCATCAAGTCCGCCCTACGCCGAAAGAAACACCAAATCCCAGAGGAGACTGAGTAAACGACGTTTTAGTCATTCACCCAGAACACAAAACCCAGAGTTTGCGCAGCGGCTTCTGTTCTGCTCTGCACACCTTCCAAAACATTATTACAGAGGGTTAGAAAAGCTGAAAACCTCAAAATAACTTTGACTTCTCGAAGGAAAAGCTACTTATCGCATGTTTGAGGAGAGGTAAAACAGCTTTCTGTGTTTGAAAGCCTCAGCCTGACATGTTTACCACGCTGCAGAGGACTTAATTTCACTGTTGCAGTTGTAAGATACATTTTAGCTGCATTGAATCATTTCCTTTTACTGGACCTTTGAGAGCAAGTCATGATCCCAATCCCGGGATAACGTGCAGCAGGATTTGGAAACGTTTTCCTCCAGATCTCACGCTGCAGATTTATAAACTCCTCATCTCCTGCTGCCTTTTCTTAATTTCATAGCGGGGCGTCTCTGACTGCCGTCTGACCTCCTCCCTGGAAGCCCTAAAAAGCTTGTAAATCAGGGCAGGAGGTTGGGGATGAACCTGGCCCCCTCTCTGGATTCATTAGCGATCAAGCGTCCGTCCATGAGTGATGACCTCACTGCGCGGCGGGTACCTTGAGAGCAGCAGGGGTGTGAGAGCGAGAGCAGTGTCCTAACCATCAGCAGATGTGACTTTGAACATGACTTCAGCACGCATGCTGCATGAATTTCGCTCGTCTTTGTTCTTTCTGCAGAGAGACGGAGGACAGGGAGTGAATTTTATGACCATCTGTATCCTCTGATTTCATGCACAGCAAAGAAAAACTCAAATCCTGGCTCATGTTTAAAACACACCGACTCGTGTCAACGCGAGGAGCCTGGTACTGAAACGTGAGCCGGTCCATCATCCTGCTATCTTTACCATTTAAAGCTACAGCAGGCGGCCTCGTGTGTCCAAGCCTCCAGATGGCAGCGAGCGAGAGCATGAAACATGAACTTGGATACCTACAGCTCCTCTGATGTAATCTCAGGAATATGCACACAGCACCTTGTGTGTATCGAGCCAGCTGGTCTGGGATCAGTTTGGAGCAAAGAAGGAGGGGAGTCCAAAGGTCCTGCTGTTTCTGGGTAAAGCTTGGAAGTCTTGTTTGCTGCTGTTCGCTTTGAATGCTGATGATCCATTTCGGGGTGAACTCAGTTAGTGTCGATATAAAACGGATTTTCGGATGTCGCTTTCTTCACATGATTCATACCGACAGGATGTTTGTACTTTCCCGTACAAATCATGCGATTCCTATTTTCTGCTCTTTATTAGTCATGACTCTTGCTCAATAAATTTCGGCCTTGACGGGGAAGTCCGATGGTGGTAACAGCCATGGAAACAAAGCTTCAGGGGGAAGATGAACTGAAACAAAAGCACGTCAATGTCATCCACTGGCACGCTGAGTTATAATCTCTCCAACTGATAAAAAAGCACAGTAGCTGCTTAACGTGACACCACATGACCTCCCCTCCTCTCCCCGCCCCGCCTCCTCTTTTATAATGATTTGCAGGGCATACAATAAATCTTCATGCCATCTGCTTGACTTAAGCGCGGCGCGGGGTGACATCACTCCTGTGGATCAGATCGAGAACATTCTTGAGTGGTGTCCTCATCACGCTGAGATGCTTATTATCCAGACCTGCCCTGTTCTTTGAAAACAGAACGCAGAGGTTTGGGATGTTTCTTCTTTTACGATCTGGGATTTTTGTCAGTTATTAATTATCGCTGATCTTGTCTGTCTCTGCTGGTTCATTTTAGTTCAGGTGGTGAACTCTGCAGAAAGTAGAGAAATGCACGGTGCTTTTGCAGGTTTTAGGTCGTTTTCGTGAGCACGCACCTGGATATTGTCGAGATTTCATCAAAACTCTTGAAGAGGAGACACGAATCGGCCTTATTTATCAACCAGAGCAAACACCTGTGCAATCTTATTCACAAAATCCAACTGCATGGAAGCGAACTCGTGTCAAACTCTTTCCTTTTAAGGCAATGAAACGGATTCCTCGAGCAGCATCCCGTACGTGACGTCCCTCACATGTTTGCAGGAATCACACGGACACGACACATTCAGAGAAACCCTCTGAGCACACATATGACACGCTGCCACTGCTTTACACGCCACCAAAACACATCCTGCAGGGTGGATTTTTTTCCTGAACAGTTTCAAAACAAAGATGGCAAAAAAAGGCCAAAGGAGAACGAAGAAACCAGTATGTTTAAGGTAGAAAATAAAGTGACCAGTGAGTTTATTCTACGCTGAGTGTGTATTTCCCGCTCTGCACCACCTTTGTTTGTATATCTGGTCGCTTGTCGCTGCATCACTCCCACACTGTAGGAAAAACTGAGCGTCTTCTGACCTAATTCAGGCCGTCCAACGAGCACTCCCTTTTCAGCTTTGGCCAGATAAAGAGCAGATTGCTCCCCGCGCTCTGGTACATTAGTCTGAATCTACAGTAACAGGACAGCTGAGCCTCCTTTACTTCACTTAACCTTGAACACTTTGGATTGTACAACTTTATCTTCAAACTGCGGGACCTTGACTTGGTCTGAGGAGGGATTTAAATGATTAATGATGTGTTCTCCAGACTACAATCAATTTTAGGAATAAAGACTAATACTCTAATAACAAAACTTGGGCTGAAGGTCTTTTATGTTACACCTTAAAGTAAAACAGATGGCGTTTCTCTCAGTTTTGAGAACGCAGCAGTTTCCTGTTGTGTCCTTGTTTGTCTCTATGACTGTAACTTTAAAAAAATAAAGAGAGAAGACGCTCAGATGGAGGATTTCTGCCCCGCAGATGTGCAGGTATTCCTGCTTGAATGGATAGAAGACAGACGGCAGTAACACAAACCAGATACCACTCACATGAAAGTGTATTTTTGTGTGCGCGCACCTACGAGTGTGTGTTGGAGACTGTCAACATATCACTTCACTACATCTGCAAACTAGGTGGCAATTAGGCCCGGAGAGTCGTCATAGCATGGCGTAATGTGATTACATCTCCCCGACAGAATGCAGCGATTAGACCTCACCGACCACAACGACGCAAGCTTGTGCCGCCTGTACTTTTCCGACCTTTTTTAGACTTGTAGCAAAAAGAGAGAAAAAAAAAACACAAGCCTAAAATAGAACTGCAAGAAACATATTTCTACTCTATTGAATTTGACGTTTAAATGGACTCTACAGTAGACCTGTAATATTTATAGTCACCTATTATGTCAGTCTAAGACACCTACAGAGAGGTTCAAAACGCTCCTTATTTATCACATACAGGTGTCTGTAAAAACTCTCAGTTCAGCACTATTCAACCTGTTTAGTTTGGCTGATTTTTCACAGATATAAGAACAGATGCAGCCAGTGGGTGCTACCTTTCACACAGCTTTGAAGTAGTTAAAGTCCTGCCTTTACAGAGAATTCTTGAAGCTAACTGCTAGTAGCGCAATCTAGCTCCATTAGCTTAGCTGTTTTGGTCATTTTGCTGATTTTAACTTAGATAGAGCATGTTGGTGTTACTTTTTACACATATCCCTGTTATGTGCCTTTTGCTGATATAAAGTTAGACATAGCTTGTGGGTGCTACTTTCTACACATTAAACTCTCTGAAAGTCCTGCCTTTACTGAAAATCCCTAAAGCTATCTAATAGAAGCACAATTTAGCTCTGTTAGCTTCGTTGTTCTGGGCTTTTTTTTTGCTGATTTTAACTTAGATAGAGCATGTGGGTGTTACTTTTTACACAGCTTGCACAGCAGAAGTTATGTCGTAGAAGAAAATGTCTGAGGTTAGCAGTGTTTGCATCCACTTAGCTTCTTTCTTAAGTCCTGTAAGCATATATTTGCTGCTGTTACAAAAGCTGGTATTATAATCTGAATTACAGCTAGTGGTTTGAAGTCTCTACAGACGGTCTTTAGAGATGGAACAGCAGGGACACAAATCCAGCTGTAACTGGACTGAACAGTAAAGTGGGGAGCTTTAATAGCATAAGCATAACTCTCTATTTTCTGACTCCATTGTCCTTCAGAAGAGAAAAAAAAAGCTTGATTTTCCGACCAAAAGCTGAGTGATATTAGAGCTCTTTGTTACTTCCAATATCTGTCAGTGTTAAAAGAAACAGAGAAGAAATAGTGTGCTGGTCAGTCAAACAGAGCCTGACAAATGAGTCTTGTGACTGGGAATCCGCAGGAGTGATGTATGAGCTAATCTTCTATTTGTGAAAGGAAATAGCACCAAGGGTGGAGAGCCCGGGTCAAAGAGGAAAAAATGCAGCTAATGTAGAGTTAGCATGACTTTTCTACGCTTGCTGTGAACCGTGCGTGGCCTCTGCAAAAAAAAAAGCTGGAGACAGGGAATGATGGTGAGACAGGCATGTAAATCCGACACTGCTGAGGATACATTCACCCGTCAGTAAAAGCCTAATCTCTGTGATTTACCCTCTTCTTGCATTTGTTCTAGCAGGCACCTCCTTGAGTTACAGCTTGGCAAAACATGGCAAAGGGAAGCCATTTTTTTCCCTCCCGTCCTGTCAGGCTGGAAGGAAGCGACAGCGAGAAACTTGCACATTACGTCCTCGGAGCTGGCAGCTGCCGCGTCTGAACAATGAGTGTGTGCCTGCGCCGCCGGCCAAGCTGGTGTCAAGATAGTGAGTGAAATATGGAGGGAGGAAGGAGCCCGCCTGGATCTGCCAACTCAAATGTCTCATTGTGGCGAATGGGCTATCTGGACGTGGCCGCGGTGAATTGTGCAAACAGGAGAAGTCAATCAATGCGGTGACATTTCTGGCCTTTGCCTTTGTAAGGAAGACAGGATTACTGTTGTACTGCTGTAGGCCATTAACCCGATGGAGATGTTAACATTCGGGCTTTCATTTAACTCTTCTCAAATGCGAATAATTTGATCAGGATCCGTCCGCATAAATCTTTTTGACCTTTTCTCATATGTTGGTGGAAATTCTTGTACTTTTTGCCGTCTTACAACTAGGCCATGAAAAAAGTCGACCCTGATACTTAAAACAGCCCACATTTATCATCCCTCTAAGTACGCTGATAGATGTTTAAATGGTGTTTTAACTAAACAAATGAGGTAAAACAATTGGCGAGACCCTGGCAGATGAACCCGCTGAGGACGTCCATGTCAGCGCAACTCATGAGCTCATATCCTGTTTCAGCTCCTGGGAGGAAGAGTCAGTTTAGCCGGGTCTTACAGGCAACAAAACCCCACCTGGGGGACCGCATTTGGCATAAAAAAGATCTCTATTGGTTATCTTTTCTTTCTCACTGTGTGACAGGAAACTTTTACCCCTTGTGTGGAAAGTTCACAACCCTGAGAGTCACTTATCTTGATGGAGAACACCTTTCAGAGTGACCAGCGGGAGAGGAAAGCAGATCTTGCATGTTTTTAGGTTGGCTTTGGAAGTGCGAGTGCTGCAAATATCTTACTTTAACCGAGGATTTCCAAGCTCTTACGCTATGTTTTGTAGAGTCTAAGTTTGGGGCATTTTCTACTACCTCAAGAACTTGGAGATACTTTGGGGTAAACATGGTGTCATCCATCAAACTAATCTGCTCTCCTGAGTCTTTGTGTGCGCAGCCATTGTTGGGATTTTATAGGATTTGTGTAAAATTCAAAATAGCACTTGTAACTGTCTCAGGGTGTTAGGAAGCAACTGATTCGGCAGTGGTAACCGTTAATTAGGGATGTTTATGGGGAGCAGGGTTTCATTTACTTTTCCCTGACGGAGTTTGCCTGACAGAGACCAAAAAACAAAGCGGCTGTTTTGGTTACGTGTTTCTCGTGAATGCAGCTCTTTATTTGTGGCTGAGGTATCGTACAAACTTTTATGATTTATCACCTCAAAGGAATCTCAGGATGTATGCTTTCTTACGGTGTAATCCTCGTGTAAGAGAGGGGGACATTAAGAGTGTCGGTTTGTGGTTATTAAGGGAGTGAAAAATCTGAAGGTTGTATGTTGAGCTGTTAAGACGGCGGTGGTCGAGTCTCGAGTTGTGATATAGAAACCAACATTTAAAACTCTGGGGATCGACTCTTTGGCGTGGAACAATAGAAAGCTGTCAGAGGGACCACCCTGTCGTAGTGCATCCTGGGCTTTGACAAAGCAGGAAACAAGAGCCCACAGTCGGGGTTTAAATTCCCTCCTCCCCAATCTGATACTAGGTAGTGAAAATGATTGATGAGAGGGTTTTCCTGTCCGGTTATGAGGCTGCTGAGTAGCTGGCACTGCTGTGTGTCAGGGTTGAGATATGAGAATAAACATTATCTTTTCAGGCACACCTTTTCCCTCAGTCGTAATTGCTGTTTTCAAGGAAACGTTTCAAACTGAATAATTATGTAACTATGAGAAATGCGTTTAATAAAAGATTTTGGACACGGGCTGAATCTTTTACAAGCCCGCAAAGCCTCTGCGAAAACACTCCTGAAATGAAATTTAACTCTCTATAATATGCATGACTTCACAGAAAACCAAATTCTGTCTTTTTATGGCGAGACAGGAAACCAGCGCGACAAGCCCGATGGCTCCCATGCTTAATAAGTTACCTTCACCGACCGCAAAGTGTGCAATTGATAGCCTGAGCTGCAGTATCATCGCAGCAAGACAAACACCATCAACGTCCTCTGAACCACGCTCTTCCTCCGAGTCATTTCCAGGGTGCAACGGTCTTTTTCAACCAAGCCCAAAACCTCAATTGTAACGTATTTCTCCAAGATTTAATTATCCAGTCAACTTAGTTTTACTCGAAAATCGTCTATTCTGATGTTGCCTTGACCCGGTGAGGCGCCATGAAGGCCTGGCGCTCACTCTGATACCCTCGCAGCACAGACCGATGAAGACGTCCAATAGATGTGATTTGATGAGGTCGCAGCAGAATTTCAAGCCTGCCCATAAAAGATTAGAACGAGGAAATCAGACAAGTCCAAGCGACTGATATCTCAGGGCAAATGTTTTTGGGTTTGAAACCCAGCAAATCCTCCTGGCAGTGACAGAGGTGATGAAGGATGGTGGGTGGGTGGGTGGGTGGGTGGATGACTAAAGGGTGGAAAAACGGTTTAGAGGGTCTATCCGGTTTCAGGAGCCTCTCATGGTTAGGAGAATTTGAAGAAAAGGGAAGTATCCATGTCAGAAAGGCAAGAAAGGTCTGGTAGTAAACCTGCAAAGTTTAATGCCTTATTTCCTCTCATTTCTGTGGCTTAATCACCCTGACATGACATGATGTTTTTAGACACTTATGTTGTCTTGTATAATCAGCCAAAGTAAGTAATATCAGAGACGCATCTTTCCCTGTGTCACCTGTAATCTGAATAAAAGCGCTGAGGGATCTGTGAAGGGTTCCCGTGATGTTTGAGCACGCCGAAAAGAGGAATGACATCTGCGGTTTGGATTAAAACCAAACACAAGAGAGAATAAATGCCATGCCTGCATCTCTCTAATTTTATGTAAGTATAGCGTGAGCTCATTCCTGAGGCGCTCTCCTTTTTTTTTTTTCAAACAAAGAAAATTATGAGCTCATATTTCGAGAAGCTGTATATTACAGCCAGTGTTGTACTCGGCCCAAAATAACATAAAACTCTGATTTAGCAGCTATTCTTTCGCTCTGCAGGGCCGTGGCGTCCTTTCAGACGGACTGAGCTCCGTCCAAACTTTAATATTATAATTTGAACGGTGGATTTTCTTCAGCAAAGGAAGGTTCAAATTAAATGCATTTTTAGAAATCTGTTTTTATTTTGAGCCAAAATACAACCAGAAGTTTTTCAAAGTTGAGGGTTTTGGATGAATCGCAGAGGGCAGAGGTTAAAAAGCAGGCATTCAAAGTAAAGGTTCTTGGCGTAAAAAGTGCTGCTGGGGCGACTTTTGGGAGCTTGATCCACGTTAAGCCCTCGCTGCTGAATGGCCAATAGTGAACCTGGTGTTGCATTAGGAGCTTCCCTGGTGTATTGAGTTTAATGTACAGTATAAAACAAGAGAGTGGAGAGATTCAGCCATGCATAATGCACATAAGTTCTTTCCGTTCTTGCAAAAAAAAAAAAAAAGTTTTAAAACATAATTATGAAAAGAAGCTCACAAGCTGTCTGTGTTTGACAAATCTGCAAGCATTACGGGTCATAAAATCAGTTTTAGGGATTATAAAGTTCTTATTAAAGTTCCAAATGTTGTTAAAAACTAAGGGGATTGAAGTGAATCTGAGGATCAGCTCGACGATGCCAACAGATGTCCTCACATATTTCAAATATCTCGTAAAACCCTCTCAAGACTCGGCGTCCTGCCAGAGCTAATTGCGCTAAAAGAGAATAAAATCACCATCAATCCTCATCAACGCTGGATGTGGACAAAGCTAAACCTCATAACCCTCAGCGCTCAAATGCCTCTCTGGATCCGCTCCAGATGTGAGCCATCTGTTGTGTTCAGTCACTGAGGTGAGACTACTCGTGTCTATCCAGACGGTGACATCACCCAGAACAGAGACGGGCTCAAATCCAGCATTCAGGGCCCTTCATTAATAACCCCGCTGATCCAAGGCTTTCAGGCAGCCCCCTCTACGTGCACCAAGGTATCCCACTGGTGCACTTCATCAACGTTATAAGTGTTTTCTGCCACAGGGATCCTAATGCAGCCAAGAGACCAGAAAACAGCAGGGCTGCGCTGCACGAAACATGCCCCTTCTCTCTACCGCCCCAAGAGGTTTTGGGTTTTATGGGCTGGCGTGGCATGAAGTCATGGTGAAAACAGCTACTAAGGAAGGCTGATACGACCTGTTTGAACCAGCGGGCAAAATAAAAGAGGAGCGAAATGAACAGGACACTTTTCCTGAGACCAGTATGTGGCGTTTTTCTACTAAACGACTGACTCAAGTCCGAAATTTTGGCGTTGCGGGCAGGAGCACAGCAAGTTTTGGTTAGCGCTTATGACACTGGTAGTCAAAGAGACTAAACACAACTCACCTACTCTCTTCCAGTTTGTATGGAGACCTCCAGGCGAGTCCATCGTCTGCAGCAGGGTGACGCAGCTCAAGGAAGAACATTTATGATTATTATTTTAGCATTTCCTTTTAGTAATAATCAACATATTAATCATTTTGTAGACGCGGTAGTTCTTCTGCCCTAGCGTCTCGGTCTGATTGTATTTCCATGAAGAAATGATCATAAATGTTGTTCCTTGAGCTGCGTCACCCCGCAGCAGTCCGTAATGGACTGGCCCGAGGTCTTGCAACAAACAAACGGCTCCTCAGACCGCTGTGTATTGCTATCGTGTGGTCGTTACTAAAATTGGTATAACTGGAGAAGCAAAAAGTAAACTAATTTTATGCTGAAATATCCCTTTAAGACACTGTCATACATCAGGGACGTGACTCCACCCCATCCAGTCCATAACAAAGAGAAAAAGACAGGTGAGGAGATGGAGGACGGTTCAAAAGTTGTAACGGCTGAAGTAGACAAAGTTAATGTGGGAGGGGGTGAGCAACTTGTGGAGTAGTTATCCTCCATTTATCGTTATTGAGGTGAACTGATCAATATATCGTGTTATTGATTTAAGGCATTTAATTTAATATCACCCAGCCCTACCTTCTTTAGTTTATTAGTATTATGACCGCCAACGTTGACAGAAGTTAATTCAGAATATTCTCAGTCTCTGCAGAATTCAAGATACATGACAGACAGGAAGCAGCTATTAAGTTTTCTCATCAGGAGTGTAATCAAACAATCATGTTTCCACAAACTCTACAAGGGATTGAGTGAAGTTTTTTGCATCACTCATCCTCCAAATTAAATCAAGCCATTTTGTGTAGGGACTGAAAAACCCCCGGGAAACTAAAAGACGCCAAGAAAAACATCTTCTGAGGGATATGAATGTGGGGATGACATAAAACAATCCATGAGAAACTGAGGCAATGACGTGGTGGATAATTGGTCTGAGCTTCAGTCTGCTTCTCCTCAATGAAATTCAGAGACAATCTGAGGCCGGCTGCCAAGTCATTGGAATAATGGAAGCCACGACGGGAAGTGAACAGACAATAGAAAAAGCTCAGGTCCAGGATCCCAAACCACCGCCCAGCCAGGGTCTCATCCCCTCTGAGCTCTCTGGGAGGGGAGTGATGTCATCCTAACACACCCCAGACTAACACAAACCGACGATCCGGCAGACATGCACTCGCAGACTCACAGTCCATCACGGCTCTTGTCTCGCTTAAGTAAATTCCAGCGTCACACCCCACATCCCGAATCACTATCATTTACATTCCTCCTGAACATAGAGAGGTGAGCGGTGAGTGGGAGGATTCAGGGTGAGCCTGCAGCTGGCTGAGCGTGATGGAAAGGCTGAGGGGAGAGCAGGAAGATAAGAAGAAAGAGGAAAAGAGAGGAAAGAGGGGAGTAAGAAGCTTCTAATAGACAATGTAAAGGAAGCGGTTGTAAATTTATACAACAGGCTGTAGTTCCTCGAGGGCAAAAAGGGAAATTTCAAAGTGTTGTAATCTCAGAATAAAACTCTGCTTTTAACTGCAACTGTGGCATCAGCGCAGGATGTCGAGGAGAAGAAAGTCTTGTTCAAAAATAGAAAATGAAAACACAGCAAAGTAGAAGTGACACGGATCTTCGAGCCAGTAGATAATGGGAGGTACTAGGGCTGGGCGATATGGCCTCAAATCAATGTCTCGATATATTGAGCAGTTCACCTTAATAACTACTCCACAAGCTGCTCACCTCCTCCCACATTAACTTCGTCTACTTCAGCCGCTACAACTTTTGAACCGTCCTCCAGCTCCAGCTACGTCTCCAACGTAGGACAGCGTCTCAAAGGGACAAGAGATCATAGCCTACCTACACACATCCAAAAACAACTTTTATTTATTTATTTATTTGTTTATTTGACACTGAATATATTGAAAAATGATGTTGGTTATTGTCGTTAATTTCAGTATCTGTAAATTTTTGGTTTATCGTCCAGCCCTAGACTAACATCGTGTTGTATAGGTTAATTTTTTTGTCATATCAAAGTGGTAACAGCATGGATCCCAAAGTACTCAGACCTGCAGATATTGTAATAGGAAAATACCGTACCCTATCATAATGTATCGTAAAATGTATTGTATTAACACCTACAGTATAGTATCATGTCAAATCCTAACATTTTGTATCGTTCGTATCGTTTCATGTCCTTTAATTTCGCTCTGAACCTGAACTCCACAAACTAATCCTGATAGTGCGAGTAAACTTTGTCATGCAGCCAGTAATTAGCATGCCAAAGCTCGCTTAATTTTGTATATTGGTTATTGTTAGCAGTTTCCCTAAGCTAGAAACTGCTTCCAGAGAAATAGTCGTCAAGCTCTTCCAAAACGGCAAAATCAGAACAATCAGAACTTTAAATCCTGCCGGTTTTAACTATTTAGCGAGGGAGTATGAGTACAGAACTTTTCAAGGAGTTGGTCATATTAATGGTGTTGTGAGGTGATGCAAGCAAAGTAGCCATAGCAACTGTAAAATGTAGTTTGTCTTGGGTTAGGTGGCTACTTACATCGAGCTTAAGTAAATAAAAATGAGGTCCCAGTTTTGTCTGAGTAGTATACCGATTAAATTTAGAAACTAGTCAAGTGTATGTTTATTCAGTTACTCAGAAGTGAACTGGTGTAACAGGCCAAAAATAATAATAGAGACACTAACCCTTAAAAAATCCACTTCTTGGCAAACTCAACACCCTGCAAAGGTACAATTTTCTTCCAAAAAGGAAGGAAACTGCCAAAGGTTTGTTCTCGAGTCCCTTTCCTATCAAACTTGTTTCTTTGCAGCTCATCTACACTGACTCCACTGACTCAAACTGATCCTCCTGCATGACAACCGGCTGGAGCTGTCCCCTCCACCCGTCCAACGTTAAATAACAATGTGATGACACTTCTATCATCAGACTCGGCTTTTGGACGTCTTCCATTAATGCGGTTGTGAAATGATGAACACATTGTGAAACCCATTTCCTGTGTTTCGAGATGTTGGAAAGTGTTTGTAGATAAGTCAGGGAATGAGTAAATGGGACAGATATATTAAGTGGGAGCTGACTGTGCTGTAGGCCTATCATTTAGCCCTGATTTTTCCCCAGAACTTGTAAAGATGTGTTGGAAAGAGTGGGTAGTTTCAGTGGAAACTTGGTCAGCTTGGTGAAATTTTCCTATTTTCCAGTACACTCTATAAAAATTGAATCTTCAGAAAATGCTTCGTGTGGATCCTTCAAGCTGTGCTCCTGTGGCTGGAGGTCACACTACTATTTTCGAGGCTAAACCAGTAATCAGATATGTATGGCCCTCCTTAAACATAGTTTAACCAGAAGAAGTTCTGAAGTACTGTAATCTGCAAGAGTGTAAACACAACTTTTGTTTAGAGGGCAAGGCTGTGACGCTGAAGGTATTAGCATAAAATCAGCCTTTATCAAAAAACTGAATATAGGATTTACATGGACACAGGTGTGAAAAACGTAAAGGGCTTTGAGACTTGACAGCAGGGGAAATCTCAGCTTCTTTAAATCTGATTAGAGGGCCACTCGTGTGTGCCTCCACAGACTGCGCAGGATCAATGCTAATCCATCAGGAAACCATCAAAGAGCCTCTGGAGGCAGATCCGCCCTCTTCACCTGACAGCTGGACAGATTACTGTGTGTCGATGTGTGGAAGCGTGCGTGTATCACTTCCCCCCTTTGTGTGGATTCGCCGCCAAATAACAAGATTATTACCCTATTGTTTCTTGATTGTCAGGGTGTGGAGGCTAACAGGATCAGCACTGTGTACTTGTTGTTGTGGTGTGATTGCAGGAGTCTGGCTCTTGAGCTCTAAATTGCTTTAATGGACAGTGTGGGGTAGGGATTCCTACCCTAGGGGGCACTTTTACAGCCACAGGGGGTACTTGGACGGATAAGAAGATAAGCCTGTTATAAAATTATAGCTTGTGGTTTGATAGAAGTTGAATATGTCCAAATACTAACAACTACAATAGCAACTTTATTCGACTAAAAAGTTACTTCAAAATGCAGAAAAGTAGGAAAATGTAAGAGTTAAAAAACAAACACGTTTTTGGAGTTTGCCTCGGGAATTAATGATGTATGCATAAAACCTTTACGCTGATGTTCAGGACACATCAGAAATAAACCAGAGTGTCATCAGTGTAAGGGTCTTATGCTGCGTTCCAGTTGTACTAGGAAGTCGGAATTTCCAAGCTCCGAATCGGAAATTCATCTGGAACATCCCCCTGAAGTCGGCTTTCCTACTCAGAAAAGCCGGCCGATCCTCACCAATTCCGACATGACGACTTGATGACAAGATCATAATCCAAGATGGCAGCGCAGTGCATCAACAGTAAAGAGTAACAGTGAAAACTCGCTTAATGTTTTATTTATTAGCACTTCTGTTTTGTTTTTGTGAAATTAAATAAGTGATTTATGTTGTACTGCCCAACATCTAAAAGTAAAATACTGTGTTATGTGCTGTTTATAACTGGTATAGCTAACAACAACTAACAACTGCTGACAACCGCTAACAACAACCAACAACAGCTAACAATTGTTAACAACAGCTAACAACGGCTAACAGTAGGCATCCATCTTGGTTTTCCAACTTGTTAACTGGAACGCTGTCAACTCGGGTGTAACGTCATTCCCAGCTGCGACACCCGACTTCCGAGGTAACTGGAAAGCAGCATTAAAAGATGCAATATTTGATGGGAACTGGATAAAACACTCAACACTAAACAGCCATCCAATCCCTGATCTTTCCACTCTGAATGGTTTTTCAGTGTTTGGCCCAAAGGTCATTGAAATCCACCACAACTGTGCAAACAGCGATCTGAACATCCTCCTAAAGTGTTTGCGATTTACATCAAAGTCCGGAGTGCTGCAGGGTAATGATTATCAGCTGTACCAATTGAGGGCGGCAGACACACGCCTACCTTGTTGACTACACACTCACACATTTGCACATGCACACCCCTCTTTTTCACACCACCAGTGTGATCCTTTTGTGTGGCACTAGTCTGGAAATTACAGCCTGTCTACCTAAACCCAGCCCTTCAATCTGAACTTACAAGATTGATTCCTGCCTATAATTTTATATCGCCTCATGGTGCGGTGACGTGGTTCATTTGTTATGCCGGGAACTATTTGTTCCTATCTTCAGAGTCAGGCAGCACAAGCTCATTATATCTAATTTAAGCTTTAACTTTTATGACCTTAAGCGGACATTTTTAGAAATGTTATCAAACTCATCCAAAGAAAAATATACTCTTGGACTCTTGCCATTTGAAGCTACAGGGGATGAGTAAAAAGTGATAAGTCACTATTTGTTCCTGTTGCTGGGTCATTGCAAACTAATCGCTCCGACTCTTCTCGGTGATCTCAGCTCACTTATTTTGTTCTGGATCAGAGTGCGACTAGTGTGCTTAAAAATATCCTAACAACCCACGCCAAAGAAAGAATCACCCCCGGTGTCTGAGGAACTTCTCCAAATAATCCAGGTGTAAGAGCACCCTCAGTTTTTTCCTCTCTCAGAGTGGAACCAGGTGCAAAGTTTAGTATCTTGTTTTAATTTTATAAAACTTCAGTATTAAAAAATAAATCATAATTCTCCTTTCTAATGGAGTAATTAGGGAGCAAGAGAGATAGTATGGATAGTACAAAAGGAACCAAAGGCAGGGTTCCTACACAAGTATGGAAAGTATAGAGAAGTATGAAAGTAATTCGATCAATTTCCAGGTCTTCAAAAGTATTGTAAATGAAAATAAAATACGGGAAAAACATTCATGTTAACAGACTATATTATCACAGTTATAAAATATTGTTTTCTAAAATAGAAAAATAGCCATTTCTTAAAAATAATTTGAGAAAGTAGGGTATGAAAATGTATGGAAATTCCAACTGTGCAGAACCCTGAAAAGGGAAGTTGAGGAAAGTTTGAGGGGAGTATAAGGAGGCATCAAGGGGAGTTAGTAGGACATATAAGAGGGAAGTTCGAGGATAGTTGATAGAGGAGTTAGGGAAGAGTCCAACAGGACTTGGTAAGGAACCAAGGGGAAGTTTGTGGGAAGTTGACATGAAGTTTAATGAAGTTGGTGGGGCATCAGTGAATAACAAGAGGGAGCTAAAGGGTAGTTCGAGACGAGTTAGTAGGGAGAGTACAAGGTGGGTTCAAGGGGGAGTTGGTGAGAAGTGTAAAAAAGAAGTTGAGGGAAGTTAATGGGGCATCGGTGCAGAATAAGAAGGCGTTAAAGGGTAGTTCGAGAGGAGTACGAGGGCAGTTAGTAGGGAGAGTACAAGGTGGGTTCAAGGGGGAGTTGGTGAGAAGTGTTAAAAAGAAGTTTGAGGGGAGTAAAAAGGAAAGCAACAGGGAGTTGGTGGGGGAAAAGTTTGAGGGCCTTTGGTGGGGTGTTTTAAGGGGAGTTAGAGGAAAGATTTAGGGACTTTGGGAGGACTAGGAGACATGTCTTCACTGTAAAAACTTTTGAAGGTTACATCTCAGAGAAAGAGGGACTCCAGGTCAGGCTGGCCCTCTTTAATAAATTCGCAGACTTACAAAATGAGACAGGATGCGAGTTACTCCAAACAGAATCAAATGTGCTCGAAAAATATGAAATGAGTAATAGAGTCAGGGAAAACAGAAAAGTACAGCAGGTTTCAAAAAACAGTACAAACCGCGGATGAATCATACCCACCTCTAACAGGGAGTTACAACTATTTGGACGTACAACATGTCAACACAACAACGAACAAAAGGTCTCCAGCCAGAGAACAACGATAAAAAAAGGGGTTTTGGCCCTACAAGGCCAGAAAAACATCCACATGAGGCTTTTTTTAGTCTGGCGGTCAAACTCGCGTTCCATTTCAACCGCGAGGCCCATGCTGAGGCCGGGCTGAGATCAGAGAGACGAGGGAAAACAGAGGTGAGGGACAGAAACAGAGGGAGGTAAACAAACAGAACAGGGAATGTGGGGACAAAAAGAGAGAGGGAGCACTCAAATGAGAGACGGGAGAAAAAGGAGGAGGCATGTGGGTTTGATTACATACCGATGATGTCATGGATGTATGTCAGGTAATCAGCCCGGGGGTTGTGTATATCGCACAAGCATGTGTGTGTCAGGGCAAGACTGGGCCTCGGCTGCAGAATGGGCGGTGTGTGTGTGTGTGATGCCCAGCAGAGATCACACTCAGCGGAGAGGCCGAGTGTGTGTCTTTGTCTGGTTTGATAAGCTCCCTAACACTCACAGACTTACACACATCCCTGCGGGGGGAAGACGAGTGTGTCAGTCAGCTCCAGCGGAGGCCGTAAAGTCGCCGCGTTCAGCGATAGCTCTTGTTTCCATCTGGTTTGGACATTTATGGCTTATCAGATTCATGGCAGATATCAGGTACCAGCCGCACATAAACACAAAAATACACACTCGCGGACTCAAACGCAGGTGCACTTTCCTGCAAGCTCTTGCAACACTTAACTGCGCTCGTATAGCAGCTGTATTTTCCATCATGTTGAGTCCGAGGCGGTGCAAGTAACAGAAATCAAGGATATCCCATATCATGTGTTCACTCGTATAACCTTTAAAGTGGAGGCCAAGTTTTTGTGGTCGAAACAGGAAGTCGATCTCTTTATATTCCTGGTGTATTAGTGTCAACGTTTTGTCAGTCCAGTTTGAGCGACAGAGTCAAGTTTTCAAAAGTGCAATCCATGTCATGTTTGTGCAAGACTTCAGTCCGGTTTCTACGCTAATTATTGCCCCACTTTCCACTTGTGCACAGGCGAATCCATGCTGGAGATGAAGCTGATCGATGCTTGCGACAGTTGATTGTACTGCAATTACGACCACAAAGAAGGAAAATGAGGGAACGCTCGCTGCTTCGTAGTAAACATAAATAACCCCATCATCTTCGGCATCGCTCGTTTGTAATCTTGAATTCCCAGAAAGTTCCAGCCCACAAAAAAAAATTAGCCGAATGTTAAAATACCGGAAGACGCTGCTTTGAGATTTAACAACTGCTCCACCAAACCGCACACGTTGCTCATGAAAAAACCAAACCTCCACATTCCTCTGAGCGCCGTCAGCACTGTAGTCATCCCACCGAGGTTACATAACACATCTTCATCCTCCCACTATTTGTCATCGGGTCGAGGCCTGTCACAGCAAACATGTTTGTGTGGCCTGATCTTGTGTTTGATCCCGGACATCTGTTTCATGTGTACACCGCTCAGGGCCTCAAATTTGTCCGGATCCAGAAATAGAGTCTAATTTTGGATGACCGAATTGTTTGTTCCACGAACAAACAATTTGCTGCGAGGAAATGGGAGAGAGCAGAAAACTAAAATACATCATAGCTTCGAGGCCGGAGCTCGTGGGCTGATGTTGAACTCTGTGACATTGAAACTGCTATTGAGTTTTAAATTGCCTGAAATCATCCCGCTTTAACCAAGTGTACACCAGAGTTCCCTCTATTCCCAAGGCCTCGTTACTTTGAAGGCTTCAGCGTGCTTCAGGAAAAAAAAAAAAGCTCTCTCAGCAATCGGGAGGTTTTACTTCCAAGTGGAAAGAGGGATTGGTTTTGCTGAAGAGAGAGAAAAAGTTGAGGCTTGTGTCACAGTAGGGAGCTCCGATTTGTCATTTTTGTTGTCCCCTCCAACTCCTCCACACTCTGATCTTCCGGCCTCCAGCTGTCAGCAACAGATGTGACAACTACCAAATGGTGTTCACTGTGTTAAAGTCCAAAAAGCCCTCAAACTTGGGTTGTTTTCTTGAGCAAAATGGTGAGTTCCTGCCTAGAAGTCAATGCTATCTTTGGCTCCAATTGGCTTCCATTGGCATCGTTGGCACTACCCACTGTTTCCACAGAGGCTCATTCATTACTGTCCAACAACCGTCTCATCCGATTGGTCAAAAACTGTGCGATTGATTGTGATTGATTACATAAGTTGTAAAGACACATGTTTTTGGTTGACTCTTTTTAGGAATTCACGAGTCATGTCTGGCGCTTCACTTGAGTTGACGAACTCACTGAGATTGAGTCACAGTTTTTTTAGATGCTATTTGTTGTTGTCATCAATGTATGAAGAATACCTGAGCAACAAGTTTGGCCCTGACTGGTTCCTTCATGATCTTTTGGAGTATTGTTTCTTATCATTATCATTAGTTTTATGCTGGAGATGGATGACAATATGAAGGGGAATACCACAGATTTGTTACAGATCTGAGCTTTATTTTTGTTTGGCGAGGTCATGACTTCATGTTTAATCTCCGTCATTTTATTGCTCAAAGATGTTTGTTTGTTTCGTGAAACTCTTGCTCTAAAACAATCATTAAAAATAACATCTGTATCCTTGAGTTTGTTTGGCAAGGCTTGCAGGTTATTATTTAGGAAATGTGACCTCATGCTTTGGGCAGCCATGACATATTTTACTCAGTAGGCATGAGACAACAACAGAGTCTCGGCTTTGTTTACTCGCATGGCTGGACTTCGTTAAAGCTCGTACGTATTTCCTGAAGTAACAGAATGTTCTTTGTTTTGTTTTCATGCAGGGTAAGTATATGTGACTAACTCGCTGTCTTATTGAATGTCATGCGCTGTTGCCTTACAGTAAACATGAAGTCCTGCTGTTTTTGCAGCGTTGCTTGAGTCCCCTTCATGTTTGTGCACAATGCATCGTCTGTTTTCCTTTTAACAATAGAGACACTGACGGTTACGGTCTGGCTTTACTGATAAATCTGTAAAATATTTGTTCCCGCTCAGTGAAAACAGAAAAAGACACTTTTAAAGGTGGGTGATGTAACGTGAAAAGTTGGATATTTAAGTTAAGACTAGGGGATAATGATACGAACAATGAAACCACTTCTATACACTCAGGTATGTCTGTTTACTCTTCTCTCAAAAATCTCAAAAATTACAAGGTAATCTGGACTGATATCTGGATCCTAATCGAAACTTTTAAGGACTTCTTCCATTTTCAGCCAAACCTCAGAGGAAAAAGTCCCTTTTTAACCCTCCTGCACATTGTTTTTATCAATCTAGTAATTTATACCACACATTTCAAACTTTCTCAATTGAGGTGAGTAGGGTGACCATACATCCTCTTTTACCCCGACATGTCCCCTTTTTTGGAGGCTGTCTGGGCTTGTCTGGCTTTGCCCCGGGAAGTTTATAAAATCCTTCAAATGTCCGTGATTTTGTACGCAAGTTTTCGAGTTCATGTCACTTGGATTTACTGAGTTAGAAGTCTATAAAAGACACTCAATCCGACCCAAAAAACTCTCAAAATTAACTTTGTACAACTCCATAACTCTGCCACCGTGTAGTTGTGTCCTCTTTTTGGGAAGTCAGAATATGGTCACTCTAAGTTAGTTAAATTTATATCCTCTTATGCTGCCTTCCTGCTGAGGTTTTTATAAAATTGCAGTTCAGTATTTTGGGAAATATGCACTTCTACTCATCTATTTATGAAACATGAAAGCAGAACAGGCAAGAATGAGATTTGAAACCAGTTTTTGAGACATTTAAAAGTTAAAACATAAAGACATACAGAGTAAACTTTGTAGATGCTTGTAGGGGGACTTGCTTATCTTGAGTGCGCTGTGCTAACTTCATTTTGTGCTACGCTAGCAAAAGTTTTGAATTTACTGATACAGGTACAAGGCTAGTATATGTAGCTCTTGGCAAGATGGTGAAAATATCAAACAAGTTTCTTGACAAAAAACACAATATTTATCTGACAGTTGCTTAGCTAGTACTAGAGATGTGCAAGTTTACTTGAATTAACGTCACCACCAATGTGAGTCAACGCCTGGATTACTAATCGGTTGAATGACTTGTAAATATTTCAATAATATGGGCCTAAAATGTAGGGATATGTTGTAAATGACATTAGCAGGAGTTCTCACACTGGTTAATCAGGACTACTATCCTAGGGTGACTATACTCTAAATACCCAAACAGACGACATGACTAACCGGCGGTGGAGTCACAGAGTCGCACAAAGTTCATTTTGAGAGTTTTTTTGGGTCAGATCGAGTGTCTTTTATGCGCTTCTAACTCAGTAAGTCCATGTGACACTGAACTTTCCTCCCTGATACATTAATTTTGGGGTTATCTGCAACACTTGTTTAGATTTAAAGCTTTTACATACAGAAAACTGCGGCTCTATACTTCTTTTTAAAAACTGTTCTTCATAAGTTTAAATTAAATCAAATGGTATCAGCGTTGTTAACACTCCTCGGTGAAACTCAAAGACTTGTGTTACATGTCTTTTCTTGTTCTTCAGCATTGGTCTTGATTACAAGACCAATTTCTCATTAACTTTACGAGTTTCTTCTTCTTTTTTCTCCTTTCTTGGCTCCGAGTGTTGACGAGAGCCAGAGGGGGGGAAACACTGAAACTCTAACTCCTCGTCTCTCCTCACCTACATGCCCTGCCTCCGGAGCAGTGACAGCTCCGGCAGATATTTCACACATTACATACGTCAAGAAAAACCCTTTCTCCCCTCTCTCTCCTCGGCCACATCCTTCAGTTAAACAGTTACGAGCACTTACACGCAGCAGCGAGCACACCCCCTTCTTGTGAGCCTGTGCGATGCAAAGCTCCATATAAGGGCATGCTGATGATGTAATGCTCCATAGGCAGGGAGCACATCCCTTATTGTTTGGTCTGAGTGCAGGAATGCCCACATTACAGCTACTCAGAGAGTGAGGCGCACGCAGAGAGGAAGAGCCGAGGGTCGAGTGTCGTACGGCGAGATAATGAGTTTATGGCTGTGAAGCAGGGGGAGCTTTTGGCACAGGTAGGCTGCAGGAACATTCACACTAAACTTCTGGAAAACCTGTCGCTAGTTTGTTTGGCTTGGAGGTGCAGAAATATTGAAATTATCATAATTTCAAGCTGCTGTTCTTCTGAACTTTGTAAGTTTTACTGAGTGTGTTGTCTCGTGTCTCTGGAGTTAGTTTTTTGGTTTATTTCTGAAATGTTTGACGGTTTTTGTTAAACTGTAAAAAGCTTTTCATCTCAGCCAAAGTTTCTAAAGATGATCGGGTTTGAAATTGTGTTCAAAAGTTCGTTTTGTATCTTTATTCTTATCTCAAAAGGAGGTGGTTGAATCTAATTTTTCTAACTCCAAATTTAAATGATCTCTGGAAATCTTAAGGACATGGTCGAGCAAATTGGGATGAACTATTTATGGAGTGAAAGAGCAGTGATTTTAGTGTGGCCACACTGTACAAAAGAAACTAGTAGTTTGAAATGAGAAAAAGTTGGTGTCCCTTGAAATAATAAGTTGAGATTCATTCATTCAAAACACTTTCTTTGTCAGATTATCTCACTTGTACAGTTTGATTTATTGACTTAGCATTATAGTCCAAACTGGATGTGAACCTCCTTGTTAAAAAGCGACAGCTGCATCCACAGCTTTGTGTAATCACATCCTAAACAGCCTGTATATTTGGGCCAACTTGAAGATTTATACTCTCTGTTTATCACTTTTTCCGGATTGGAAACCTTCCATTTATTGAGGCGACTTCACATGTTCACAAGTTATCTCAACACTTTGACAGAGTATGAATCATCTGAGGAGTCTTACGGTCCAAACTTTGGACCTAAATGAGGCTCAACTTTGTCTGAAAGTAGTTTGAAATTCACAAGTAGGTCTCCTGTGCGTGAATATGCCATGAATTCATGATGGATGGATGTGGAAAAAACACCAGCAACCAAGTTACAGATGAAAAAGTGTCAAAATAACTAAACAGAACTCATATTTCAGCATTTCATGTGTGCAGCAGATGCCTGTTTCAATGGATTCTCATTATCCACTTGGTCATGTTTAAACAAATCATCATAAACTATACATGAACTGAGAGAGCAGTGATTTTATTCTGACAAAGTGCCCCAAACATGGAGCTTAATGAGGCTCAGTCTTGCCTGAAAGTGGCGTTGAGTATGTTGCATTCACAGACCTATCTACTGTGCAGGAATTTGCCAATATTACCACCAAAAACAACTGAAAAAGTGTTAAAAAAAATTTGAAACGTGCGTGTGTTTTGGCATCCTATATGTCCAGAAGAGTAAGTTGCTATGGTTACGGAAAAATTATCCTTGCATAAACTACTTTTTAAGTATTTGTTTACGCACATAATTCTAGTTTTTGCAGAAGAGATCAGGTGCAAAATCTCTGTGACAGTACTTATGATTTTTTTGCTTTGATTGCATCGACAAAATCGACATATCTCAATTTCTTTTTCAACTTTTGCCCACTTTTCTGAAAATACCTACTTAACCTGCACACACAGCCACATGTTGGTATATAATCCCACTTGCAGGAAGTTAATAAACATCAGAGCTGCATATTTTACACGTTAAATGCACTCTGGGGGCCGATCACTTAGCCTGTGTGGACTTTAAACACAGTCCACGCTCTGCAACGCCACCCACTTCAAACTGCATGTGTGTGCATGAACAGCACATATCAGTTTGTGCACATGACCTAATCACTCGTGGAGAGGAAATGGCCCTGACATATGGGACGTGTAACACGGCTTTATGCAGCCGGTGAGCCACAGTTTCCAGCTTCAGGAGAGGGAAGCCCTCCATAAAGCTGTGAGTCGTGACTCTTGGAGCCAATTGGTCCCCACCGTGTCTGTTTTAGAGGCAGCTCTGTTAGCGCGCACTGGGAAGAGAGGCAGGATTACACTTGCAGAAACGCCAAAAACAATCCTGTCGGGTTGAGATATCTCACATTTGGGACGGTTTTCTTGTGACACATTTACGACACGCAAAGGTAGTCATGCACCCGATCTGAATGCGAAGTTATTGCCTGCTGAAAAGGTTGCACATGCAGGCTGCAGAGTGGGTGGTGAGGTGACTTGTAACGCTGATAGCCATGAAGCTGTTATGTCACCGGCTTTATGTGCAGCTCGGTGCAATTTATCCCTCTGAAATAATGTTCTTTCCTTCTGCGCGGATGTCTGTGCAAAAGTGCAGCTCTCCAACGATGGCGAGATAAAACATGACGGGAAAAATGGGGCGAATGCTTTATAGATTAATGTGCTCCCTAGATGCTTCTCCTGACTGAAAAAAGCTGGTCAGATAGACTGCTGTTACAAGGTTTGTTTTGCACTTCTAGGTCTCAGATGTTTCTTTGTGTCTGTCCTAAATAAGAAAAAAGTTCAGAAACGACTGACCAACGTTTACTTTTGCACCACAAAGTGCATTGGGAATACAGGGATGTAGTAAACCGTGTATATAAAGTGGCTAAAAGTGATTTAAACGCCGCGAGGGGAGCGGTGTATTTTGGGCATAGGAGCAGCTTCCTCTCAGTGGATTTGCTTTTATAAGCAGAAAGCGCCCTCGTGTCACTTTACAGGATTTATATCCAGTTCAGGACTTTTTTTTTTCAAGAGTGATAGGCAGCTTTTCCAGCCCTACTAGGGAACAAAGTACATTTTTCTTTCTATTTGGGCAAATGACATCATTCGAAAACCACCAGGGACCGAGATAAGACGTTGAATAAACAGTGATTACGGCCGACGGACGAATTCGCAGGAGAGAAGTCGACCTGTTTGCTTAGCAACTTACCGTTGCTGAACACACAAGCCATTAGGACAAAATGTCATTTTTCAACACCAATGTTCCTCTAGATAAAGTGGTTTTACTTTCCCTGCGTTTGGCTGTAAATCAGAGTCCTTGAAAAAGTACGAAAGATAACCAAAGTGTTTAATCAGCACTTTGAGCAGCCGGTATGTATCAAGGGCAAACTTTGTATCAACACAGTTAGACAGGAAAGTAATCCCAACCATGGGAGAGTACCCAGACCTGTAAGTGAAAATGGGTTTACAGAAAAGGGATTACAGTATCTGCCCAAAGTCCTTCTGCCTTAATTTCAACTTTATAAACATCTGAGGGGTTAGATTCACCAATTATTAACAGTTATAAAGGTTTCCTGTTTCCATGTGTTAAATAACCCCAAATTGAAAAAGCTCCTGTGAGTATTTTTAGCTGGTTTTGAATTCATCTTGTCAACTCTTTAGGGGCCAAAAAGTAAATTAAGACTATAACTGATGACATATAATTTTGTGTTGACGCAGGGTAGGCGACATATAAAGTGACACTATTAAAACAGTCTTGTTCACTGTATGGATTTATGTCGTTTAAATTACACAAAAGTTCAGGGAAATTCAGTAAAAAGTTTTAAAGTATCAGTTTATCCACAGGTGGGCTAACTTCAACATAAATCAACAGTTCCTTACATGAGCTTGAAGTAAAGTTTTCTTGCATAATTGAAAACTTATTCATAGAGTGATGAGATTTATCTGTGTGTATAGGACAGGCATTGCTTTGTCTACAGGGGGCGCCAAAATCAACATAAATAAAAGGTTCCTCACAGGGGCTTTAAGATGTAGATTAAAATCAGTCAACTCAACTCAAGTCCTCAAGACATATTTTCAAAGTAATTGCAACCACTGTGGGTTTACTTTCTTCTAAAAAGTTCAGAGTACAGTTTACTCGAAATCAAGTTCACAGCTAAGTTTATGAGAGTCATACCAGCACGTTTGCTTTATGAAATGTAACCACAACATAAAACATCCCCTAACCCACTCCGACCACACTAATGATGAAGTTTTATGCTTATCCTTATAATTTTTTATGAGGTTCTTATTTGGTCTGCATGTAATTGCACCACATGCTCCCAGTCACACGTGTCCCCTTTGAGCTTCCGCCCTTTAGCAGCTACTGAAAAAACAGATGACACACACTCCTCTGCGAAGACGTGACCCGCCCTACCACACTGACATCATGGCCCACGATCTGAGTTTACATGTGGAATCAGCGCTCCCTGAGAGTATTCTGTGTAAACTCTGAGGGATGGTAATTGCCCCAGAAAGCAGGGGGAATTCCTTTAAATGTATAAGGAAAAAAAAAACGGGAGGGTGGTTGGTGGTGGTTTTGGGTGAGGGGGGTGGAGGGTGGTAGTGGAGGAACCCCTTAATTAAAGGATTGTTCCATGCCAGTGGGCCATCTGTGTGGAAATGCCTGGCAGCTGCACACACGGCAGTCATAACATAGCTTCCCTTGGGGCTGAAGGCACTCCGGTCTGGTGATGTATGTATGTGCCAGACGCGCTGACCTCGACTGCAAACTTTTAGTAGTTTGGGCTGGTCCAGCGGCACATGTGCGATGTTCTTGGACATCATTTGAGTACTTAATCACCTGTTGTGGTTTTATATGTAGAAAAAAAGGCATACAAGTAGCTGTGGGAACATGAATGTCTCATTTTTCCCATTAAAATCTAAGTCCTACTTACCTATCCTCAAATTTCTGGAATTTTGAGAGCTATAATCTTTTAAAGTTTGCCCCCTTAAACTTTGCTTTTGTTATCGTGGTCAAAAACATCCTCATATGTCCGTTGCTGTAATGCTCGTCTAATCCATTTTTAGTGTTTAACATCAACAGTTTGGCTTTGTTCCAGTCTTTGCCCATTATTTCCCAAAGGGCTCAGAGAAAGCCATCTGGTACGCCCCTGTAATACTTAGGAAACTTTTTGAAATTCGCTGATTGTAAAACTCGAGGTTGGATATTTATAGCAGTAACTCAGGTTTTCAAACTGTTGGACAATTTGTTGGCAACAAGGGAATGAAAACAAATTACCGCAGGTATTCCAGGCTACCAGCTTGGGGAGGGTTTAATGCTTTTTAATGACGTGTTAAATTTTCCATGACATTAATTGTTTAGTTTTGCTGAGAAATGCAAGGAGAGTGTTTATGATGTGTCAGTGTTTGGAAAAGTGGGCCCAATGGGTAATGCCATGGGGGTGTAGTCTCTCGAGCACCTTTTATGGTTATTTCAAGCTTTATAAAGTAGAAACAACCTATATTTTAGGTTCACCAAAGATTTTAATGGGTGTTGCTGCAGGTTCAAGAAGAATCAAGTGGAACAACTATTTTTTCTGGATTGCTTGATGAGTAACGTTTTCCCTCTCCATTTTTCTACAGGTTGAAGCTGTTAATTGATCAAGAAAAGGCCTACCAAGAAAGAAAGGACGACGAGAGCAACAAGAAGATCTTCAGTCTGAAGGAGGAGCTGACTAAACTCAAGTCATTCGCGTTGATGGTCGTGGATGAACAGCAGCGTCTCACTGAACAGCTGAATCAACAAACAGCCAAGGTCCAGGAACTGAGTGCCAGCGCTTCCCAAGCCCAAGAGGAGCTGAGCTCAGCTAATGCTCGTCTGCAGGAAGAGGAGCAAAAGGTCTGTCGCTTGGAGGCTGAGCTGCGTGACCAAACGGGTCGATACCATCAGGAACAAGACACCATGACTGCCAAATTGACCACTGAGGATGCTCAAAACAGACAGCTGCGCCAGAAACTGTCGGCTCTCAGCAGGCAGCTTGATGAGCTGGAGGAGACGAACAAAACCCTGCGAAGAGCCGAAGAGGAACTGCAGGAGCTGAGAGACAAAATCAGCCGAGGCGAGTGTGGAAACTCGAGCCTCATGTCTGAACTTGAAGAGCTGCGGAAAAGGGTGCTTGAAATGGAAGGGAAGGATGAGGAGTTGATCAGGATGGAGGATCACTGCAGGGACCTCAACAAGAAACTAGAGAAAGAGGCCCATCAGAGCCGAAGCCTGAAGGCAGAGGTGGACAAACTCAACAACAGAATTATGGACTTAGAGAAGTTAGAGGATGCTTTCAGCAAAAGCAAACAAGAATGCAGCTCACTCAAGAGTAATCTGGAGAAGGAGAGGATGGTGTCAAAGGTCCTGACGAGTGAACTGGAAGTCTTGAAAACCAGGGTCAAAGAGCTGGAGACTGCTGAAAGCCAGCTGGGAAAGACAGAGCTGACACTGAAAGAAGATTTAACTAAGTTAAAGACTCTTACAGTCATGCTGGTGGATGAAAGGAAGACGATGGCGGAGAAGTTAAAGCAAATGGAGAACAAAGTCCAGAACAGCACCGGGAGACTTCAGGCGGAACAGGACAAAGTTACGTCAGTCACTGAGAAGCTGATCGAAGAAAGCAAGAAAGCTCTGAGGTCGAAGGCTGAGCTGGAGGAGAAAATGTGCAGCGCCACCAAAGAAAGGGACGACTTGAAGGCCAAGCTGAGGGCTGAAGAGGAAAAGAGCAACGATTTGGAGTCCAAGATCAATATGATGAAGAAACGGCTGCAGTCACTCGAGACGATTGAAAGAGAGCACCTGAGAAACAAAGCCAAAGAGGAGCACATCAAAACACCTATCGCTAACCGCTTCCAGCAGGAAGACAACAAAGTGAAAGACTTGACGCAGGAAGTTGAACGCCTTAGACGCAAATTAAAAGACATGAAGGTGGTGGAAGGTGACCTTTTGAAAACAGAGGAGTTTGAGTCACTGGAGAAAAGATTCAACAATGAGCAGGAGAAAGCAAAAGCCCTGATGGAGGAGCTTGAAATATCCAGGAAAGAACTTTCAAAGTACCAACTAGCAGAGAAGAAAGAGTGCAACCAAGAGCACGTTCTTTACAAACGTTTGAAGGACGAAGAGGCAAAGTCTAGTCACTTGAGCAGAGAGGTGGCAGCCCTGAAAGAGAAGATCCATGAATACATGGGAACAGAGGAGTCCATATGCCGCATGAAAAATGACCACTCAACTCTGCAAAGAAAACTGACGCAGCAGGAGGTCAGGAACAAAGAACTGGCCAGGGAGATGGAGACGCTCACAAGAGAGCTCGAGAGATACCGTCGCTTCAGCAAAAGCCTGCGCCCTGGCATGAACGGGAGACGCTTTTCAGACCTCCATGTTTCCACCAAGGAAGTTCAGACAGAGCCTCTTGATCTCATGTCCCCGAACTGCAAGACAATCGAACCGCTGGAACGTGCCGTGGTGAATGGGAAGCTGTACGACGAGAGCGAACCTGAAGATAACGCAAACTACAGCAACGAGCTCCAACTCGCCAAATGTAGCCCCTCGCTAATCAATAATGTTAATAACCTGAACAACAACTTGAGAAGAGCTCGAGTGCCGTTCCTGAAAAACAAAGACACACCCCATCAGGTGAATGGGAAAGTGCAACCACGGCAGAACGGTAACCACGTCCAGCCTGGGGATGTCGTGTTGACCCACAGTCCTGGGCAGCCTCTGCACATAAAAGTGACCCCTGACCACGGCCATAACACAGCAATGCTAGAGATCACCAGCCCGACCACAGAAAACACCCCGTCATTCACCAGCACTGCGGTCATACCCACAAGTGGCGGTCCGCCAAAACAGAGAATCACCATCATCCAGAACGCCTCCATGTCCCCGACTGCAAAATCCATCTCCCCAACAATGAAATCCAAAGGGTCCCCGATTTCTGATGATCTGTGTTCACCTGATAGGTCCCTTTCACCTTTCACCATGGCAACATACTCCAGAGCAATGACCCCAGACTCCTGTGGCTCTGTAACACCAGACAGAGCCATGTCGCCCATACAGATTGTGTCGGTCACAACAGGCACCCCAGATCGTTCCCTCTCCACCGAGCCGGTCGAAGTCGTCGGCGGGCACGCCGTCTTCCGTGTTTCCCCGGAAAGGCAAACTAGCTGGCAGGTCCAGAGGTCAAACAGCACCGGGCCCAATGTCATCACCACAGAGGACAACAAAATCCACATTCACTTAGGGAGCCCCTTCATTCAGAGCATCAGCACTCCGACACAAACACTGAGTCCATGCCACACGCCTGGACTCCAGGAGCAAAGAACTCAGGTGCTCGCAAATTGCAGTACCCCTTCTCCCAAAGGCAACAGCAAAATCACAAGTAGCATCATGATTAAGCCCACCACCACCCCAATCCAAAGGCCATCACAAATAACAGTAAGTAACGCCTATGACTGACCTGATAACACCCAAAACCCTCCATCCCATCCTTTGTTACTCAACCTGCCCATGAGACCCAGTGCCACCATAGATCCTTAGCCCCCCGACTCTATACCCTGATGCATCTACACGTCTGTTTTACTTAATTTATGTGCTTAAAACAGGGTTTGAATGTCTTCCTTTGATTTTGTTTGGTTTGCTTGGTTCTGTGTGATATCATTAAAAACCATTGTGTGCCTGCATGAGATAAAAAAAAAACATTTGAAGCACTAAAAATTCATTTTTTTTGACATAACACAAGGTCTTAACTTATGTGCACTTACTGTATTGTACTCAGTGGCTAATTTGCCGTGTAGTCAGATTATTCACACTGATGTATCGTACCAGTTTTTATACTTCATATTAAACATCTTGCATTATGATTTAAGTTGTTTTTGTTTTCTGGGGGTCAAAGTGTGCAGAAGGAAAGTGTTATGTTTATAGTTTGTCACCCATGCTCGCCAATTTCATTTATTCACTAAATCCTGCATGTTTTGATTGTGTAAGATTAAAAAGTAATCAAAGAAAAATGCAATCAGATTCAGATTTGATTTGATTTTTTTGGTGCATGCAAAGTAACTTCAAACAGTTCAGATGTTTGGATTTAAACAAAAAGACTGACAACACTTTGTTTGATCGAATTAAATAATACCCAAGTGGAGTCTGAAACCCTTTGTGCTCATACTTGACCAGATTACAAGAGGAAAAAACCTCTCACATGTACGCCTGTTTGAGTTTAAATCAGAGGCTGGTGTTGGAGTTTCTTTGTACATCCAGAGCGCAGCAGTGACCGAGAATGAAAACCAGCATGACGTCAACTTGGAGTTCTTTGGGATGATGCAATGGAAACTTAGCTTGAAACCTTTAAATCTCAGAGTGGTGCCCCACAAAGCTGCTGTTTGAGGTAGATCTATTCTAAGAAGACGTGGGTCTAATTCAGTGGATGACAAAAACATTCAGGACGGACTAAAAACTTTGCTATCTCTCTGCCTGTATGAACCAGAACTTTTAGAGGATGTTCAAAAGATAAGATCTTAAATTTTAAACCTAAAGTCTTCCCAAGTTACTTTACTTTGACAGCTTGAGCTACTGAAGTGAAGCACCAAAACTTATCGTCTACTAAAGAGGCGTAACTTAAATGTCCAAACATAAAAACTAGAAATCAAGAGAAAATTCCCCTTTATGAGCCTTTAATAGATCCCTGCACCCCTTTGAACCCACTTTAACAACCTAAAATTCCCTTCAGCGAACCCTGATACAATAACTGGCTCTTCAAGGCTCTAATATCTGCTGATGGCCTAACCTCAGAGCTCTTTCAGCAGCGAGCCTCACTTGGGTTGTAACCCAAAACGTCTGTTTTATTTTCTTTCTCTTATGAATCATGTCCTCTGAAATGACTCAACACTTATGTTTCTTCGTGTATACGCATTCTTGTACTTGCGGCTTTGTGCGCCCACGGTGGAAACCTTACCACAAACGTGCGATTTGTTTAAATAGAATCAGCATTATTCGTTTAGAGGATTATTTCCTCTATTGTGGTGTGATTATGAATTTTATGTCTTAAAAACAAAGCCAAATTACTCTGAAAGCCCTAGATCTTCAAATCAGGCTCATTCATAAAACTTGATTCGCTTAAAAACAACATTAATTTAAAATACCTGCACTTGTTTTTAACTTTTTAGCCAAAAATTTGCTAGATGTTCATTCAATTTTAAGAAATCAAGCAAAGCAAAGGCTGTGATATATATTTTTTTTCAAGCTACCACTGCGTTAGTGTAATTTCAGATGGATCAAGACAACTGCTGCAGGAAACAGGCGAAACAAACCCATCACGAACATCCAGCATCCACACAAACCCAGGGTGACATGCAGGAGACGATTAAATCAAGCATTAAATTGAATGAGTGTGAAGGAGCGCAGCTGGAGAAACCGGATCCGAATCAGTCTGAGCACGATGAGATGATGCAGGCCGAGGCTAAACAAGATGCTATTCATTAAAACCGCTGCTTGAGAAGGCATGCAGCAGCTGGGATTCGCCGTCTGCGACCTCACTTAACCCCCTGACTCAGACTCAGACTCGCTTGATTCATAAAGTACACTCATTAGCCAAGGGGAGGATCTGCGCACGGCATCCCTGCCAGACAGATAAAATGAGTATCAAGTGACACGCTGGAAGCCAGAGGGTTATCGCAATGAAAATCCTGCAGAGATGCTGGCTTCTGTGGGCTAAACCTGAGGCTGTAAACACACTTAATCACGATGATACAGTCGATAAACACCAGGGGAAACGAAGCCGGCAAAATAAGCCGGCAGGAAATGAGAAAAATATCCAATAAATGGTGACATTATTCAGAATCAGGCTCACGATAATCAGGGTTGCTGCACTTTTAAAAGACTCAAATAAAACACTTTTAGTGACACTTCCAATCCTCACATGCATTTAAAGATAAAAACAGTCGTGAACAGTGAAATAAGTTAACCTGGACAGGACTTGACGCTAACTTTTTTCACAGGGAGCACATGTGCTCCAAAGTTGAAAAGAAGGAGCACACAAAGAACTTTAGGGGCACAATGAAATTTGTCTTATTGGTCGACATATGTACGATTATTTGAAATCAATTTTAGGTCTTTTGGTCACATGACATGGAAGCCATTGAAGAAAATGTTCAAAATGTCCCTTTAAATTTAACACAAAAAGTTTATGAGGACAAATTAGAGAAATAAGGAGGTGTGTCTTATTGGTCGACATACGTATTATTATTTTAAATCAATTTTAGGGCAATTTGTCAAGTGACATGAAAGCTGTTGAAGGAAAACAGTCTTTCTGGGAACATCAACCGGTAATTTATTGATGGTCCCTTATTTAACACCCGAAGTTGACAGCGTGGGTGCCGAGTAGATTTAACCGCACTGCTGTTGCTATTCCCAGTTATGGAGACTGAGTAGGCACCGGTAGATCCGCAGCGAATGTTCGTCGAATATCCAACCTAAAACTAACTTCACCACGATGTTTACATTAAAAAATATTTGTTGCCTCGGCTAATTTTTTTGATGCACACATGTGCCCCTAAATACATTTTACAATTCGCATACATTTATTTTTGTCGTAAATGAAAGAAAAGAGGGGGTTAGCACGAGTCTGTATAAGCATGGCCCAGTCTATACCTACGCTAGGCTCAGGAATGGCGCTGGAAGTTCGAATAACAGATGGTGCTGCAGGGAGCTACACATGTGCATAAAAAGTACACATTTCTGAACACAATCAAAGTAGACACGCAGAGACTCCGTTGAAAAACACAGGTGTGACTTATAAAAAATTAGCTACGAAGTGTAAGTGTGAATCCTGCAGTTCCACATCCAAACACTAGAGGCCGCCTCTAAAAGCACTTGAAGCCGCCCTTTTTTTTAAAGAGTTTTAACAGCATAACACACAGGTTTTACACTTTATAGCTGTCAGCTAGTCACCCAAAGGCGACTTATAAGGGTGACTTATAAAAAATTAGCTACGAATTAAAATTGAGCGCAAACACACGTGTAAGTGTGAAACCTCCAGTTCCACATGCGACCGCTAGAGGCCGCCTCTAAACGCACATGAAGCCGACCTGTTTTCAAAGAGTTTAAACAGAGTTTCACACAGGTTTTACACTTTATAGCGGTCAGCCAGTCACCCAAATGCCCGCCTCAGCGCTTGCCAAAACGCTGAGTCAGCATTTCCAAAATGGCGAACCACCTCTAAAACCAAAGGGGTTGACGTCATTGAGACTACATCCCTGGTGGTGTCTCCATCTCCAGGCGAGAGCGGATTTCCTCTCACAGAGGAATTCGCTCACCTTGACCGACAGCCGCAGTAAAAACCGAAAGCAGACAATAAAACGCCGGCGGCGCGCTGGGGCTTTCTCTAAACAAAAGGCCCGTGAGTGTGAGAGCATAGTCACTTTAGAAGTAGCCTCTCTCCCACTGCAACACCAGCACCAAAACAAACCTCCTGTTTGGTTGCCGTAGGAACAGCAGCGCCTGTACTCCAGAGGAAGTACTTAGCTGAACTCCTGCTGCACCGCTGATATACGAGAGAACAAAGCCGCACATTAAGGCCTCTCTTCCATGTAAAATCAACAACACTCCCTTGACGTGAAGTCCCGCACAGATTTTCTGCACCATTAGCTCTCCTGAAGCGCAGGCACTACTTACTCTGAAATGAATACCCTGGTATGAATATTTAAGGACGGAGTTGACTGCAGATTTTGTCTTAATTCTTGAAAAACCCCAAAGCCGCACGAGAACACATCCAAGTGGTTTTTGTCTCAAGCGAGGGGTTTTGTGTTGCCTGGGAATCAAGTCAGAGAGTGTGTGATGAAACTGGTGGAAATAGTGGAGGAGTTTTCGGCTTCACTCAGCTGCTGAAATGTGGAACACATCGATGACACAGTTAGTCAAAGAGGTAGCTCCAGTTTCTGTCTGTCATTAACACGCCGGCCTTCGATTCTGCAGAGCTGCGAACTGCTTTTCTCTTTGTTACATTTGCATTTACTGATACCAGAAAAGCCGCAGTCATATTCATTAAACGGGTTATTCGAGGGGAGGAAGCGCTCTTTGCAAAAAATGTAATGACCTTCTCCAAATGTGCGAAAAAGGAAAGAGCCAGGCTGTGAAATGAAACCATGCGCCTAGATAACTTTGAAGAAAAATAATTGGCTGCTTCAGGGACCAAATCGCTTTCTGGCAGTAGTTAGCAGGCAAAGTGTGAGCATAAAAGGTCCAGAGAGACTCCCCGAATGTGACTTTAGACTCTTCTGGTGCAGAGATGAGTTTTGAAGTTTTGTCGTTTTCATGATTAATAGAGATGATTGAGGGAAGTGGACACGAGTGCATAACGAAAGGAAGATATCATGTACAGGGACAGGGGTTACGGTTACGGATGCTCTCCCTGGGTTTTGAATCTTCTACTTCTGAGCCGTGCTGTTGTAACACACGCAGATTTGTAGGTTTTGCATCTTTTTGCTGCAAAAAGTCACAACCTGGATGGCACAGCTTAAAAAACTTCTCCTCGTTGTATGTTCGTAACTCAATCCTGCTCGTAACTTCGCAGAAACGTGACTGTGAATGTCTCATTAGAGTCACTGTAAACAGGAGATGGTTTCTGCCGCACGCTGACTGATCTAAACTGATGTACCTCAGCGTCCCGGCGCGCTGCTGTGCCTGTAAACACGCTGATTAAAACCTTGATTGGACAGTAAGCGGAGCGGCACGTCGTTTAAGATGACTCCCTGTCTTCTAAGATGAGGAAATAAAAGCCAAAAGCCGGTTTCTAGGCGACAAACTAACAATGTTGTTCATAATGGGAAGGACTGGGGCTATATTGGGAGAAATGGGGAAGTAATTTTCGACCATTAGAGGAGGAAATAAATGGAAAACTATTAAAGAAAAGAAGTCGCAGGACTGCAACAGATGACTCCTTTCATTCTTGAGTTATGTTCAGATTATTCTCCCAATTAACATACAAATTAGCTGCCAAGAAAATGACAGAAAATGACCCAAACTGACATGAATTACTGGAGATGATTATTACAGAAAGTAATGACTGTGGTGGTCGAACGTCGATTAAAGCCAGAAGCTTCATTTGGACTTGGAACATGAGCGCAGATACAGAGTATTCATGGGATCTGGTTACTTTAGAGATGATTCCTGCAGGGATAAAAGACTGGCACTGTGTCCATATACTGTTCATAAAATATGATTTAATATCATCTAGTGGCCGTTATGAGTACTGCATGAATCATTTCCTGCCTCTCTTTCTGATTTTCTCTGCAAAAACAGTATTTCTGCTGTTTCTCAGACTTCTTTGTCTGTGTTTCTTCCCTCACAGATACCTCTAGAAGCATTCCGCCGACCAGGACCCACAAGAATCCCCAAACCGAAGGGCTACAGCTCCCAGAAAGCGACAAACGGCACGGCCTCAAACATAGGACTCCAGAATAAGAGCCAGACGAACTCAGCCGCAGCGCAGTCTGCAGCGCACAGCAACAACAACCCACATCTGATGAACCGCAGACTGTGATACCGTCACTTTAAATGAACTTAAGATCAAATCATGTGATAAGTCAGGGTAGAAGATGAAAATATCTCCTAAAGAGCATCAAAAAAACAGGAGAATTCAAACTCTGGAGCTTTATTCTTTCTAATCCTGCAAAGGAACTCTTCCTCTTTTACCTTACTCTCATCTGTGGTGCTGAAAACTAAAAAATGCAACAGGTTTTTGTATCGACGTGGACGTGAACACACTGTGTTAGCTGTAAATAAACGTGCAGAACACTTTAGAAAATAGAGTATTTCATATTTACTGTCAGAGAGGTGCAGACGTGTGAAGACGTCAGGAAGGTTAAAGTACAACACTGAGTTTGTAACGTGTTTTTGATGGTTAAAGAAGATGAATGTGTCTCTGTGTTGATCTTTGGTGAAATAAGTGATAGTTTGTTCATTTTAAGAGATGGAGAACTTTGGTATTTTTCAAAAAAAAGTGGCAATAATGTACATAAGTGTAAAAGTGATGTGATGTAAAGCAGCTCCTTCATAGTGATGATCTGTAAAATGTGATATTTGTGTTATTTTGGTTAACAATAAAGACTTTTTATACTTGGAATAAAAGCGTTTTTACACTTACTGAAAAATATGGAAGTTTGGAAATGAGGAAAACAAAAACATGTGATATTTAGGATTTATTTTGAAGGTGAAACTCGTGTATATTTATGTCTAAATGTGGATGATAATGGAATCACACAGGTGAGGGCCGCTACTAGATCATTTCAACTCGCGGAGTTTAGACAATACAGATAAAAACAGGACTGCAAACATCATGATAAACATTTTCTACATCCACTCTGACTGAAAGTTTAACTCACCGAATAAAAAAAATCAACAAAATTTGAGGAAAGTGTAAAAAAAAACATTAAAGCAGTTATAACTCTGAGCTGTATCTGGTTGGCAGTAAAAGTCAGGACCAAATCTGGATGAGCAACGTCGACGATTTGTTATTTTTTTCAGAGAAACTGATGAGTGGAGGTTTTGGAACCAGTGCTGCAGGAAACTAACCATATCTACCGTAATATTTGGTGTATAAGACCCACTTTTGAGGCCTTTTTCGCCGTCTAAGAAGTGAGCTGAATCTGTTACAACTGTGCAACTAAAACAGCAGAGTAAGGCTGGTGCAACTCCAGGCAGGTAGCCTTTAAAATATAGAAATTTCCAAAAGTTGAACTCACTTATTGTCTGAGAAAGAGCTACACAGTCGCACTAAAACCACACATTGTGGACTTGCACATGAAGACAGCTTTAAAGTAAATGTTTGATTTGAAATCTTTTGGTTTCTTTGGTCAAGTTTGTGTTTTTCATCGTTTTAAAGCCGTTTTTTTATCGTTTGTATTGCATGTTTTCAGACCAGATGTAAATTAGCTTTATAGCTGTGACTAACATTGTAGACTGTAACGGGTTTATTTTGTTTTGTTTACTGTAATTAATAAATCCCAACAGTGTAAAAAAGTTGTGTAAAATTTAAAAGTAAGCATGATAAAATTAAATGTTAGATGGAAGGTTGAACAATATGCAGATAATAAGGTAACTTCCATGTGTTTCAAAAATACAACAGCCTATTTACACATTTAAACACTACGACTAAAAGTTAAAGTGAGAGTAAAATCCACTCGAGTGTTTGTGGCGAAGAGGCGTGTTTCTGCTAAAGTTTGTGTCCCGTGGCGTCCTGACCTCCTCTTGTCTCGCCGCTGTATCGTCACAATAGCATCACTGATGTCCTCTCAGAGCCGACTTCATGGCTGAGCGCAGCACGGACAGGAAGTGCTCCCTCTCTTCAGCACCCTCCGCGGCACAAACCCACGAACGACACGGACCATCCAGGACGTAGGCGTGACTCACATCTGCAGAGAAACATGGATTATCCTGACGCTCTCAGACCAGGATAACACACTCAACACTGCCACCAATGTGTGTGTGTGTGTCAAACTCACAGCGTGTGTGTGTGATCTCTCGGACTGTCAGGCTGTTTAGAGCCACAGAGGCCAGGAAAGTGTGTGTGCTCCTGTGGGATATCGTGAACGGGGTGTGATGGACGTTTCGCCGTGTCAAGACTAGAGCGTCGTTAAAGAGGAAGAGGCCCACATCACAGACGTGCTCAAAGGTCCTAAAGAAGTAGATAAAATTGATAAAATCACTTCATTAGATACACAAGCTCAAAGTTAGGCTGTGGATCTGTCATTTAATACATGAGAGTTAGCAAGCATGGAGCTACGATGCAGCCATCCATCAGAGGAAATGTGCAGCAAATGTTAAAATATGCAACTTTACACACACATGCAAAAGTCTAAAACAAACGCAACATGCTGCAAAAAGCAGAAACAACCTCATCAATGAGCTGCATATACAGTAAAGAAATTAATAATAAAGGAGCACAGCTGCACGGCTCCTCTGAGGGTCATCCACGCCTGCAGGGGGCGCTCAGAGCAGAATTTATCATTCATCTGAGAGACTTAAAAGACCAGGATTTGCTGTGCTGACGAATCATGAATGTTTGCAGTATTTTCTTCATTGCTAGGGTGACCATACATCCTCTTTTACCCAGAAATATCCTCTTTTTGGGGGGCTGTCCGCTTTGTCCGTGGAAGTTTATGAAATCCTTCAAATGTCCACAGTTTTGTACATAAGTTTCGATTTTGTGTCATGTGGACCTACTGAGTTAGAAGCGCATAAAAGACACTCGATCCGACCCGCAAAAATCTCAAAACTAACTTTGTGCGACTCTGTGACTCCGCCCCGGCGTAGTCCTTCCTCTTTTTGGGAAGTCAGAATATGGTCCCCCTAGCAAGAAGGATTGTTGTGCATGAGCTGCAGCCTGCAACTGCTAACCAGGAGCTCATCAGCCAGTGTCCACATCAAAAACATCAATACTTTTATTGATATTACATCAAAGTGTGTGTTTTACCTGAGAGAGTCTGGAATCCGCTCATCAGGACTCTTGAGCAAAGCGGCGTCCTGAGTTATGATCAGCTGCCTGTTTCCTTCACTGAGGCTCTAAACACACAGAAAACTCACGACTGTATTCACGCTGCAACAGTTGAACACCAAAGCAGTCTGAGGTGATCTGAGAGGGAGCAGTTTTTACCGGACAGCCCTGGATCATCTGCTGCGTTTCCTCCAACAGCTTGTCCCTCTCGGAGTTGCGCTTCAACTATAAAATAAATCAAACCTCGTTAAATAAAAAATCTGCACAGTTCATGCTTTTAAAAAGTATTATGAGCGTCACCTTCTGAATGAATTCCCTGAATGTAAGCATGGAGTTGAGAGCTTTGGGGAGGTGTGCGTGATCGGGGTGTCCAGGTGGTGTGTGTACAGTCAGAGCCTGAAGCAGCGTGATGTACTCCTGTAGTCTCCACACAGGACAGAGTAGCAGCTCCTGCAGGCTTCACAAACACACACACACACACCTGTTTCACACTTCCGCGTTGATTCCAGTTGAGATATTTGAGTTTGTAAAGTTTCTGTTTTTACCTCAGCATGTGCGTCGCAAGAGTCCGGTCTGCTCTCTTCAGAAACGCCCTGAACAGAGGCTTCGTCTCCCTGCACTGACACGAAAAAACAACACATCAGCTTCAGGCGTCCTTCGCGCCGCACAAAAACACTGCTCCACCCTACCTTGTCGATGGCGTGTATGGCGGTGGTGTAGTTGTTCAGGTAGTTGGTGTAGACTCTCAGCCTCGAGCACAGCTTCACCAGCACGTCCCCGACACACTGCTCGGCCCCCCACTGCTGCAGCCTGGCCTCCAAATCCGCCTGAAACTCCCTGAAACAGACACGTCTTCACAGTCATGTCCACGCAGAAGGAAGAGAGAGCGAGTCATGGACGTGTTTGTGTGGTCGCATTCACCTGTTGAGCTCCAGGATCTGTGCGACGGGGCTGAGGACGATGTGGATGTCGGCAAAGCTGAGGATGGCTCTGTTGGAGTTGAGAGCTGCGGTGAGAGGCTCCTGGTACACCTGTAGAGTCAAAAAAGACAGGTGCACCTTTACGCTCAAGTAGAAGAACCCACTCTTCAGTCAGGCTGAGAAGAAAGGATCAAAACGAGATGAACAGTAGCTGTACCTTCAGCACCGCGCTCAAACGCCCAACATAAACACACTCACTGTGGTGCAGCTCTCTCACAGCCGCACCTCTCCAATCTAACGCCACCTACAGGCAGAGAAAGGAAGAAAAAACCTGAGCATGCTTCTCCAGCTCTGCTTGAGTTTGCAGGTTTAAAGTGCACACACACACACACACACACACACACACACACACACACACACACACACACCTGTGATAGCTCAGGTAAGGGACTGGACTCTTTCTTTGAATCCCACTCTTCCTGTTCAGAGCTTTTCTCCTCACTCCATCTCGTCAGGAAGTCGGCGAGGAACTCTAGCGGTCTGCTCTAGAGGTGTAAACAAAGAACATTTGATCTAGTGTCATTAGCTGCGTTTACATGGGCACAAATAATAGGAATAAATGCCTGATCGGAAATAAAAGTGCGTTATGTAAATGTCGATCGGAAGACTCTGATCCAACTCGGCTCAATCAGAAAGAAATTGTTTCCCGATTGAGAGGGGTGGTTTATGCCGATCGTTATTCCGAAACGCGTCCATGTAAACACTTATTCTGATCGAGATTCTGATGCTATTACGACACTATTCCGAAATGCATCTATGTTAACACTTACTTTGATTGAGAGGGGTGGTTTAAGCCGATCATTACTCCGAAACGCTTCCATGTAAACACTTATTCTGATCAAGAGGGGTGGTTTATGCTAATTGGTATTTCTAAACGAGTTCATGTACACACTTATTCTGATCATATACAGGAAATTTCATTATTAACACTCTATATAACATTATTAACACAACCGCAGGTTCCGTGTCTGCTCCTCCCGTAACATAACGAGGCGTACATACAGCGTCATGACGTCACATCTTTACGCACAGTGCAACCTTTGGCAAAACAGTAAAATAAATACGCAAGGGCGCCATCTAGTGACAGCATTTAACAGGGGGAAAACTCCTGAATTGGATGAAGTGAGCCACTACCGTGTTTGTTGGTTTGTTGACAGCGGAAGCGTAAATACAACTCTTCTTCTGCGGTTGTTTCAGTTAAATTCAGACAACTCTGCGAAAGTTCAAATGCTCGTCATGATTGGATTACTTAATTTTGCGCCCATATAAACAGTGAATTCAGATTTTCTGATCCCTTTAATTTTTAATCCGATCAAGAAATTTTGCACATGTAAACATGGCTATTTTTTCTCTTCTTTGGTAGCATGCATGAATAAAAAAGTGCCTGAAAGTAGCTCTCACCTCTTCCTGTGCTGTAAGAGCAGCAAACCCCTCCGTCAAAGCCTCCCTCAACTCTTCAGACACACACGGCTCCTCCAGGCGGATTTCCTCCCACAGAAAATGACCTATAAACACATCATCAGACCCCTCAGAAGGTTTACAGGACGCAGAGTATGCAGGCATCTGTTCAAACCTGCAACAGGTCCGGCTTCATGTTGTGTAAAACCCACCCAGAGCGCGGCCCCTGGCCTGCAGCCTGGCTCGCTGCAGCTGCGACCCCAGGCGGTCCCTCAGCTCCCCCAGAGCCTCCTCCATCCACTGGGCCTGTCTGCACCAGGCCTGCAGGACGCTCTCGCACACATAGAGCAGAGGCGGGCTGGTTTGGTGCTGGCTGGAGAGTCCAGGACACAGGCTACCATCGGACCAGTCGCTCAGGACTGGGACAAAGACAAGGAATACACTTTAATTATCTCATGCAGCAAAACGCCCAAATCCCTGGTTTACAAGATGATACACTCATATCTTAAGATGTTTGACTTACTGTTCTGGAAACTCCCAGTGGCGAGACCCATTGGAGCTCGAACCTCCAGACCGGTGAGTCTAGAAAGAGTCTTCATGAGAGTCAAACCTGGTGCTGAGGAGAAGAGAGGAGACGATTCAGACGGATAAAAAACAGAAAACTGTGTTTGTGTGAGTCTGATGTGTTTACAAACCTGACGCTGCAAGAGGGGAAAAGATGTCAATCCCTCCTCCTTCTTCTTTTGGAGCCACCCAGCCGGACAGTTTTTCCCAGAATTCCCTGTGGTCAGGGGTCAGGAGAGTCCTCTCTGATAGGCTACAACCTAGATTTTAAAAACATAAACTTCTTAAACTGAGATTTAAACACTTTTACCAGTTTGAGCGAGATTATTATCACAGGATTATTACTCTCACCATTCAGCAGATGGATTTCCTCCGTCCCTCCGGGCGCTAACAAGCCCAGCCTCTGAACTCCCTGCCCAGAAACGGCCCTCTCGGCCTGGGTTAACAAAGCTGAGAGAGTCCCCCTGTGGTCATACAGAACCACAATCACTCCAGCTTTTACTCCGCTCAGCAGCAGCTACAGGGAGGCAGAGAGAGAGGAAAAGAAACATGCCGTTTCCTTTTTTCATTTTTATTTTAATGTTTCTTTTTTTATCTCACTTCATATGCAGGGAGTCTGTTGGACATCAGCAGGACGAGGGATGGAGAAGGCCGGTGGACAGTGGAGACTGAGAGTGAAGCAGCAGGTCTGGATGTGAAGGAGGAAAGCGCTCTGCTGGCTTTGTTTACTCTCTCACTGAAAAAAAAAAAAAAAAGTCACATCACATTTGTTACAGAAAATACGGCCAAAAGGAAACAAAAATATGAGAAACAGAGGAGGACCTGGGACAGAACCCTGGGGAACACCACTAGTAATTGAAAATGGCTTGGATTGAAAGTTTAGAGTATTTAGCTGCTGTTTGGCCTCATTGATCTCAATGAAAGGTAGCGAGATGGAGTGATGGGGCAATGTTTTAAGAGCGCTGAATTAGCAATAAAGCTAACAGATTCATTAATATATGAGAGCAGAAAGGAAGGACATGTCGTGCCTTTTTTGTTCTTAGGTTTAGATCAAAATCTGGGAATCCCACCAATTACGAAATAAGCACCAGAGTTGAATTACAACTTCTCTAAAAGTACAACAAATAAAATCGTATGATCTGAAAAGCAGATCTTATAGTGCTGAGTGGGCAAACATAGATTATCACCTGACAGGAGTTGAGACCTGGACTCTCTCCAGGCTGAGAGATGAAGTCACTCGTCCTCCCCGGTCCAAGCTGAGAGCGAGGCTGGGAGACCCAACAGTATTCTGAGGCCAGGAGAGTGAAGGCCAAGAACTGAGTGTCAGACTAGAGCTGAGCCTCCCTGTTGGGGTACTTTTGGCTGTTTCTTGCCTCGTGTTGCTACCCCAGACTCTCCTGGTTCTCACAGATTCTCCTGCAAAGAAATCCAGATTTGAAGCACCACAAACCTGAAAAATGAGTCAGAAAAGAAAAGAGAGCTGCTGCTGCTACGTACTTTTCTCCGCCTGAAGTTTCTCTCTGATCATCTGCCTTATCCTCTTCTCCTTCCTCCTCTCCTCCTCCTCCTCTTTCTCCCCTGTGCACTGCTGGTTCAGAGTCCCATATAGCTCCGCCGCCTCTCTGGGGGTCAGCCAGTCCAGCGTGGAGACACAGGAAACATAGTGGTTCTTCCATGCTCCGAACTCTTTCTCTACAGGAGTGTAGGGAAGGAACCAGCCTCTCTTGATGCAGCGGTCGGCCCAGAGACAATCCTGGGAACGAAAAACCAGACATAACCTCCAACTTTCATCTGGACTAAAAAGTAAGGGTGTTAAAGTCACATTTCTGGGTCTCTCACCTGCTCTGCAAGGACTCTCCAGCTCCAGCTCACTTGGGCCGCAGAGCTGAGGTCCAGAGGCGACAGGTATGACATGACATAGAGGGACAAGAACCGAGGCAACACTGTGGTGAAGTCCAGTTGAGTCACAGGGACTGTCTCGATTAGTAAATCCCTGCAGAACCTCATTTCAGAAAAGAAAACAAGGCATTATAGAAAAATAGGGCACAAATTACACTTTCAAATCCAGAGAGGGTGCATCAGAGTCCTTACTTCAGCTGTGACTTGCTGCAGCGTGCAAGCAGAGAGTGTAACACCTGTTTCCTCTGCCGGTCGGTCCACAGATCAAACCAGTGCATCACCAGGTTCATCCTCTCCTCAAATAACTGGAAGGAAATAGAAAAAGCATGAGCTTGACGAGTTTTCCATTGACATTCAGCTGACTGGTTGACGTCTATGCAGCAGAAAAACTCAAATTTTACCTGGTGAATCTGTCTCAGTTTGAGTCAAACTGTGTCATTAGGCTGAATAGGACTCACATTAATCTGGCAGGTTCTCATCAACCTGTAAAACTTGTTTCAAGTGTTTTCAAACTTGTTTTTCCACTAAAACTCTTTGTTTGTTGTTTTTATTACAAAAGTAAATTTGGGAAAATATATTTTTGCTTTCAGCCTAACTGCCAAGTGTAAATAAGATAAGTGTAAATAAGATTTTAGCTCTTAAGAACATTTTAAGTTACATATTTATTAACTTGAACTACGTAAAATAACGTAAAATTACTTTTATTTCACAATTTATCACGACACCATTAAAGTTACATTACTTTTTCCTGTATTTAGCACTTGTCCCACCAGTTATTAATTAACACTATTTCAAATAATGATTAAAGTGGTTTTACAACATAATTTCTTTTGCATTCTAGCTGCCTTTGTTGAAAATTTTAGCATTCCGTTTTTAGCATTTAAGCTAACTGACGTTTCAGTGTAAGGTAACGCAACATGAGAGATGGTGTACAAAACCTATAAAAAAACAAAATTGATATATTCAACTTACTTGAATAATGCTAAAAGGTTAAATTTTTATAATTAAGAGTATTTTAAGTACCTATTTCAAGTTTTAATGACTTATTTTAGTGTTATATCACATTATTAAAAGGCTCCTCTAAAATGGTGCTACGACAATTTAGCCGTTGCCGCCATCTTGTGTTACAATAAAAAAACTTCAATCCCATTTAAATTAGTTACAATAAAAAAGTTCAAATGTCGCGAGATCTCACCTGTAGGTTATTCGTCCTATTGTTCAGAGGAGTCCAGGTGCTGAAGCGGGTTTCAGACCGCAGTTTGTGGACCTGCTGAGGCTCATAGTCCGTCCCGTTCAGTTGCCACCGTTTCACCGAGTGAAGGCTCGACTTCCGGCCTGTCTCCATGATCTCCTAAACTTCAACGATACTTATCCTCTCCTATTCAAAACCCTGATTCAGAGTCAGATTTAGCTTCCTACAGTCAGTACCAGGCTGCTGCCATTGTGCTGCTCAGCTCTGCTCCGGGTCACCTTAGAGACGCATCAACAAAGGATGAGCACATTCCTGCACACAGCTCATGAATAAGTTACAGCTTTGGTTCAAGGCTGCAAACATCAACACAAACAGGAGTATATCACACTTTTCAGTGAGTTTTCAAATCTAATTAATGCAGGAATTTTTAATCTGAAGGGACAAGAGTACACCATGTAAGCATGAGAGTGTAATTCCCCATAAAAAGTGACCAAAACGCCTAGTTTTTAAAGTTACTGTAAGGGATTTTTCACTCATTTCAAAACAGAATGAAATGAACCCTGTTGACTCTTAATGGACCGCTAAATTACATGACACCATAATCTTTTCTGTCAAGTGAGTACAAGGATATATCTTGTACTCACAAGATATCAACATCAGAGGACAAGATATTTGCATTGTTAAAACACAGCTTATCTCTAGTTGTTAGCATGACGAATAACATTGGTGTGATGTGAATGTAATAACAGTTTATAACACTATTATTTTTTTAAACAAGACAAGCTTTTTCGACAAGATAATTATATTGTGCCCACAAGATAACGTTCTTTTTTTGTATGCAAGATTATTTGTTCATTCAAGATAAGTACATAGTGGTAAGCGTAACTCCTGATTTTACAAAATAATAACTTGGTCCCACAAGATAACTGTATAATGTGAACATGATAACAGCTTGTAACAGGATCATTTTTCGTGTGCACAAGACATTTACCTTGTCAAAATATAACGTGTGCCCAAGATAATAAACTTGTATCACAACATGACATTCAAACAAGATAAGCTGTTTAAACAAGATATTTACTTTGTGCCCACAAGATAGCTTTCTTGTGCGCATAAAGTAACTGTATTTTGCACACAAGTTTATTTTGTACGCAAGATTGTTTGTTCATACAAGATAAGTTCACAGTGATAAGCGTACCTCCTGATCTTACAAGATAATAACTTGGTCTCACAAGATAACTGTATAATGTGAACATGATAACAGCTTGTAACAAGATTATTTTTTGTGTGCGCAAGATATTTTCCCTGTCAAAAGATGAGTGACCAAGATAATAAACTTGTATCACAACATAACATTCAAACAAGATGAGCTATTTCAACAAGACATTTAAATCGTGCCCACAAGATAACTTTCTCGTGTGCACAATGTAACTGTATTGTGCACACAAGTTTATTTTGTACGCAAGATCATTTGTTCATTCAAGATAAGTACACAGTGGGCACAATAATTTATCTTGAGCACACAAGATATTAACTTGGATGAATAATCTTAATCATTTTGTGGGAATAAATTTACATATTGTTTTTAACAGATAATAACTCGATCTGACAAAATAATTGTATGGTGCACAAGATAACAGTCTCTAGCAAGATGATGAATGCGCAGGATAAATGACATGTTTCAGCAAGATATGTACAAACAAGATCAGTTGTTCCAACAAGCAAGTTACATCTTGTGCTCTAAGTCAATATCGTGTGTGCACTACAAGACTTTATCTTGTGCGTAAACAATATTAACTTGAGTGCACAACATCAAATTTACTTTGTTGAATAACATACTTACTCAAGATAATGATGCACAATTTAAGTTACCAGATAACATGCAAACAAGATCAGTTGTTCTGACAAGATAGTTATATTGTGCGCACAAGTTAAGGGAGAAAAAAAGTGAACTTTTTGGACCTTTTGGTTTAATTGTTTGGGGGAAAAAAGATCCAAAAAGCTGCTGTGATGAGGAGTCCACTTGCATTAAAAAACAAAGCTGTTACATAACACACAGAGAGGACATGAAGCGGATTATAGTGAGTTCACTGTCGTCCAGATCCCCTCCCCCTGGCTCTTTAATTTTAGTCTCTTTTATAATAACACTCCTCTTTATAAAGACTAAAGCAGAATTCCAACAACACCTTTATTTAGTCAATAAAAACAAAATCACCGTACAGCTAAAACACATAAAAACACCCTCAATCCAGAAAAGGTTAAAATAAGAAGTGATAAAACACAGACGGGTTTACAATCAAAGCATCAGCAGCATCACATGATTCAATAATATCTTCGATCAAACAATCTGAACCTAAAAACATCATGAGCTACGTCTTAAAAGATTAAGAACGAATAAGGCAAAAATGTTAAAATCAAAGTTAAGGCATGGCTGTGATGTCAACGCTCGAACTATTCTTCTTCGTCTCCTCCGGTGACGACGTGCAGTGCGTGGAAATGTGCAAAAAAAGGTTCAACACTGAGCGAGGTGTTGGAGGTGATGTCTGGGGAAACCGTACACGAAGATCACAAACACGGCGCAGACAGTGCTGTGCTTTCAAATGTTGGTTTTTGGCTCATTTTAACACAATTTAATTGTTTTTTTTTTAAGCTCTAAGGTCGAGTTTAATTACTGTTTTTTATGTTTTGATCACTCAAGCTCAAAGTCTTTTGTTCGTGGTGTTACAGACATTGACGATATTTACAGCAAAGTGCAACAGAATGAGCTTATACTGAACATGTATCACTTTGGTTAGCTGCAAATCTAAGCCTTCTGGAGGTTAGTGGACAGACTTAAACTTGCTCAAACAGGCCATGAGAGTAACGCAACCACACCCTAATATACACCGACTGCTGTATCAGCCTCTTTATAGAACTTTAACTCTGTATAAACGTTTTATTTTAAAAGTATGATTAAAGCTATCTCTACTCAGGATCAATTTATACTGTCTCTGCACATCCCTCCCCCCGTGTGTGCGGACTGGGAACGCTGGTGAACACTTTTGCAGCTGTTTCTGCTTCAACTCCACCTTATTAATGGCAGCTCCTCCAGGTGGCGTAAAGAAAAACATTCAGGTGAGATGGGGTGGAGAGGAGGAGACGAGGTTCACATGCTGGCAGTCCTCGGGATTTCCTGGGAGTCGGCGAGATTCAGCTTCTGGCTGGAGGAGTGAAGCGGTCAAGGAAACACACCAGGAAGTTTAGGAACAAGAAGAGAGTTGGAGAGGCAGGAAACGCGACAGCGAAGTGGTTTTACTTTCACTTCAAAGGGACTAGTCAGGTGCAAATAAGACTTGACCCCAAAAAATTCAAACTGAAGGTTTCTCAGCTGTTTTTTTATAATATTAGATGTCCTTAGTAACATACTAAAAGTTGACCAAAGTTTGAAAGGTGTCATCTTCATTCATCTGTCATCTACCCTATTCACCTTAGGTGTCTCCCTGGGCTTCCAACCCATCATGGAAGCCATTGTGAAAATGACACCCTTCTAGCGGTCAAACTTTGGTAAACTTTAAGTATGTTCTTAAGGATTTGTTTTTTTTTTTTTCATAAATGCACCCGCCTAGACCTATAAAACCCTGTTTGATGAGAGTCAGGATGCAGTCCAGTCTAAGTCTTGCTGCTGTCCTAACTTGTCACTTATTGCTGAACTGTCCTAGTTTTTCTGACATATTTAAAATAAGCAAATATGAGCTTTACGGGTTTGTAATCTGGTTTTAAGGCGATGAAAGGATACATGGAGGTGCTCAGCTCCTCAAGCTGTGGAGAAAAAGCACATTTTGATCATATAAAACTCATGTTGCCGTGAGGCACCTTCAAGACTTTATCCTGTTATACACGTAACAAGTAGGTCCAGATTACTTTAACAGATTAAAACCAGGAGGGAGAATTAGGAGCTAAATCCTCGCATGGATGTGGAGCAGTTTCACCCCCTCAGTGAACAGCTCTATTATAAATGAGGAGAAAATTCAGAGTATTTGGGATTAACTCCAGGCTTACATTAAGCAGGAGTTTGTCCATGTTGGTGTCACAGGCCACCTTCCTCTGGTCCTCGGGCATCTCATCCACCTCTCCATAGAGGTCAAAGTGCAAACGGGCCAGCTTCTCCTGCATCTCCCTCACGTGCTCCATCTGGTCAATGGAGCATTCATTACCTGACAGAGAGAGCAAACAGAAACAGGTGTAATTTTCCTTTAAATACAGGGATCTTATCTCTTTTACCTCTATCTTATTTCGACTTATTGTCCTTTCAGCCTTTTTTTACTTGTAATCTTTTCTTTTTTAACCTTTTATTGATTGTATTGTTTTTTCCTACTCCTTTTTGTTATTTTATTTTATCATTACTGTGTGTATGCGCCATTTTATCAATATTATTTTTGGGGTTTTGTTTTGTTACTCGTACAATCACCACAAGAGGCACTTCAGGTAAATGCTACAAAGGGACGCAGGTAAAGCAGTGATCTGGGGAACAGGAAGAGCACACGGTTTCTACCGCTAATCTGCGACACCACTCTCACCATCGTTGTAAGTTGGACGTGTCTGTCTTTTTTTTGTTTGTTTTTCATTACATCAATAAATGGCAAAATATAACTCAACAACAACCTTGGATTGGTCTTTGGGTTGGACTAAAATTAAAATTCAGACAGCACAGATTTACTTCCATACATGACTTTGTACTTTGTTATTACTAGTACACGTGTTGATTATCTTTAACTCTTTTACGGCCCCATCTTTAGTTTTTAATCTTAACGTTCCTCTGTTATATTAGGTGAAGGAAAAGTTCATTCTGCGTGTTATTTTGATTGTTTTTTTCAAACTTTGTTAAATGATTTCAGGGCATGTGAAAGTGCTTTTTAAACATCTTGAACATATTTCAACAATACCGTGAGAATATTGATAACCGTGATCATTTTGATGTTAAATTTTCATATCATTACATCCGTAGTCTCCTCTATATTTAAAAATTACCAAATGCTTGTAGTTTCCCTGAGTGGAAGTCGTTGAGGAGACTCAGCAGACCCTTCTCCATCTCCTGGACATCTGAAACATCAGTCAGGAAGGAGTGCTGGATGATAGGAGCAGCCTGACCCTGGCTCTGGTTCTGGTTGGCTTTACTTGCAGAGCCCTGATGGCTCCTTGGTTTGTCTCTGACGCCCCTAAAACAGAGAAAACACACAAAATAGTCAGAAATAAGTGCTTGTAAGTGAGTCTAAACCTTGTCAATATTTCATATAAAATATATAAATGGTAAAATAGTTGTTAAAGGTGTGTTTTTTAACCTTCGGCTCTTGTTCTTCTGGCTGGAGTGAGTCCCCATGTTGTGGCTGTAGCCGACGTGCCGTCCCCCGGAGGAAGTGCTCGTCTTCCGGCCAGAGCCTCCAGTCGGAGCCGCTGTGTTGGTGGATGACCTGGGGCTCTTTCTCTTTAGCTTCCGCTCCTCCATAGCTTCATGTTACGGTGCTTTCCCGTTCGCACGTCCGGCTGACAGCAGACACAGCGAATAAAATAAAAACTGTCACTTTGAGCCGAACCTGAAAAACACTAAACTGGATATGTTAGCTTTCCTGTTAGCTCCTCTGCTAATCCTCACTCCGACTAGATAAAACACCAAAAATAAAAGCGGATCAGGACATCCAATCACAGCTGCTGCAGAGGGAGCCTTGTGTCGGCTGTCGCACTGTCAAATAGTCCACACCACCCTAGCATTTGTTTAAACATTAAAAAATACGCAAAGAGTTAGCTAGCTGTGTAAACTCCTGAAACTGCCTGTTTAGGTGGGAGGCAACTGACCTGACATTGGCCGCGTTCCATTTCTCTCTACCATCCCGACTACGCCGTGAACTCCGCTAAACTATTTAATCTCACAAAGCTCGTAGATAGACAAACCGTACTCTTGATTCTACAGAAGACATAAAGTTCTTTTTTAAAAGAAAAACTAAACGTAAAGCCATGATATTTCTCATCTAGTTCTGCTTAGTGTCCGATATGGGTTCCTGGAATACAAATTGGAACTCAGCCCTCTTCTCTAACTGGTAATATTGTAAATTCCTATCTAACCTATAAGTTTGATATTAAGGAGACCCGTAGAGGCCAAAAAGATGTCATTTTTATGTTTAAGGGATGTTCTGGCGTAAAATTGATTTAGGGTCAGACACATTGTAACACCGGGTCAGAAATCAGGCAAAGTTTAAAAGATGATTGGTGGCTAGTGCTATGGCCTGGACCCTATATGTCCTGTTGATGAAGTTAGGTGCTGTTCTGAGCATTATTTGTGGCTATAGAGTGGCGTTTTGGTTGAGGTTTGTTTATGGCTCCTCAGACTGCTGTTGATTGCTATCGTGCGGTCGTTACTAAAGTTGGTGTAGCTAGAGAGGCAAGCGGTCTGCAACATTTATCTCTCGAGGCGGTGTCTAACTCAGTGTTACAGTGTGTTTGACCCTAACTTTAGTTTATGCCGAAATATCCCTCTAAGTAAGTCTTCTATAAACTAGCTATTATCTTGTGCACACAAAATGACTTGTTCCCACACTGTTATTAAAATGAATAGTCACTTATTCCAACAAGATATGCATTTTTACCAAATCATTATATCTTTTATGAGCATGATGACTGACAATCTTGTTTGACATAACAGGTATAGCTTGGGATAACTGATGCACATATGATTCTAACTTATTTCTGCAGTGTAGTTGTGTTGCCCCATGGTTAGGGGCTTATATTGGAGATAAATAACTAAATTTAATATTGACATATCAGTGAAAGTTTAGTCATGACATTCTAATCTTGCTTAAAACTTTTTAAATCAGATTCTTCCACATATACTGGCTCCAATGAGACTGAGATAAAGTTGCAGATACTTACCACAAGGGGGCGTTAAGTGAACACCCAATAATGATCCCCGTCCCTCACTCTTCTTAAAAACTGAAGTGTTAAAAATTCATAAACAAACTGAAAAGAGACACGTTGTTCCCTTTAATTAACAGAGCGTGCTTTCATGGACACAAACTATTTAAAAAATGCATATTAATTAAATTCCACAACACTTTCTGAGCTTCAATTAGTGCACAACAAATATTTCTGAAACTGAATGAGCATTAAAGTCGCTGTGTTTTAGGGTCTCCGGGTGACACTTTTCAGTCACAAACTTAAATAGCTGGAAAAATAGTTGACTTCATTTATTTTTACTCATACAGAAGGGAAAAATCTCATTAATTTTCAGTGCCTGCAATGTAATCCTGAGCCTTGTTGCTGCAGATGAAGCATTAAAAAAATTCTCATCTTTGATTAAACGTTACATTTTAATTACAAAAGCTCTGACTTTTTATTAAGGTGCTACAAAGAGAAAAAAAATATCTCTAATAAGAATCTCATGTTTTTATGTTCCCCCTTAAAACTCGCGTTTCAGGGATTAAAAAATGAATTATACAGAGACGAAAAATGTGTTTTTTCTTTACATGAATAAATATTTTCTTATTGGCTGTTGCAATTGTTCAGTTTTCCCAACAATTCTTAATTTACATGAGTGATAACGACATTTTTGCCTCCTTTGCTGTTATAAATAGTGAAAAGTTCAGAAGTTGTTCAGAAATTTGCTGTCAACTATTCAATAATTAAGTTAGGACAATTTTTGTTAAAGTGAAAACAGCTATTTTAGGCAAAATGGACAAAAAAACTTATTAAAGTAAAAGATATTTGTGTTGAAGAACTGGAGGACGATTCAAACTGCTTTGTTTTTTTACAGTTCCTGAGGTCAATCAAGAATAAACGAGTGCTTCCTCTGCTATAAAGTGTCTATTTAGAAAAGACTATTTGCATTTTTAAACTCATAAATCTTCAGGTTTCCAAATTTGCTGCTCCTTAATAAACAAAACCAACGGGAATAACACAGCAAACAAGATCAGACAGCTTAATTTTTCTGTTTTTGTCTGTTTCTGATGCAAATAGGTTCATAAGAATTTTATTCTATTTGCCAAAATGAGTTTAAAATTATCTGCATGTACATATAGATAAATGGAGATCATCCCTCGCTGCTGACAGTGAAAATTGCTCCATTTGCTCCACATACAGACATGTGGCCTGCAGGTATGGCAACACCACTTGGACAAATCTCACGCAGAAGAACTTTAAAGTATTTAAGATGAGGTTTTGGAAAAAGTTGCGGGTAAGTAAGATCCACAGAAACTTTTCGTGAAACTACCTGCTGTGGAAAAAAAAAAACAGCCGAGTTTTTAGATTTCCCTCCATCCCTCTCTCCCTCGCTCTTTCTCTCTCCTCTTTTTTCCTCCTCTGTGAGCTAATATGTGTGTGAGTGTGTGTCGTTCTGCGTGACAGTGACAGAGTGAGGTGAACCAGGATAAAATGTTACAGATGAACACATTTAGACCGTCGCGTCCGCACAGCCATTACACACATACACACACAGATATCTCATCCGTAATTGCTGTGTAGGTGCTGTTTGGAGAGCGAGCTGCTAGTTACAGCCAGTTTATTCTTTCCTCATACGCGCTGCTGCTGCTTGAATTATGCATTGGATTGTAACTGAATGACAACTTGTGTTTAATTACACACCTGGTTTAGGGCTAATTCTAAGTTAGCTGCCTGCTCAGTGTGGCTTCATCCCAGCATCAGAAATCTCGGCGGATAAAGAAAACAAACGACGTAAATAAACCGGTGATAAATGCTCGTATATATCAGGATGGAGTTCTGCTTTCTCTGTGAGGTCTGACACACACTCATTGCTGTTTCTCATGAATCCACGAAGGCCACGCACATTGTTTCGATTTACCCGTGTGTGTTCGATACTATGGGTGCTCAGTGGACGACTGGAGTGTGTGTAAGCAGGCCTATTGGGAAATAGGGTTCAGCAGGAAGATATACAAGTGTGTGTTTTTGTTTAGCAGCTGTGACCCTGAGGAAGACGTGTTTTTATTTCTAGCACACAATTGTAGATTTAGAAATGAGCATATTAGGTTTGTGTCTTTCTCCGCCTGCTGTGTGAAGGACTCGGTTTTGCTTGTGTTGCTTGTCTTGTCCTTGTCCTACATCTGTCCTCCATGTGAGGTTAAGGAACGGGGACACGTGGTCAGAATCAATGTGGGACAAAAGAACCGAGCAAAATCGACCCTCACACCATCCCATCTATTTCTATCCATATTTGAGTGTCTCTTCAGTAATTAAAAACTAACATTTTTTTCTTTTTGATCATCTTTGTCACAATTTGTTTTTATCAAAACACATTTTACTTTTTTTAATTTAGCAGTTAATCCCTATAGTGTTGTTTGCAGATTCTGGGTAAATAAAAATCAGTTTAGACACATTTGATACTTTAAAATGCCACTGAAATATAGAATTATAATTAGGGGCTCTAACAGTGAACCCTGTGGGACGCCACACATGATGATAAAACAAAAAGAACAAACAAACAAAAATGTATCTGTTTTCAGCTTTTTCTGCTGCCTGTTGCTCAAAAAAGTCTGAAAGCTTACCAATAGTAAGTGGTTATTTGTTGATAAACAGAATTAACAATAAGGGGCTCCAACACTGAGCCCTGTGGGGCACCAGAGATCATTTTTAAATGCAAAGAACGAACAAAAATCACCTGATTTAAACTCATTTGCTGCCTGTAACTTATAGAAGTCTAATACTTTGATACTTTAACCCATAAAACGTAGTTATCAGCTGGTATATTGAATTAACAATAAGTGACCCCAACAGTGAACCCTGTGGGACGCCGCATCATGTGAAGTTTTAGCACAAAGAACAAACAAAAATTAACCTGATTTCAACTCAGCTGCTGCCTGTTACTTCAAGAAGTAAGAAGTTGATATTTTACCAATAAAAACTGGTTATCTGTTGATATTAAGAATTAACAATTAGGGGTCCCGGCAGTGAACCCTGGGGGACACCACACATAGCATTTCGTTGCGAAGAACAAATAGATTCACTGCTGCCTGTTCCTTAAAGAAGTCCAATTCTCAGAAACCTGATTTATAACATGTGGTAATCAAATTAGGGGCCCCAACAGTAAACCGTGTGGGATGCCACGTGTAATGTTTTAATGTATAAAAACAAACAAAAATCATCTTATTTCAACTTAACTGCCTTCTGTTATTTAAAAAAAAAAAGATACTCTGGTACTTGATCCATTATAAGTGGTTATCTGTTGATAAATAGAACTAAAAATTAGGGGCCCCAACAGTGAACCCTGTGGGACGCCATGCGTAATATTTTTATGCAAAGAACAAACAAAAATCACCTTATTTCACTTCAACTGCTGCCTGTTATTTAAAAAGGCCTTATACTCTGATACTTGAAACATATTAAGTGGTGCTCTGTTGATATATTGAATTAAAAATTAGGGGCCCCAACAGTGAACCCTGTGGGATGCCATGTGTAATGTTTTAATGTACAAAAACAAACAAAACTTACCTTATTTCATTTTAACTGCCTTCTGTTATTAAAAAAAATCCAGATTCCCTGATACTTGGACAATAATAAGTTGTTATCTGTTGATATATTGAATTAAAAATTGGGGGCCCAAGCAGTGAACCCTGGGGAACACCACACGTAATGCTTTAACACACAAAAAAAAAGAAAAATCACCTGATTTTAATTGATCTGTGCTCTGTTTAGAAAAAACCTAATACTCTGATACTTGAAACATATTAAGTGCTGATCTGTTTATTTATAGAATTAAAGATTAGGGGCCCCTAAGTGAACAATGTTCCCAAAGTAAGTTCCTACAGTTAAAACTAGCATGCAAAGTAGTTTTTTAAGTTTACAACCTTTTTTTAACTCCTCCATTTGTGATAGTCATTTTTTCATATCTTTTACAAATAAAACTGTTAAAAAAAGGATAAAATAATTTAGTAAGAACCATATTTGAATATTGGAGCCAAAGTTTTTGCTCTGAAAAGCAGATGTGTTACAGCAGCTTTTGTTGACAATGATTTGAAACGTTTCCAACTCATCTGTCGCCTCGCTCTCCTCGGTCTCCATCTCTACCTAACTCCTCTCTAACTTCCCTCTCATTCATTTCCCTCTCTCCTCCTTTCCTCCCCCCCTCTCCCTCTCCCACTTGCCTCCTCCTGTCCTCCTCTCTCCACTCTGTAGAGGGTCCAAGTGACATTTGGCTGTCCTCTGCCTCGAGGGGGTCCAGGAGATGCAGACGTTTTTGGCAGGCGGGCACAGGGACGCCTAGGGGTCCTGACGGGGACTCCTGGACGGGGAAGAGAAAAAAAAAGTACACATCATAAAATGCACCCGCAGTCAGAAACACACATTCGCTCTCGGGGTGCACATGCATAAGCAAACAATCGCACAAACAGAGGAGAGCTCACACAGGCGCACACACACTGACACTTGTAAATGTGTGTGCGCACAAACACTCACACACCTAGCAATCAAACACACGTAATGAAGACACAGCGGACGGTAAATGTGAGAAGGCGAGGGAAGCTGCCCCCACGGAGAAGTCTGGAAAACAGGGAGTGAAGTGGGATTTGACTTTAAAAGAGGGAAACGACTGAGCTTCACTACGACCAAGCTGGCTTTGTTCCCCATTCTCTTCACTATCACAACTTTATTTATCTGCCTGTTTCATGGTGAAATCAGATCTGGGACTGATTCGAAAAATAGATTCAGATGCTACAATCAAATAAAACCAGACGGGAATGTGTGTTTGACTTGTCGAAAATCACCAAACTGAAGATTGAATAGGAACAGGAGTGATAGTTTTTAGTAGAACTGAGAATCAATACCATCAGTTCGACTTTTCGTACAAAGACGAAGAAAACGTTCAATTTTATTCCTGCTCTATGAATGTCAAGGTACAAAAATATATATATACTATGGCAGCATCTACTTAAAATTCAGGATAAAATCTGATCATTTTAAGTGTTTTTAAACGTCTTCTCTCAATAGTCGGTGTGTCCCTCAGGCCTTTCGAGAAACTTTGCCTTGTCTCGTCTTTGAACGGCACATTTCAGTTAAAAAAGTTCCAGATCAGAGACGGCCCAAGCCTCAGTGGGGCCCTAAGCAAAATCTGATTTTGGGGCCCTCTATTTCTGCCAATAATATTGATTGTTGATCATTCACACACCTTCACAAATCTTTTTAACATTCCATGACATGCAAACATACTTTTATCTTGGCGTTTTTTTCTCTTCTTCCTCTTTCTTTTCTTTGTCCTTTTTTGCGACATTGTTTTGCCCCAAACTACCTGCGCTCTGGATGCTCAGTGCACATTTCACAGCAGGAGGCACATAACGGTAGCAGAGCTTTAACATATTGGCAGTAGGAATCATGGGCCTACATCAGCAGCAGCACGAAAATGTTTTTACTTTATTTTAAATTTACAATAATATACCGTATTTTTCGCACTGTAAGGCGCACTTAAAATCCTTTAATTTTCTCAAAAATCCTCAGTGCGCCTCATAATCAGGTGCGGCTTATGTACGAATTCTGGTTGTGCTTACTGACCTCAAACCGATTTTATCTGGTACACAGCGCTCAAAAATGTGTCAAAATGTTTTATTACGACTTCGGTAAGCTACAAAGTCGCATAGCCTGATGGCTCGTCGGAGCACTGCAGCTACCGTAACCTCGCAGAGTTATTGAATGAGTTAAATAAAGTTTGAGTTATCTGACTGTGCGAAAAATACGGTATATTTGATCATACAGAAAGTATTACTCATACATGCAAAAAATAAAAATAAATTATATATATATATATATATGTATATACAGTACAGGCCAAAAGTTTGGACACACCTTCTCATTCAATGTCTTTTCTTTATTTTTTTATATGACTATTTACATTGTAGATTATCAATGAAGGCATCAAAACTATGAATGAACACATGTGGAATTTTGTACTTATAAAAAAGTGTGAAATAACTGAAAACATGTTTTATATGCTAGTTTCTTTAAAATAGCCACCCTTTGCTCTTGAGGACAGAAGTACTTAGTGACTGACTCTGTTAGTCATGAAGTAACCCGGACAAGGCACACCTGTGAAGTAAAAACCATTTCATGACTACCTCATGAAGCTCATTGAAAGAACAGCAAAAGTTTGCAGCGCTATCAAAAAAGCAAAGGGTCACTATTCTGAGGAATCTAAATTATAAAACATGTTTTCAGTTATTTCACACTTTTTTCTTTAGCACATGATTCCACGTGTTCATTCATAGTTTTGATGCCTTTACTGAGAATCTACAATTAAAATAGTAATGAGAATAAAGAAAATGCATTGAATGAGATAGTGTGTCCAAACTTTTGGACTGTACTGTATATATACATATATACATATATATATATATATACACATTTTTTTTTATTTTGATTGCTCTTGGGGGCCCCCTATTGGCCGCGGGGCCCTAAGCCCAAACTAAACAGGCGCTTTGTTCGCTTATGCCTTGGGCCGGCTCTGTTCCAGATGGTTTGGTCGACAAGTTAAAAGTTATGCACAAAGACTTAAAATATCACCTCCCTGTATGAGTGAATCAGAGTACTATTTTCGAGACTTTGAATCACGACGGATGAAGCTAAAATAAAGAAGTTAACTAAACTGCACTAAAGAAACCGCCAATTCTTGTTTCTGATGCTTTTGTGGGTCATAACGAGGCACCAGTTTTAATTTCAGTCTGTTTTATAAAACTTTAAACTCCAATTTCAGCTCTTAAAAGTTTGGTCAGTGCTCTCGTACCCATCTGGGACCCAGAATAAAGTCTCTATAGGCTCCTTTAAAATCCTCTTCTAGTCCAGAAGTCTTAAACCTCTTTGTTTCTCTAAGCTGTTCAGTTGGGGTCGACCCAGACTTGGAGCAGCTCTTACTTTTGCAGACTCTTCTCTCAAATCTGCTTCCCCCCCATCCCCTTTCCTCTGCACCTCTTCACAGAGATAACACACTGGTCAGAGCGAGGAGGAGGGAGGAGGAGGAGGGGAGAAGGGAGGAGGAAGAGGAGGAGGGAAGCGTAGATGCAGGGCTAATTGCGGGGTGCCGGAGCTGGTCCTCGCCGCGCTGCCCGCTGTTTTGGCTCGGCTGTAATTACCTGGTCGCCGCAGATGTTTTCACGCCATTGTTGTCGGAGCAGACAGAGGGGAAGGGATGGAGAGATGGACAGAGAGGTGGGGTGGAGGGGACATAAAGAGGGAGGGAGGGACAGAGGGCGGTTTTTTCGCTCCCAGCTGCAAACTTCTGCAAAGAAAAAAAAAAAAACACAACCAGGCGTTTTTTTTTCCTCTCCAGCTATCTTTTTATCTATTCTTTTATTCATCTCTTTCAATCCATTATCAAAGCAAGCCTTTTATATTTGCACCTTGAGTGTTGATAGGTGATAATAATTCTTTGTGTTTGCGTACGTGTGTGTTTGTGTGTGTGAGTGTGTGTGTGTCGCCGTCCCACTGAGGCAGAACAAAGTAGCGTAATAACTCAGACACTGAGCTGACCCTCTCTGCCGCTCTCAAGTACACTTAATGGAGGTGTGTGTGTGCGAGTGTGTGTCTGTTATATTTGAATATGACTGCTAGCACACACCCGGCTGTGTATGTACGCGTGTGAGTGAGTGTGTGTGAGTGTGTGTGAGTTGAAATAGCTGATCCCCTCCAGGGGTGAATTGTTATGGATGCTGTTCTGTTGAAATTACTGTTATTTGTTTCCTTTAAAACAAGCTAATTGCAGCGCGCCGATAACCGCGCCTGTCTGTGTTCGAGTCAGTGTGTGCGTCAATTTGTTTGCCTCCTTGTTTATTGTTTGTTTGTGTCGCACTGCAGACCCCTCCAGTTTCTTTAGCATGGACACATTTTCACGCAGGCGTCAAAACTCATTCGGCTGCAGCTGCCGGGATTTAATTAGACTTTTGTTTTTGGACGGTTTTAGAAAGGAGGATTATCTGCACATCAAACAAGGAAAAATGACTTTTATTTTGAAAGGTCAGTTTCATCTTTTCATCTTGACTCAATGGAGCAGCCCAACAAGTTTGCACACTCACTAACAAAACATGGGACAGCCAATTTGAGCGGTTTTTAAAGTCTAAAGTCATGACCATTTCCATCTTGTGCGGACAAGATAATTAGATGCACCTTGTTTATACGTTGGATGTACACAGCTGCAAGACTGAGCGAAAAAAAACTTTTCGCACGCAACTTTATTTAAAAACTTTCTTTTGTGTTTGGATGCAATGGGAACTTCTGCTCGCAAGATAACTTCTCATGCGCACAAGATAATAATCTATGCATTAAAGATAATGCTAATTTGGGTGCGTGCAAGATCATAAAATGTAACCTGTGCACATGGGATGATGTCGATACTAAGATAGTAAGATAGTACTCTGTGCTCACAAGATAATTTACTTGGATGGTGGCACGTGTCGTTCATTCGCCAAGTCCTAAATGAGCACGAGTCATCGTTCTTTTACATCGTGGAAAAGTGAAGAGCCTCAGTGAACGAACCGGTGCTCAGCAGTTCGTGAACGACGCTACGCCCCTCCCTCTTCTGCCTGCATCAAGTCATTCCGAAGTCGTTCGTTTTGTCCACAGTCTGATTGATATATATCGTTCATTTGCTGTGAGCAAATCACAAGACTCTTCCATGCCAGCTTACTTGCTGGCTGGCTGTGTGTTGTTCGCCAAAGAGTCAAAGGCGGCAGTTCTACTCCCGAAAAAAATTTGCGTCTAGCATGCCAGGCTCGCGGGCGGCTGAGCTCAACTGAACTGAGAAAGGAACAAATCAGGTCTCGGGGTGATTCCATTCACGTCGTTCACTCAGCTGTTCCGTTCTTTTGAACGAAACGTTAACAACACTAGTCCACAAGCTAATACTTGTTAGCAGGATTATCTTCACATGTGCACAAGATAATAACCTGTGCAAGCAAGATAATGTTCACATGGACAGCAGAAACCAACTGTGCGGTATAACACTCTTTCAAGTAACCCTAAAACAATAATCTTGACGCAGAGTTTGTTACGTGTTTAAAATAACAACCTGCTTGCACATCAAGTTTATTCTTAACTTTTGCTGTACCGCCGGATTTTGTATCTTGTAATTGGTAGAAATTTTCACTCAGGCATAAAGTAAAAAAAAAAAAGTTCCCCCTCTTTTGAAATATCTCCCCATTGTTACATGAAACAGAGAAATGTCAGAGCGAGCCAAGCAGATGCAGAGTGTTTATGAATGTGAGAGTGTTTGAACGCAGCTTAGGGGAAGAAAGGAGGACAGAAGAGGAAGATCCTGCGCTGGTGTTGAGTGGGTTAAGTGTGTTAAGTGGGACATCTCAGACAGACAGGCCCTCGTGTCTGCCAGGCAGGTGAGCTCTTAATCTGTTTTTCTCTCTCTCTCTCTTTCACACACGCACACACACACACACACACACACACACACACCTCTGCCAGCTCCTTCACGTCCCCCTGTGCCAGGTACGTCTACGTCCCGTCTTTGTGTGCGAATGAAAGCGAGGCAGATCTGACGAGGAGGACAACACACACACACACACGTGCGAGAGCGCTGCATTCTCACGGGGGGAAGAGGAGGGACGAGCGGAGGAGAGGGAGAAGAAGAGGTGGCCTCGCCTTCCCTCTCATCCCTCAATCCAACACTTCTCCTCCTTTCGTTCGGTTCCACTCATTCGTCAGTTCTTTTTTCCCGTTTTGTTGCCGTTCCATGTGCTGCCGCTCTGTCCGTCCGTCTCCCTCTCTCTCCCTCTCTCTGTCTGCGTCCGCTCTTCTTCTCTCCTTCCTTTCTTTGCGCTCCATCCTTTTTCTTTTTCCCCCATCGCACCGCTCCCCTTTCTTTCCCATCCCATCCTCTTCTCTTTCCTCCTCGCCTCGCTCCGGTTTCCAAGTGCTTGGACGGGGAGGCTCGCTGCTCCGGTCACTGCTCAGGGAGTAAAAGTAGGCTCGCAAACACACTCGCAAGAACACAAACCACACACTTCAACAAACACAAAGCCGCCCCTTTCTCTTGCTCCAATTTCAATTGTGTCTTGTTTGCTACCTGCATATGTCTCTACCTTCTCCAGATCCCAGAGCTTATCTGCGCACGCAGCCTAGAAAGCATTATGAGAACTGGTCTGACATCATACGTATCCAAACACCAAGCGCTCAGAGATAAGCCTCCCTGCTCCTATCTCAATCAGTTACTCAGCAGTCCGGGCCAAGCAAAGTTCAGCACAACAGGACCAGAGAGAAAGTCGGCTATTATTGTCACGTCTGCAAAATTTAAAAAGTTATGGAGGCCTCATGGAAAACGGAGGATATGTGGAGGGTTTACAGGCCGAAAAAGAGACCTATAAAGTGGATCTGCTGTCGCTGTAAAGTCTAACGTCAGCTGGATTTGTGCCTCGCCTAAACCTTGGACTGTTCCATCTATTAAAGGGATTAAAACTAATTTAGGGTCAAACACACCGCAACAGCGAGTCAGACACCCCCTCGAGAAATTAGTGTTGCCGACCGCTTGCTTCTCTAGTTCTACCAACTTTAGTAACGACTGCATGATAGCAATACACAGCTGTCTGAGGAGCCATAAACAAATCTCAACCACCACTCTATAGCCACAAATAATGCTCAGAACAGCACCTAACTTCATCAACAGGACATATAGGGTCACAGACATAGTACTAGCCACCAAACATCTTTTTAGCTTTGTCTGATTTCTTTAGCAAAGAGACTAAACACAACTCACCTACTCTCTTCCAGCAGCCGATTGTTTGTAGCGAGACCTCGGGCGGGTCCGTTACAGACTACAGCAGGGTGACGCAGCTCAAGGAAGAACATTTATGATCATTTCTTCATGGAAATGCAATCAGACCGAGAAACTAAGGCGGAAGAACTACCATGTCTGCAGTGCAAAATGATTAATATGGTGATTATTACTTCAAGGAAATGATCATAAATGTTCTTCCTTGAGCTGCGTCACCCCGCTGCAGTCTGTTATAGACTGGCCTGAGGTCTCGCTACAAACAAGCGGCTGCTGGAAGAGAGTAGGTGAGTTGTGTTTAGTCTCTTTGCTAAAGAAATTAGTCAAAGTTAAAAAGATGTCTGGTGGCTAGTACTATGGCTGGGACCCTATATGTCCTGTTGATGAAGTTAGGTGCTGTTCTGAGCATTATTTGTGGCTATAGAGTGGCGTTTTGGTTGAGGTTTGTTGGCTCCTCAGACAGCTGTGTATTGCTATCGTGCGGTCCTTACTAAAGTTGGTATAACTAGAGAAGCAAGCGGTCGGCAACATTCATCTCTCGACGGGGCATCTAACTCGGTGTTACGATGTGTTTGACCCTAAATTAATTTTACGCCGGAATATCCTTTTAAGTGGATCTGCTATCGCTGTGAAGTCTAACGCTAGCTGAATTTGTGCCTTAGCTAAATCCATCTATCAAGACCTCCTAAGAAGACTCAAAGACACAAGCTAAATACAACATTTCAAACAACAAAAAAATCCAATATTTGCTTGAAATAGTCATGATTACCGGTACGGTACACCTCTCCTCTGTTTCTTATCCAAACATGACAAGCTGTGTAAAAAGTAGCACCCACAAGCTGTCTATGAGCAGCCAAAAATAAGGCAGAAGTACAAGGCTTATTAATCACGTGAAGATACTGTCTAGGTGTGTTTCCACGTGTTAAAATTTTGCTGTTACAAGAACATTTTCAGCTAAAACCCCCCACTGGACCTTTAAGGAGCTCTGTCGGACTCAAACTCTATGACACACTTAAGTTTATTTACCTTCACTTCCTTCCGTTTTTATCCCCCCTATCATTGAATATTGATTATGTCGTCTCCAAGCGTTCGCTGACCTTTCACATGAGGTGCACGTTCTTCAAGACTTCAAGAGGTGAGAACGATTGATGTCTAATCTTTGATATCCTCTGAAGATGTGCGTTTAAGTGTGTGTTTGTGTGGGTTGCTTGCTCAGGACCTCCCACCGTCAAGGAACCAAAGGTCCTCAGGGTATTAGAGCGGGAGATCAGGGAGTCGCACACACACTCGCGCACACACTTTGGCGCTCGTCGCGGCGTCTCGGCAAGCTCATGGTGAGTTCAGTGGCGGGGTGTGGTGAGAGCAGCCGTTTGAACCTGCAGATCTTAAAGATCACACTAACGGATACAGATTAATGCTAAGAGAAGGAAATGGTTGAACCTCTTTTAGCTTCACGGGGGTTCGGGGGCGCGACTGGAGGAACAGAAACGAAAGTAGAAACTAGATTAGAGACAGGAAGTGTTTTTTTTTTAACTGGCGAACGTGAAGGGAAGCAAAGGAAGCGAACGGAGCAGCGATGAGGGAGGAGCGGAGAAAGAGTGAGGGATTTTATGTAGATGTGTGGAGATGAAGAACGAGGAGATGAAGGAGAAAAAGGAGTCTTTAATGTGCGTGGGTCTTGTAAGGTCAGACGGGGGCTGGGGAGGGGGGGAAAGGTTACAGGAAAGGTTAGCATTATTTATTTAATCACTGATCCATCAGAGGCGCCACACACATGAAAACACACACACACACACACACACTTATTATCTCCCACTCACTTTTTCATACACACAAGCAGAACAGCTTCATCTCTTCTCATAATAAAAATGAGCATAAAGGAAAACATTCGCTTCTAATACACAAATATCATACTCACCTTTTCTATATTAATCTATATCAAAAAAGCCACAAATGAGTTGAAGTTAGAAAAAACTCTGTCTTATTAAAGCGAAAATTTTGGATACCATACGGTCAATCGGTAGAGTTAAAAATTTTAAAGCTGTGAAATACCGGTACAAACTTTCACATAAATCACTTGATTAAAATTTTGGGTTATCTGACTCTAAAAATAGCCTCACCTGATTCTAGGTTGAGTGAAACTAATAACTGCAGCATTCGTATATCAAGAAAAATCACAAACAGAGGTATCGTAACACATCGTATTTTATCATATTGCACTGTATCTGTTCACATTATATCACATTGTATTATATTGTATTGCATAGTATCATATTGTATCATATTAAATGGTATTATATCATATCTTATCATTTTATATTGTATCAGAATGTATCATGTTGTATCATTTTGTACCATATCGCATCTTATGAAATTGTATCATATTGTATTCTACTGTATTCTACTGTATTGTCTTGTATCATATTGAATCCTTTGGTGTTGTATCATATTGCAATGTGTACTATCACCACTTATCCTACCATATCACATGGTTTTCAATCTATTCTCTCATTCTGATCATTCTGCATCACATAAATTTGTATTTATTGTTTCATTAAGTACTTTTTTCACTTCTACTGTGGAGGCTCTTGAAAGTGCGCTGCATTCAAACCAAAGAAAAAATTCTCATTTGAAAAAACTAAGTTGTAAAGAAGAGGGAGAAGAAGAACTTGATTGATCCCCGAACGGAAATTCAATTGTCTGGTATCTCACATGATATGTCTATATGTCTGTAGAAGTTATCTATTATTTACATAAAAGTTATAAAGCCTGATGGCTGTTGAAGGATTTTATCATACTGTTTGAAACTGTATTAAATTGTATCATATAGTCATACATCCTGTCATATTGGTGTGGTGTTGTATCTTGTTTTATTGTATTTTGTATCATATTTTAAATTGTAAATTGAAATGAACCACGCATTTTTGTACTGCACCATACCTATTATATTGATTTTTTTTATTTGTATAGTATTTTATGAGTTTTGTATGAGATGGTGTCATTTTCTTTCACTTTCAATTGTATAACTTTCTATAGTATTGATCTCTGTTTCAATATCTTCATTTTTATTCAAGTTTATTCTTACAGTTTATTTTAAAATTCTGTCCTCATCCGCTGCTTTATTCCAATTAAGTTTACTCTATTTTTATAAACACATGACAAACATTTATATTGGGGTAACCATATGGCGAGCGAATTGACTCAAATTATGAGCTGTGATAAGAAACATACAGCTAAACGCAGAGCAAATATACAGCGAACTCTATTTTGATTCTGTTATAAAACTGAGTGAAAATGAGAGATTAGTCTGTTTCAAAGACTGAATACAGTCCAGTATGTGTCCAATAGGTTTTCTATAAGCAATCTGTCAATCTATTTGAAAAACCATACAGTAACCCCCCCAAGGTACGCTGCTCACCACAGTCCAAAACAACACATCTGAACACTCAAGGTTTTAAGTCCTCTATATTTTACACATATCCAACTTTTTCTCTCTTGACTCCAATTCCAATATCCCAACACGTTTACTGATCTGATTCCAGTGCTCTCTCCGCGAATCCCCAAATACGAAATCCCACTTTACCCCAGTGTGTGGAATCACTTTTCTCAATAACATGGGGCTGTGACAAACTTTATCAGCTTTATTTACACAAACGAAACATCCATTTTCTGTGGGTTTCTGACATAGATCAGGAGTTTAATGGTCAGCACCTTCACTTCTTTATTCTGATTATTGGAAGGATCAGACTGGTGATCACCAAGTCTCCAATCAGAAGAGTAAAACGTTGAAACTCACAGAGCCAAGTGACCAAAAAAACCTGGCCGTTGTTTGATGTTTTTTTTTCACAGTTTAATGGTCGACTGGAGAAGCTTTTTAACTTTCGTTCACGTAAAAATGTGAGTTAAACACAACAGATTTAGATCTTTTAGAAACAATTATATCTTTGTACATGGCTTCCTTAAGAGTAAGCAATAAGACTGTGATTATATCACAAAAAAATAGTAAAACTGCCCCCAAAATGTGTAATTTTGTCTACCAATCGTCTGTTTCTGCTTACATTTGAGAGTGCGCATGATGGAGAGCTTAGTGGCGCTCTCGGTCTGGAGGATTTAGCCACTGCTGGTTGTGGTGATTCTGGCTTGCGAGGAGTTCGTGGTGAGGGTGTCCTCTTCTTCTGGCATCCCGAGACTGATGCCATTTTCTGTTACGGTGTTTGGATACAAGGGAAAATACCAGCGACTTCAATCAAAATTCGACGACTAGTTGCACCAATTCTGCAGCCAATTTTGGCCAAACCCTAGTGGACAGAACTACCCATACTCCATCCAAACAGAGGCCGGTCCATGAATTCTGCTTTTTGTAAAAGGAGAATACTTTGCAGCCAATGAAGTGGTTTGGCGGCCTCTGCTGCTAATAAACTGACATACTGGAGTCATGTTTGGGTTATTTCATTATAAACACGGTCCCACTCAACTTGTTCAAAACAGGTTGAGGTTTTTCACAATTTAGGTGCATTTTCAAACTAAACCTGACTTGAACTTATCGGATAATGCCGAAGCTTCAAGTGCACAACTGCATTTTGTGACCTTTCCAAGGTATTTTTGGCTGGATTCCCTCTTGGATGTCTAACCTAACCTGGTGCTGACACGAGCGCCAGGTTTCCTGGAACGTGTAAAGAGGCTCAGGAAGACTAAAGAGAATAGCAGAGTGGTGCATCGCTCGTGCATGCAAAAGAACACTCATGAAAAATGGACGACTTTGGAATAGTCAATGTAATTAATGTTAGCATTAAAACAAACCATCCACCCCTGCTGTCACACAGCTTGTTCCGCACACACAAGCGTCTTATCCGGAGGTGGTAGAGGGTCGGGGAGATGGATGGAGAGGATGATGGGAGGATGAAAGAGTCACACTTGTTTTTTTTTCTGCCTTTTTCGCGGCGCAGAATGCCCCGAGGCGAGATTTAACAGAGGGAGAGACGGAGAGAGGAAGTGAAGGGTGGAAAAAAAAGAGCGAGAGGTGTCTCAGTGACAATGCCAGCCCTGCCACTATCACCCCCCCTCCCCTGCACTTTTTCCACCCTCTCTCTGCTCCCTTCGCTCGAGGCCGCGATAGCCTTTTGCTAGCGCTCTGGGTGCGTTAGTGTGTGTGTGTGTAGGTTTTCTGCTTGGAAGGATGGATGGAGGGGCACCAGTGCAGAAACCGGCCATATGGGTGAGGCAGAGCGAGAAATGGGTGGAGAGATTCAAGGAGGGAGCCGTCTAATCCTTGGTTTGTCCCTGCGTCTTCTCCCTCTCCCTCTCACGGGCGCCGTCTGGGCTGCATATGTGCTCCTTCACCCCGATCTCTTGGCATGGGCCGAGGCCAGTGCCCCCGCCACCTTACCCAGGGCAAGGGCTGCATATGTTGGGAAGGTGGGCACTGCAGAGGGGGGGAGGTGGGCAGCAGATGGCCCGGCCTGAAGGCCTCCGCTGGTGTGGCCGGTGGTGAGTGTGCATGCATGTGGTGGGGGTGGGAGGGGAGGTGGGAGGATTGTCCGTCTGTGTGTGTGTGTGTGTGTGTTCGTTAGTGTGTGTGTGTAGGTTTTCTGCTTGGAAGGATGGATGGAGGGGCACCAGTGCAGAAGAACTTCTTCTGGTCACGGTGAGAGAAAAGAGGAAGTGAGGGAAGGAAAGACGGATGGAAAAAGTGGAAGTGTGGTTAAATCAGACGTGTCTAATTAGCTTGAAGTGCTACCTGTATTTACCTGGGGAGTGTTTAATCCTTTAAATCCTCACCAATCTCTTCTGGACATATGCTTCATATCCTTCAGACCCAACCTTCTAAAGGCTCTGCCCTGCGCTTCTTTGCACAAATTTACTACTTTGTCAAGATCGGACCAAACATGTTTCCTCAAGTCTTCTTTTACAAAAACGTTTGAATATTAGTTGGTCTCATATCAAGAATGTGTTTATCAATGCGTGTCTTTGGCCTCTGGTGAGTGATGGGCACTGCAGTTCTTTTAGATGTACTGAATCACTAGAATCAGGTCACTAAAAAGATTTGTTCAAAAGATTCGTTCACCGAATCACGGAATCAGTCAGCGCTTGGCGGGAGGAGCCTGCGACTCCGACCTCCTGGATTGATACACAGCTGAACGGTTCAGGATTCAATTCAATTCAAAGCTTCTGGGACCGGGAGAGGAGAGTGTTTGGCTGTGTTGCTTTGGCAAACAGGTTTGTAAAAATGAACTTGTTTATAAGTCATGATGTTTTAAGCGTACTGTCCTTTGGTATGCTATGCTGCTCGGTAAATTGGACTCGGTGAGTGATTTGTTCACTGAACGCAAGTTGTTGTGGTGGCAATTAAGTAGTGAAAAAAGAAGGAAAAAAAGGGTAGTTTTGTCAGACCAAAATGATTCCAGAGAGTGTAGTTCAATGTGTGATTCATTCACCAATTGACTTAGGTGTCGGTGCATGCGGTCCCTTGTTCGCCGGCTGCTTGCCTGGCAATGCTGCGTGCTATAGCAGCTCCACTGCTTACAGCTTAACTGAAGTGAGAAATGAACGAATCACTTGAGGAATTGATTCGGTTCAGTACGTTCACTTAAAAGATTCAGTGCTTTTGAACAAATAGTTTGCGAATGACACAACACTATTTGTTTATAACTCATGATGTTTTAAGTGTACTGTCCTATAGCATGTCTGCTTGGTAAACTGGACTCAGAGAGTGATTCGTTCACTGAACGTTTAGAAGAATTCACACTGAACATGCAACTTTCCCTCGCAAACCACTGCAATGATGACTACTTGTTACATGCTGTGTCCTATTGTTTGAAAGTTGTGTTGTGGTGGCAATTTCGCAGTATGAAGAGACGGTAGTTTTGTCCGACAAAAATTATTCCAGAGTGTAGTTCAATGCGTGATTCATTCACCAAGTGATTCAGACGTCGGTGCATGTGGTCCCTTGTTCGCCGGCTGCTTGCCTGTAGCAGCTCAAGTGCTTAAAGCTTCACTGAAGTGAGGAAAACTAATGACTCACTTGAGGAAGTAATTTGGTTCATTATGTTTACTTAAATGACTCGGTTCTTTTGAACAAATCGCTAGAGAATGACACAACATTACCTCTGGCTCCTTGTCTCCTTTTTAGCCCCTCAAGGAAAGGCAAGAGGAAACATCTATACCAACTATGTCACACGTGGGAAGGAGACGGGGTGAGAAAAGGACAAGAGAGATACAGAAGATATCAGTTTTGCCCTTCACTGCTCCCATAATCCCATGCTTCAGCTCTGTTACAGACGAGGAAGAGTGCCGAAGACGCTCGCAGGTATGACACAGCTGCCACGCTCTGAATCACACACACACACTCACACCTTGCAGGTATGGGCCAGTTGCCATGCTCTAGATAATTGGCTGTTGAGGGTGCAGCTTGTTAGCCTGCCACAGCTGACATGCCAGACACGCACACATTTGCACGGACTAAAACACGCACACACTCGTCTGAGAAACCACAAAATGAACGGAGAGCGGCCAAAGATGCTCGAATGAATCTCTCTCCTCTTTGGCCTCTTTCTTTCTGTAATTTTTCTTACATTTGATCCCTTTCTCTGACACTCTCATCCATTTTTTCCCCATCTTTATCACTCCTACGTCACTCTAGGACAGATGGGTCGGCCTGCTGCTCCTGATGTTTCTATTAAAATGACATTACCAGCCATAAAAACTTGCACTGGATCATCCAGCAGCCCATTCATAACCATTTAGTCTGCACCTGTTTGGTAGAAAGGTGTGTGTGCATTACTTTTTTTTCTGTGCGAGATGTATCAAGAGGCGACTTTAATGTCCTCACACACATGCAAACACCCCACAGACTCCCAGAAGGTCATCCCGTCGGAGGATGTCTGTTTGAAAAAAGGACCTCTGTCGCAAGCTGCTGGAGGCCTGATTCACTATGAGGTGTGTGTGCTAATATTCATGTCTTTGTTTGTGTGCTTTTCTATTCATTTATCATAACACATATTTATTGGACAAACATAAGCAAAAAGGAGGCCTGTATTGTGCATGATTTTATGCTTTAAAATTTAATACTGCATGCGCTTTTCTGCAAGTCTGCACATGCTAAAGTGTGTGTGCGTCTGTGTGAGTGTGTAAATGAAGCGCCACAGGCTGTGGTTTTCCATGCCTCCTGGTAATGGATACTAATGGCCCTGGGCAGGCCTCCATGGAGCAGAGGGGGTACATTTTGTCTGTTTGACCCCATCCTGCTGCCCTCACCCTGGGAGAGGGGGAGGGCCTGAGGAGCGGGAGGCCCGGTGGGGGTCTGGGTCACCATCAGCATGCATAACGCTCAACATAAACACACACTGTTAGCCATGTAAGTGACAGCGAAGGCCAGCAGGCTCTCATCTCACACACACACTGCAAGAGTAAAAAAAAAACAGGGAGGAAGAAACAGGACCGGAGACGAATTCCTCTCCAAATAAGGACGTTATTTCAAAAAGAAAAGAAACAGCTGGATATATATTTTTAACACACATTAATTTATACATTTAATATTGAGAAAATAATTAAATAAAACCCAATATGGCATCCTCCAAGGATCTATACTAAGTCCCAAATTCTTTTAAAAAATAATATGTGGTGTTACATATGTTATTTTCACTGCTTTTTTGCAGATGACACTACCTTTTCGGCTAAAATACAGATTAAACGTAACAAGTACATATTTTAAACTTCCTACAAAAAAAAATAGTAATAATAAAATAAAATAATGTAAAATATTTAATCTCTCAAACTTGTCTTTTTCCTAAAATTGGAACAAATTTAATAATGAGCAAATAATTAAATGAAACCCAATATGGCATCCTCCAAGCATCTATACTTGGTCCCCAATTCTTTTAAAAATAATTTGTGGTGTCAAATATGTTATTTTCACTGCTTTTATGCCGATGACACTACCTTTTCAGCTGAAATACAGATTAAACGTAACAAATACAGATTTTAAACTTCCTACAAAAATAATAATAATAAAAATAAAAAAATGAAATAAAATATTTAATCTCTCAAACTGTTTTTTTTTTCTAAAATTGGAACAAATTTAATTTGTTCTGAAAACATGAATTTTTAAAAGTGCCTGTATATTAACAGCCTAACTGATAAGGTCTGTAATAAGCTAAGTTTATAAGATATGTTTATTAGTGTATTTATCATTCAAGGTCTTTCTGCTGTGAAATCTAATTTGGTGTTCCTCAGGGATCCGGTTTGGGGCCTTTGCTTTTTCTTTCAACTCTAAGTTGTATAGGTGCAGTATTAAACACAGCATTTTGATTGCTTTTATGTAAATAAAGCCAACCTTTTTGTTTCAATTACATGTTGAATACTTCTTACTAAATATCCAATCAATTGACCTTATTTTTGTACAATTACTAAGAATTACTAAACTCAAATCCAAACTAATCTTCTTAAGGAGTCAAGGATCTTATCGCTACAAAGAAGTTTTTTTTTTTTTTTAAATAAATAAGCTGAATAAACTTGTTTTTAAGACACTAGAACATAATGGAGATAAATTAAACTTCATATTCAGTCAGATGCACTCACTATGGTCATGGTTATAAGTGGCAACAGTGTGTTTTAATGAGTCTTACATTATTATTATCAAATCTGGTGTACCTCAAGGATCAATGTTTGGGTTTTTATTTATTTTTTCTGTTAATGATTTTAAATAACAAACAACATATTTAGTTTATATTTTTTACATACATTTTACATATTTTTTAAATATTTTTATTATGTTTTATCGTCTCACAGGTGTAGTTTTGATACAGCGCCACCTTTCCCGCTATCACACCTTCTCAATGCTTTTTTTATTTTTTATTTGTCCTTAGTAAAGTCCTTATCTAATATTAATAATTAAAACGCACTTAAAATCAAATATCCTGTCCTTGGGTGATGATTAAAAAGGCTACCTTTTTGTGATTTTTTTTTATTTTTTAGATATTTTCCCCTCTGCTGCACATTAAAGATCTAAATGATCTCAATGTAGGAATCTAGGATCTAACTACTTTTAATACCCTCAATAACATGGTAGGTAACACAGGTGCAGAAGCACTGAAATACTTATACTATTCATTTAGATGTTAAAGCATGCTTTTTAAAGTGGCCACTTATTTCACTTGGTTTTCTTTTTTTGGTGCAAACCTCTTAAAAAACCCAGATCCCTTTGAGATGAATGCCACAAAGGGCATCAAGGTGCTAAACGTGTCATGTGTAAATTAAATAGAAATTAACGTGTGAATGGAGGATCAAGCTTCATGAGAAGGCATTTCAAGGATTTGGTTTTCAAATTTCAGATCAGTAAGATGGTTTCGCAGCCTTGTGTTTTATGTGTTTTAGTCTAATAAAGTTTAAATTTGAAACAGGTGAGAGGGTGTGAAGCCAAATATTTATGACAACTGAACTCAGAAGCAAAAGTAAAGGACAGGTTTGATGATCAATGGCCCACCTGTCTTGTCAACCTTTTTACAAAAACAACATTTGCTCTTTGTGCCAAAATTCTGCGACCAAATCTCCAAGCCAAGAGGAACTGAATGTGCTCTTCACTCCGTCTCCAAGGAGGTGAATGTCAAAAAGGAGGGGAGCGGTTCAAGTAAACAGGGCTCTCAGGGGAGAGGTGACCTTTGGGTTCGCAGTCAGGGGGACATAAAAAAGAAGAGGAAGGGGGGAGGTAAGGAGGGAGGCCGAGTGGAGGGAACACGGTTGAGTGAGCGGAAAGATGAGTGATGAAAATATACAAGACATGAGGGAGATAAAGAGGGGAAGGGCATTAGGGCATTAACAGAAACTAGAAGCAATTTTATAAAGTTTCAGCAAAAGTCTAAAGCTTTTAAGCACTTATTTTCTGGTTTTGGCAAAAACAGGTAAAGCAGATGATCATGATGATATTCAGATGTCAAATCTGAATGAGATTCAAGAGACTTTGAGGCCCTCGTGGAGCCAAAGATGACTAGAAGCACTATAAGGGCCTGTGTCCACTAACAGCGCTTTTTTTTTTTGCACTGGTTTCAGAGAGAATCTTGGTGCACCTCAAACAAGAGTGGTCAGTTTTTCTTCTGTATAAAACATTGCTGTTTATGACTTGTTTGATATCTGTGGTCATGCAAAAGTTCTAGCAGGAAAAATGCAGTTGGTGGACACAGGCCCTAAGCTGCAGGAAGAGGAGCATTTAAGTGGTCAGGAGAGTGGACACTAAATCCAGAATGAGTGCTTGGATCAGAGTCTTGTACCAGTTCTCCCAGCAGTTCCCCATTAATAATGCTGAACTAACCAGCATGACCAAGAGATTTCTAACTCATACAACCTCACTTCAAAAATGCTGAAATATCCCTTTAAGTCTATCAAGTTTGAGGGGGGTCTAATACTGCAGTCCTTCACCAAAGTCTTTAGGATGATAGTAAAGGGATTTTTGGCTCATCCTTTCAGCCTCAGCAGGTAAAGCCGTGTGTCTTCACTCATCAGTGGGTCTATATTCAGATCGATGTCTCCTCTCTACAGGAACTCGCCGCCGTTCATAAATCTGACTCCCCTCCCGTTACAGGAGGCTCAGTATGCAGAGAACAAAAGTCACAGATTTCCCATTTCTGCTCTGTACTTCCCCTCCCTTGTGTCTCATCTCCCACTGAAACTTTTCTTCTTATTCCTCTCCCTTCCTCTGGTCCTCTCTCTCTCTCCCTCTCTCTCTCTCTCTCTCTCTCTCTCTCCGTCTCTGTGCGCCTCCGTCTCCCAGCGTGGCAGGCAGACATCAGGAGCCCCGGGGAAGTGCTTCGCTGTGGGAAGGAGCCTTGGCTTTAAGTGGCTCTAAGTGGCTCTCGCTGTTTGTCTCTTTAGTTGTTTATTTTCTCCTTCGCTCGCCCCGGGCAGGGAGGAGAGAGGGACACTTAGTGTCGGGGAAAAACACAGCGTGGCCAGGCAGGGAGGTTTAATACCGCTTAGTAGCCTGCAGAGATTACATGTGAGGCAGGCACAGAGACACAAAGTGCAAGTGTGTGCAAGTTTATTATTGCCGTTTGTGTGTGTCGTTTTATCATTAGAAATTTTATAAAGATGGCAGAGCTTGTGCATATTCAGTACGTTTGTGTGTGTATGTGTGTGTGTTTGTATTGACAAAAACGAAAGGTCCAGGTATGACCTTCTAAGATGACATTATTTGCCATTGATCCGCCCGGGTTTCATGTTTTGTCTCGCTGGGACTTCAGCACCAACAATCGCCCTCCATTGTTCTGCTTTTAAAGACAAACAGCTACTTAACGTGCCCTCATGAAAAACCGTTGTGTTTTTTTGGTCAAAGCCTCAAATCAGGACGGAAAATTTAAACATGACGCAACCCAAAAGGCCGAGTGTCTTTGTTCGAACTCGGCCTGAAACACCAACGAGGAAGAGTGACGGCTAAAAACTTTGATTAAGGTGGCTCAGACGAGGAAACTGGAATGAACATGAGCTCGATTTGTAGTCTGATGAACCATTAACACTTTCAACAAAAAAAAAAAAACTCGGGTTCTATCTCTTCTTGTCTTCATTATGAGGTAGTTGGGGATGCAATGCATGATGGGATGCCCACCACCGGTGAGTGACCATTGGATGGTCACTACATTTTGCAGTGCTCTATGGGAAAATTTGAGTCGCCTGTATGGGGCATTGGAATTGATCACTTATGTTTCGGACACCCCTCAGAATGGCGCTAACCCCTATATAGTCGCCTATGTAGGGGTTAGGGATCCATTTTGGACACAACCATTGATTAATCGGAATGACCACGAGCAGTGATGGTCGAAGGTCGTCGACTCCTTTTCATACTGGGGAGAAAAACCCGAGGCCTCTCCTCCAGTTTGAGCTCTAACTTCTCAGTTTGTTTGCACAAGTGTGTGTGTTGTTCGGAGATTAAGGCAAACGCCGCTTTAATTCCTCTAAGTGGTGAGCGGTGAATCCATGCGAACCGCCGGAGAGCATGTGTTTTCCAAAACGCGCGTTTGTGTGCGTTTCCAAGAACCTGAGCGAGTGCATCTTAGTGTGTAATGTGAGCGAGGCCGGGCAGATGTACGGAGGGAAAAATTAGCGCTCTCTTAAATGCTCACACACACACACACACACATGAACACTTCATAATGAGGATTACCTGCATGGCCTCACATTGCACTTCCTCATAAACACACACACACACACTCTTGTTCTGTTGCTCATCTGTCCTGGATCCATCCTCCCCCATCACTCTTTCTTCTTCTCATCCTTCGCTTTCTGCCACACACACACACACACACACACACACACACACACACACACACACACACACACACACACACCCCTCCAGTGTCCTAGCTGTCTCAACTTGAGCAGCAAATGAACACAATTAGCCACGGCTCCGCAAACACACACTGGGGTATTGTTTTGCTCACACTCACTCAGACCTTAATCTGGTGCTCCGTAGGGACCCTATATGAGTGTGAGTGTGTATGTGTGCGCGAAAGTGTGTGTGTATGTGTGTGTGAAGGCAGTCGAGGGGAAGCGCTGCAGAGCCCAGCTGACAGAAGGGGCTTCCAGGCCTTTTTCCCCCCCTCAGAGGTTTCCACGACGATGTTCGGCTCCTCGCGCCTTAGTCCTTGCCGCCACACACACATGTTCACACACACACACACACATTTATTCAGCTTGACTGTGTTTCAAACATGCACACACACACACACACACACACACATACACACACACACACACACACACACACACACACACACAGCCTTCGGTCAGAGCCAGATGTTACGGGGTGAACAAAGGCATCGAGTCACAAGTTACAGTTCTCAACAGCAGGTTGAGCCTCAGGTCATTATTAGCACACACACACACTCACACACACACACACACTCACACACACTCCTTCACACTGCACTGACTGCGCCGTGTCGCGTCTTCGCCTTCAGCTAGTGTGTGTCCTACCCGCCTAATTAGACAGCAGGTATCTGCCTGACAAGATTTCTTGCAAGAACACCTACGCAAGTGGGCGCCTAATGACTGCACTTTAAGATGCCTGAAGGGAGGAGGAGGGTGCAACAGTGGAGGAGGGTGCTGCAACAGAGGAGAGAGCCTGATGTGACTCAGTGGCTAGAGGCCAGGCGCTGAAGTCACACCAGCAGCATGTAGCACGTAGCATCAATGCTAAGGTAATTCAAGTCTTGAAACAAGGTAGTGATGGGGACGATTCGTCTATTAGATGCACTGAATATCAAGAATCAGTTCACTAAAAAGATTCGTTCAAAAGATTCGTTCACAATGCTGCGGGTATAATGCACTACTTGTTACATTCTGTGTCCTATTGTATGAAAGTTGTTATGATGGCAATTTCTCAGTAAAAAAAAAAGGTAGTTTTGTCCGACAAAAATTATTCCAGGGAGTGTAGTTCAATGCGTGATTCATTCATAAAGTGATTCAGGTGCATGTGGTCCCTCGTTTGCCGGCTGCTGGCCTGGCAGTGCTGTATCTCACTTAAGCTCAACTGAAATGAGAAATGAACGAATCAAACGAGGAAGTGATTCGGTTCAGCACGTTTACTTAAAAGATTCGGTTCTTTGAACAAATCATTCCCGAACGACACGACACTACCTCTGGCTCCTTGTCGCCTTTTGACCCCTCAAGGAAAGGCAAGAGGAAACATCTATACCAACTGTGTCACACGTGGGAAGGAGACAGGGTGAGAAAAGGACAAGAGAGATACAGAAGATATCAGTTTTGCCCTTCACTGCTCCCATAATCCCATGCTTCAGCCCCGTTACAGATGAGGAAGAGTCCTGAAGACGCTCGCAGGTATGATGATAGCAGCTCCACTGCTGACAACTTAACTGAAGTGAGAAACTAATGAATCGCTTGAGGAATTCGGTTCAGTACGTTCACCTAAAAGATTCGGTTCTTTTGAACGAATCGTTCGCGAACGACACAACACTAAAACAAGGCGGGTTAAAGCTCCTGTAAAGAACTTTAGGTTTGTGTCCTAGTGTGTGTATGTGTGGGTGAGTGAGGGTGTGTGTGTGTGTCTTTGTGTGCGTGTGGGTGGGAGGTTTGAGTTTTATTGTTGTTAAATGTTGTTTTTAGCCTCTGTTGGGCACTTTGAACTGCATTTTCCATCTGAAAAGTGCCAAAAAAATAAAGTTGAATTTGAACAAGGATGTGTCTAACTTACTTAAATATGAATCTATATAGGCGATTTTGCCCTTCAGTAGAAATGCTAAAGACAACTTGATCACACACTTCATGTAAAATCAATATGAGCAAAGGAGCCCTGCAAATTCCACTATAGCCTGTTGACACTGTGGCAAAGATAAAACCAATTGGTGTTTTAAAATTGTGATAAAAACTGTTTTTTGTCATGATAATTATTCTGATATGATAAATATTGGACACAAGTTTAATAGATTTCAGTCTGTGGCTATGTCCACTTGTTTGCAGCTACCAAACACTGAATTTGACTTCATTTAAGCTTAAATAACAAAGCTGCAGAGTGATTCAGATTGAAGGGAAACAAAGAAGCAGAGTGGATAAAAATGGAGATGGAAAGAGAGATGAGTCTACAGTTGACTTGGCAGGAAAAGGTGAGAACACTGCAAAAGGCTAAACATGAAAAACCGAGAGCGAGAAGGTCAGCCAGCAGCTCAAATGGAAGACATTTACAGCTCTAACAAGACCGTATGCACGCACGCATGCACGCAAACACACACACAAATACACATAACCATGCACACACAAATATAAATACATCTGAGCCAATGTCTTTGCCTGAATAATTGCACGAGCGAGCACATCTGGTGCACTTTGAGATTGAGTTCTGGCTCGACACAGCGATGGTAATGACAGTGTGTGTGTTTGTGTGTGTGTTTGTGTGTGCGTGTCCACTCCAAATGCCACTATAGTGCTTCACAGGGTTCAGCTCCTCTCATTGTCACTCACAGGAAAAAAAAAGGACCACATGTTAAAAAAAAAACAAAAAAAAAAACCTTTTCATCCTGAGAGGAAGAGTCGAATTTGGAGCAGAATTTTCATTTTGTTATTATTTATTTTTTTATTAAAAATAGAAAAGATTATTTACGTGACGCATTTTTGAATATTTGCTGCAGCGTTATATGGCCTCTGTGCCTTTATGACTGTTTTTGTCCAACTGTGCTGTTTTTTTGCGGTAAAGTCGTATGTAGCCAAGACCTTTTATTATGTTTTTGAGAATATCGGCACCTCTGCCTGTTCACACTGTGGCAAAACGTCAGTAAAAATTAGCAGAAACAACTACGATCCAATCAATGTGAAAACAACACGATTCGGATTTATGCGATTCCATAAAATACGAGACAAAAATATGATAAATTCTAACTGATGTGATGTGATACGTTACAATAAGAAACAATACAATACACTTTTAATCAATGTAATACATTCTGATCAGATATGATAGGGTTTCGTGCGGAATGATGCAATATGATATGATTCGATACGAAATGATAGGATAAGATTCGAATCCGTGCATTGCGACAGGTTTAATTAGATTTGATACAACGCAATACGATATTACGTGAAATGATATAATATGGGACAAGGGGATCATTTACAATGTGACAAGATGCAATACGATGTAATACCACGCCATACATAACTGGTACACTTCCAAAAACTAGCCTCAATAAACACACAAAAATTGGCTAAGTTTGCTGCAGGGGTATTAACTCTTGTTAGCATTAAATTGGTTAATATTGGAGGGTAAAAATTAGCCTATGCTAGCATGACTGTAAAAAAGAAAGGTAATAACGTTTGTTTCGCTTAGTAAACAAAATAAGCTAACATGTCAAAAATGTTAGCACATCTAAGCTAGTTTTTCAATGCTATGAATAGGGCAGATTTTTTTAAAAGCTAAAGTTAGGAACTTAAAATTTGTGTCAAGTCTGGTGCCCCCTGTGGACAGATGTTTGCATGTTTTGTCTTTTCATGAAATAGCTGACCTTTTGGCAGGGAAATATATCATGCATAGTTAATATTTCATAAAAACAGGTCTGTTTATGCAACTGCTCGCTGACACCTGGTCTTGTTTGCTTCTGGATGTCATAAAAAGGCATGAATGTGAGTTTCAGTCTATTTCAAAAATGTCAAAAAACTCCTTATAGGAGCTTTAAACTTCTACATTCTTCTACGGTTCAGTTTGTTATTTTATGCACTATGTATCAGTTTAGTTCAGGTACACTATCCCCTCTACGAACACAAACTCATGCTGGACCTTAAGTTAGCGTCTGTGTACGTCGTGTCACCCCCCCACAGCTCCCCTCCTCTTTAGACATCGCAGGTTTTGTTTGTGCAAATTGCTGCACGGTCATTTGCATACGTCCGTTCTGTGTGTTCAGCCTCACATTGTTCTGAATGGGGGAAAAATGCTAATGCTTCCGCGCGGAGGGAACATGTGTGTGTTTGTGTGTGCGGCCCGGTGATAATAGCACAAGGTGAGGGTGACAGAGGTGAGAGCATGTGTCGCATTAATACTCCCCGTGACTATTAAAGCCCATTTGCATCAGTCCATATGCTGCTGCAGCGCTGCCCTTTTCTCTCCACGTTCCTGCAGTAATGTATGTTCTTACTGCTGCTTTAGCTGAATGGAGAACAGCGAGGACTGTTAAACGTGTGATTAGCTGAAAGAAATTCCCAGAGTGCCCCTGGGTGGAGGTGTGAGGAGGGTGTTAACACTGCATCAGCACATAAGTGACCTCCATGTTAAGTGGAGATCAGGGTAAATGATGTTTTCTGTTCCTGATTGTCAAACATCAAGTATGTTTTTATGAAGTCTGAAATGGAAAAATTCCTAAACTGAGGGGGCGGAGTTAAACTGAGGGGGCGGAGTTAAATTGGGACGCAATTTAATAGGATTCAATACAGTCCAACATGTTACAATACAACACGACAGGGGAGACCGGGGCTTGTTGTCGCACTTTTTACACTCTTATACATTTCTATGAATCAATGCATCATATATAAACAAAATGTGAACCAGATGAAAGACCAAAGTTCAGGTATATATTTTGTATTCATGTCATTTTCTTATCTTGTGTCAGTGCAGAGTTATAAGCAATCAAACAGAGAGTGTGAACATGTGACATGTTGCCCCACCATCGGGTAAGTTGTCTCACTTCACGGAGTAAGACGTCACAGTGGATTTTGCAGCTAATAAAACAAGGACAAAATTACTGTTGTTCTCATTTTTTTACATGAAAGTGAACATCAAAGTCGGACACTTAAAATCAGACATTAAACAAACGTTAACATAAAATATTCTTTTGTAAATCCTGACCATGTCTCCTCGCTTTCTCCTCTCCTTTAAACCACTTTTCTCTCTGTAAAAATAAAGTCAAAATTTCAATATGACAACTGCTGATAAGCAGACTCTCTCTGTTAGTTTTAACCTCTTTTAAACATGTGAAAACTAACCCCAAAATGACTAAGACGTGTTGCCCCAAACTCATGTTTGCTTATTCTAGATCTATCTTAAAGTCAGTTTAAAACAGAACAATGACTGAGCTATGACAGGATGCCTTAACCTCTCCTCTAATAAGTCCACATTAGAGCATGACACAGGAGTGGATTTTCACTCCTGTCCCGTCCCACTCCTAGAGAAAAAATCCCGTCCCGTCCCAATCCCGGACCAGAGTAAAAAAGTTCATCCTGTCCTGTCCCACTCCCGTAGAATGACTCCCACTCCTGTCCTGCTCCCGTTTGAATAAAACCAAACATGTTGAAAAAATGTTGCATTTTTTTATTTGACCTAAAATAAAAAATTTTAGGTAAAAGTGGCAGCCGAGTCGGAGCGGCAGTCGCTCTGAGTCGCTATTCACTTCCGGTGGTGACAGGAAGTCAAACCACTGTTGTAGTTTGTGTTGCTAACACGGTCAAGAGTGTTGGCTCTCACTGAGAGATGACTACAAAAATGGACGCATCTGTTCATCTGGTTGTTTAACACGGCTGAAAATGATCATCTATTAATTTTGTTACCGCTCCTGTGACCCACGGGAATTCCCGAAAAATGTCATCCTCTAGTCCACATGTATCACTGCTGGGATTTTTATCTGGAAGAAGCTCATTTTAAAATAAATTAAGTTTAATTTTTTACGTTGGGTTGTGCAAAATGGTTAATCGGCGCTCATCTCAACTCACAACGTGCTCTTCTCTTCTCAGACAGAACACGACCCCTGACCATGTAACGGAAGAAAACTAGTATTCCACTTTTTAGTTGCGCCCTCTGGTGGCAGAGATAATTTCAATTTGATAACTTACCCATGTGACAACAAGCCCCGGTCTCCCCTACAATAAAGTATGAGACATAACCTTAAAATGTGATAACACACAGAATAGTACAATGACTCCCTCTATCAGCTAATCCCCCTTATCTTAGTTATATGTTTTTCTTGATGATGTAATTTCACCTTTAAGAGGAGATGGCGCCCTGCCACTGTGGAACAGATCAGCCCGGCTAATTGTTTAGGTTTATTTAAGTTAGCATCTTCTTCTTCTTTCGCTCAGTCTTGGTTTCATCGCCGTAGATATCTTCCCCTAACTCTTCTCTCCTTCCTCTTCTTCCTGCCTCCAATTAAAGAGCGTTTTATCCTCTGATTAGTATCTCGGTTGTTCGCGCTCAGGCTCATTATCGACACGTCCTGTTAGGAAAAGCCTTAACGCTGCTAACGAGACGTCTAATCAGACCGGTTTTAGCCACAAAGGCCTAATTGCAGCTGTTGCTTCTGAAAAAAAAGGAAAAACTGTTTGGATTGGTGTGTTATTTTAGACACACACACACACACACACACACACACACACACACACACACACACACACAAGGTAAGAATCCACACGCAGGATTATTGGTGGTTTTTCGGTGTGATGTGTGAGTGTTTCGCACAGAGGGGAGCCTCTGTGTGGCTACCTGTCATCACAGAGCTGCGGGTTTGACATGATGGGATGACGAAAAGCAGCCTCAGGTAGCTGCACACACACACACACACACACACACACACACACACACACACACACACACACACACACACACACACACACACACACACACACCTCAGCTCTAAAAGGCTTTAGCATATAAATACCTAACTGGGCTGCGGTACAAGTAAGCACAATGGAGTTTGAGCGCGTGCATGTGCGTGTATGAGTGTGTGTGTGCGTGCACGTGCTCAGATCTCTTTGTTGATGTTCCCTCTGATTTGGTGCCAGCCTCACATCCATCTGTCCCCACACACACACACACACACACACACGCACAGGTAATGAGTTTTATTTTGTAAATTTAAAACCGGCGAGCTGCGGCGATTTTTCTTTTTGTCCTGAAAGCATCGCAGCACGTACAAACACAAACCTCTCTAGTTTAGGAATGAAGTCTGAACTTTTCGTAAAAACACTCACAGTTAGAGAGAAAACACACACTCCCTCACTCACTTTTTTTTATCGCTCACTGTTTGTGATTCCTTCTGATCACTAACTCCAAATCGAACTGAGTTTACTGATTTTAAAACCTGAACAAATGTGTCAAAACAGAGTAAAAAGGCTAAACTCATTTGGAAGAATTTTATTTAACTAAAAGATATATAAAATGATTGTAAATTCTGATGTCTTTACTCCTTTTCTGTTAAAATAAGAAAAATTCAGACAAACTTCTTATATCACATCAATCGAATCTTATCTTGGCTCAAAGAGAACGAGAGCTGAACTGACGCTATGCGATAAGGAGGGTAAAATGGTAAAATGGTAAAATGATATGATATGAAAGAAACAAAAATACAGTATTATGCTGTTTTCCTACACTGCACTGAGATTACTGATTATATTAAATCAATTAAAGCCGTCTTCGCTCACATTTTTAGACGTTTATTTCACATTTTTCTGCATAACAAAAAATAACAAAAATATTTTGTGACTTCCTCAAACAAATGTTCACTAAAGGAAAGTTAAGTTCTTAATTTAAACATCCATGAAAACAGATGTATTTATTCAGTGATCACTGCCTGTGGAGGTGGATTAAAGAGGTTGCAGTTGCAGTTTTTGACCAGTAGGTGGGGTCATGATCAGTCATCTCTGCAGGAGGACTCGCTTTTCAGAATCAAACTTAGTTTAAAATCATCTCAATCAATCACTTCTCCCTCAAATAACCTTTTTAAAAATGTTTCTTCAAACATTTAAGTCTAAGTGAGACCTTCTTCTCAGTTTCTTGGTTTATTTTAGATTTTTTTGGTGGAATGACTCAAATTAATTCTGATTTAGTGGGTAAAAAAAGTCGTCCCTCCTCTCCGCTCAGCTCTCCTGGAGTGTATTTAATTTGTCCTGCCTGAGAGCGCTTATCAGATGGCGTCTCTTCCTCTGTGTGTGTGTGTGTGTGTGTGTGTGTGTGTGTGTGTGTGTGTGTGTGTGTGTGTGTGTGTGTGGACTCCTCTTTTGTTCAATTCAGTAAGTATGTCTGTGAGTGTGTGTGTGTGTGTGTGTTGACCTGATAATCTGTGTGCTTTATAGAGTGCTGTTCACACATCGGTCTCCACTCTGATCCCAAACCCAAACACAGCTCCTCTCCCTCCTCCTTCTTTATCAAAGCGCACACACACACACACACACACACACACACACACACACACACACACACACACACACACACACACACACACACACACACACACACACACACACACACATAACAGACACACACACACACACTCTCGGCCATAATACCCTCCATCCTAAATCACTTGTTTCCTCCATCCTACTTCTTTTTTTGCTGAAAATGAGGCCGACTCTGTTAAACAGACAGCAGAAAACGCAAACATATTGTCAAATTCGGAGCTTTAGTTTTCCTATTTTTCTTTAACAAACTCTTTCCAAAATAAAAACATGGATTTATTCATATTTTTGAGACAAATTTCAGTCTTTTTATTCTCGTTTCTGTCCCTCGTCTCCGTCTCTGTGTCTGTTTTTCCCCTGAGGTCGGTTGTTGCTGATCACTCTCTGAATCCGACACCGATCCCAAAGTCAAACACAGATTCTTTATCAGGGAACACACTCCCTCATAATCCCTGGATAACTACACCTGCATGTGTGTGAGTGTGTGTGTGTGTGTGAGTGTGTGTGTGTGTGTTTCCCTTAAAACTTGCAGACATGAGAACTGATAGTTTGAGTTTTAGCGTGTTATTAAAATCAGAGGAAAAGTCTGTTTATCACATAAATACAGTTTAATTCTAGTATGACTGCAGCTCTTTAGAGCAAGATAGTGTCTGTTATTGATGCATCTGGCTGCACAGGTATAAATCTGCCGCATTACTCGCTTTAATTTGTTCCAGTTAATTAAAATTTAATGTAATTTCACTTCTTTTCAAACCAAAATCAGCAGTTTTTAGTGTTTTTGTGCAGATTTTCTTCCTTTGAATACACCTTAAAGATCTTTTAGACGCCTGTCTTTGCCTCCTGTGCTCTACAGCCTCTTCTTTTCTGTTCAGACTGTGAAATGTTAAAGTTATGAACTTTAAAGCTCCAGTAAGGAGTTTTAAGCTGCTTTCAAAACAAACAGAAATTGACGCTGTTTATTGTTTTAACGCTTAAAAAAAGCAGTAAGTAGCATAATTAAGAAGAGAAACATTTCTTTTTTGTGGTTTTAAATTCCTAAAATTTGATGAGACTTGAGGTATCAGTTTGTCCACAGGGGGGCGCCAAAATCTCCACAAATCAAAACTTTCAGAAACACATGCAGACTAAATTTAACATTATTTTGGCCTTGTTCAATCAGGTAGGCTCGGTGAGGTCTTTGCTCAACACTAAATTATGTTGTTTATACTTCTACAAACACTTTTACACTTATCTTTTACACCTTTAGAAGCAGAATAACCTCACTTTTGTACTTTATGGTTTAAATCCATGATTTAATCGGACTATATTCAGCAGATTTTGTTCATATGTTGTCTTAGTTGATCCAAACTGCGGCCAAAAATAGTCAATTTTAGGTAAAAATGCAATTTTGACTGCAAATAATGAGATAAAATTAAAACATTTATCTGTTTTCGGCAGAAAAACTTCATTTTGCAGCGAAACTTCCTCTCCCAGCGCTCTCCAGGAGGTTTTCCAGCTACGTCTATGAGGCAGAGTCGAAAATAAATGAGTAATGATTAAATGGGGCGCACTGAGGTTTCCTTGTTGATGTCAATTACATCTTTAATTAGTGCATGTGTAATGTAAATACAGTCTGTTTTGATTGCTCCTGAGCCTCCTGTCCCACGGTAAAACAGATTTTCTCCCTCATTAGGCAGTCACTCCTTCAAGTGGCTCCGTCCCCCAGGACCTGCCCTGGACGAGTCAGCGTGTGTGTGTGTGGGAAAGAGTGTGTGTGTGTGTGAGATGCTGAAAAAAAAGAGCATATGGATCCATACAGGAGGATGGAGTTCATGTATATATTTAAAACTAGCGGTGAATTAAAGAGGAATGACACATTTTCAGGTCAAAGACAGGCTTTTTCTCGCCTAAATACGCATTACGTCAAAACGCATGTAACCGCCTTTCTTCTCCACGTCCCAGTCTGCTGACCTTTTCCCTTCATTCTCAGTCCAAATGCTTTTTTAGCTGCGCGCATTGTTGAGGATGTCATTATTTACGATTGGTCTTTATCCCCGCCATCTCCTGTGAATGCCGAGGCACAAGAAAGGAACAGGACAGTCTGAATGAGGGAGCTTTAAAAAGAGACGGGGATTTTGTTTTCAGGTAGTCGGAGGCTTTTGTGCGAACACGAGCGGCCTGCGTGGTCGGCGGCAGGATGCAGGTGTAAGGTGCGTGTGTCTGAGGCATGCTCGACACTTTTTTAGACGTAATTAGCCTTTTTAAAAAGTCCGCAAATGTTTCTGTAAGGAAAGCGGGGGGAAATAAGAGTTTCAGGAGGGGGGGGAGGAAGAGGAAGAGATGCCATGTGTTGCACACCTGAGCCCTGAGAGAAGGAGGGAGGAAGAGGAGGAGGAGGAGGAGGAGGAGGAAGGAGGGGGGAAGCTGGGAGAGAATCAGTTCCACTACACGCTCATTACCACCTATTCATCTGGAAGACATCTCTGCACAGATCCAACGCTGGCTAACTCGGCTCTCCCTGGCCCACTGAGTGTGTGTGCGTGTGTGTGTATGTGAGTGTGTGTTGATGTGTGTGTGACTCTATACGGCTTCCTTTGTGTCTTTCCCCACCACTCCTAATCAGATAAACCTCTCCATAATGACCCATACGTTCCTTCTTCTTCATACTCGCCGCATGACTTCTCTTCTGTTTGCCCCGCTTTTATTTTGAGGGCTGTGACACTAATTAGACCCCTGTAATATGAAGAACACAAGTGCTCATATCCTCTTAGGATAATGGAGGCTCATTGTAGCTACAAGGTCTCCTATCGGGCCAGTTCAGGCCTTTTACCATTATAGACTGATTGAATATGCTTCTTAAGGAACAAGACAAAGCTTCACATGAGGCACAAATGGTCAAGGACGACTGATAGAGGGCTCATGCTAATGTACATACTGTGTGCTTATGTATATATAAATACATTATATTGAAATACAGCGCTTTTAAAGATAACGATTGTCCGATGGTCGTCAGGATGAACTTTTGAGCGGAGGAAACGTACGTTGAATGTTGCAGAGCTCAATTATGTTCGAGTGAGCTGGTGTACAAACAAGAACTGACCCTAACATTCAATACAAGATGATATATACAAGAGAATAAGACAAATATAAGATACATAATCTGATAACGCATTCAGATAAGAGATAATACAAGATGATACGATACAATACAATTCGTCACAATACGATACAATACATACGATACTTTTTGGGGGCTGTCCGGCTTTTTCCGGGGAAGTTTATAAAATCCTTAAATTGTCCGCGGCTTTGTACGTAATTTTGAGTTTGTGTCATGTAGACTTACTGAGTTAGAAGCGTGTGAAAGCCACTCGATCCGACCCGAAAAACTCTCTCAAAATTAACTTTGTGTGACTCTGTAACTCCGCCCCCGCGAAGTCATGTCATCAGAATATAGTCACCCTACAATACAATTCATTATGATACAATATGATACGACACGATACGGTATTATTTGTGACAATACGATACGACACGACACAATACAAAATAATTTGATACGATCCAATACGAAATGATACGATCGATATACAGTATGACACGATACAAAACAATTTGTGACAATACGATACGACACGATACAAAACAATATAATACGATTCAATACGAAATGATATGATCGATATATGACAGGATACGATACAAATTGTGACAATATGATACGACACGATATAAAACTATACGATGTGATTCAATACAAAATGATACTATCGATATATGAGACGACATGATATGATTCGTTTTAATACCATACGACACAATACGATTGATATGATATGATAGCGTATGGTAGGATACCATAAGAATACCATACGATACAACAGAACACACCACCATACGACACAATACGATACGAAACGAGACAATGCGATACAATATGATTTTAAAGGATACAACGCGTTACAATTCAAGGCAAATTATATGATATATGAAAAGATATGATACAATACGGTTATTATCGTAAGGTTTCAGACTATACAATTTAAAATTTAGCGAAATGATTCAATACAATACCAACGTAACGATTAGATGGGAAAAACTTGATACACTACTCGCTAACTACGCTAACTACTCGCTCACCACTACACTACGCTAACACTTTAACGTATTTTGTGGATATTTTTTCTGGATTTACATTTCTAAAAATTACAGTCCGTCTACTTGCACAGTTCAGCTCGGTTCAGTTCGGTTGTCTATGAAGACAGGGTGTTGATTGGGCCTCTTCAAAAACTGAAGGGTGACATCGCTAAGACCACGTCCACGTTTCACTGAGTCTACAGCACCAAAGTATTTGAGGTAGAACAAAGCGAACACACTATTTTAATCACACTGCAGAACTTTTGAGTATTTGGAACAATGATCAATCAGGCTTTGTAGCACTAAGTAAATCTGTCTTAGTGCGCTCTTTCCTGCCTGTTTATGTGTCTGTGCATTGACATCTTTGTGTGTATCACCACCCATATGCCTGTGCACATTTGTTTGTGTGTGTGTGTTACAGCTGGCAGCCTTGCAGACAGGTGGGCAGGCAGCACTTCCCTTCCAAAGAGTCGTAGCCTCACAAATGTTCCCTCCTCCCCTTCCTCCTCCGTCCTTCCCTCTCGCTCCTCCCTCGCGCTGCCTTCTTCCTCGTCTCGTTAGCGGCTGTTTTTTAACGCCACGTCCCAATCTGGACGGACATATGCACGCGCACATTTCACCCCCTCCCTTCCCTTCTAGTTTGGGCGCCTAAGAAATCGTCCCACATAAACATGGCAAATTAGCGAAGACCAAATGGCCTTTTATGAAGTCTTCTGTCACCAAAACGATTTCGAATGGCCGCTTTTATTTTCTCTCTGATGTACATCTGTTGGAGGGAATAAACAAGAAAACAACAACAGATTTGAGCATGTGAGCGCATGTTAGTGTACATGAGACGCAAGGATACCAATATGTCAGCGTTTCCGCAGATTAAACTTCCATATTTCTTGTCGGAATCAGACGATTTATTCGAAAATTTATTGGATTAGGAGTCTTTCCGCGCAATAAATCCACCCTGCGTGTTGACATTCCCAATCAAGATGTTCTTGTTTGGATTTCCTCCCCATCTACAGCCGTTTGTTCGAGGCGAGACACACACAATGTCACCCCACCAGCTTGAGTATTCGTCCATAAGAGTGTGTACGTGTGTGTGTGCGGTGCAGACGATGGTGCCAGAGCCCTCTGCCCCTCGCTCCATCTGCTGGAGCCCCCCAGGCTGGACCAAGGTCACTTCTCTGCTCTCCTTTAACATGGATGTGGATCTGTGTGCACTCTGTACCGCTCATGCATTCAAGAGTCGGTGTGTATGGAACAGACGGAGAAAAGCTGAAGCAGGTATATATGAGGGGGAAGGCTTGTTGGTCTGATGTGTTCAAATTCCTTTAAATGTCGTTATCGGACATTTTTTTTAAAAGTCTAAAATGAAGCGAAAAAATAACTTCTTGTCTTGGATCGACGGCGAGTCTTAAACTCTTTCTTTTGTGCTAGAACATCTCTGAAAAAGATGCCGACATCTTCTCTGTATTTGGAGCAGGAGACACGATATCTACTTCCTGCTAATGACGCTCTTTTTCAAATACTTTCGCTTGGCCTGCTTCAACAACGAGGTTCGAAACTGACCCTCATAAAAGACGGGACTGTACGACAGCAGACGAGGCACCCACTGCTACTTCGGCGTACAATTAAGGTCTCCTGGAGCACTCGCCAAATGACATATTGGTGTTTTTCTGCCTCTGCATTTACCTGCACAAGTCTGTGGGCTCCCAACATCCAATCAGCCAATCAGCATCTTCCATTAAAGGTGGGGTAGGCAGGATTCCGTTAAAGAAGCATCTTTTTTTGTGGTGTATTTACAGGAAAGCTTTTAAAATCAGTCAATAGCGATTAGTTATTGATGACATTTGGGAAAATAACAATATTGATGCGTTTTGTTATGTCTGTGTAGTCAACATTTAACATTTTTTGAGCGGCCCGCTCTTTCTGACTGTAAACAAAGCATTCTCCGCCTCCCCCAACCTGATTGGTTGTGAGGCGGACACTGCTCCCTCCTGTTGCTACAATATCGGACAGTAGAATCCAACCGGAAACTTCGGAAAATTGTCTGAATCCTCCTTTGGCCACGTCTTCCGACACAAGCAAGAAAATGAAGAGACTCTGGCGGAATAACGGAGGTAGACCACCCGGACAAGAGCTAAAAAGCCGGGTCAACAATGATGGGGGACGCTTTGGGATCTTACTGACCCTGTAACTTTTCTGCTGGACAGGTAAACCGCTTTAACAAAGTAAACCAAGTGTCTGTAACAGAAGTGTTTCTTGTCAAACGGGACTTTCTGCGTTTCGTAGCGCCACTAAACTATTTACCCTGGGTCCTGTCGTCTGTTTGTGGGCCAGAAGGAGTTGAGGGGAAATCTGGTTGGGAGGGGGTAGAGTTTACATTCAAGATTTATCCCAAAAACTGCCACTAACTCGGATCCTGCCTACCCCACCTTTAAGGGTAACCAGATAGAAACTGAGAGGCTGCAGATCCTCCACAGAGGCTGACTTTGTGAGGATTTAAAGCCTCGCCTTAAAGACTAAACATGCTGACATAAATCGGCATTATAAGAACTAAGTGTCCAGACAAATTCAGGCTTTAGGTGTATCTTAACTCTACAGTCGTCCCATTTGTTTAAAACCGGCAGTAATGTGGAAATAGACGTCCGCTTCAGGGTAAATTTGTCTTGTAAATGAGTGAAAGTCTATAAAATCTGTTAGTGTGTGAGTAAAACTAACCAGGCAGGAAAACACACACACACTCAGACACACACTCAGACACACACAGACGAGCAGAAACCAAACATTGACAGAGCGCCGCTCCTTCTCTCGGTCTTAAGACGTAATTTCCCCCCCTGAGGGAGCAGACCGGGCACCGAGCCAGCCGACGAAGACCACTTAGCCGCTAATAGCTCACATAAGCGCTACACACTCATGCAAAGACACACAGACTTCTGCAGTCACGATTATTACGGCAAATAAAAACAAATAATCAGGTGAGTGCGTGTGTTTTAGCAGCGATTGAAAGGGCTTAGACGCAGAGGGAATAAAAAGACACGACTAATAAAGAGCAGGAAAAAGCTTTGACCTCTGACCCTGCCTTCTGTGGGTCTTATTCATATAATGCACACACCGTAAAGTAAGTTTCATATGCCGTGGAGCTTTAGAAAAGCAACAGCGGCAGAGAAAATAGAGGTTTGATGCTCTTTGGTTGTCTGTTTCTTCTCCTTGAAGACTTCCTCACCTTTCGCTCTCTACACACACATCCTTTTTTCATCCATTCAAACCGTTTTACCCGCGACACACTCTCCTGCACGAGTGTTGACCTCTCTGCTGCGTGAGGCCCGAGTCAAAGCCTTCTTGAAGGGAAAGGAAGAAAGGACCTTCACAATAAAAGCCCTTTTCACCGACGCGCTTTAAATGACTCGAATTTCCAAGATTTTTCCGCGTTCATCTTCCTCTTTAATTGGTTTGTTTTCAGCGCGGTTGAAGTTAAATTGTGTCATGTTGCAGCGACTGACTGATTCTTAGATTTCTTTTGTCTCGGCACCAGCGATCGCACGGTCGCTAAAGCTGAAGTGCGTCTGATTCCCCCCACAGTCTTCGCACGCTGAAGTCGACCCGCTCGTCTTTCAGCGACGGCGGCGGCGGCGGCGGCGAGGAGAAACCTGGAGAGGAGCCAGAGGTTGAGCTCTCTTTGTGTTTTCTAATTAATCTATTCAGAGCACCAGCCGCAAAGTAAGAGCCTTTTTGTCACACGGAGGTTACAGGGAAAAAAAAAAAAAAACGAGGGAGAGAGAAAATTGTGTAAAAGCCTCAGGTCAGAGAGAGGAGTGAAGAGTTAGTGTGTGTGTGTGTGTGTGTGTGTGTGTGTGTGTGTGTGTGTGTGCGCTATATGTTTGGATACAGTGTGTGTCTCAAGGTGAGGCTATCTCCTGCCTTATCTGCTGTGTCTTCAAGGTGTACTGTTGATTGGTCGATAGGGACACACACACATACACACGCACCGCGGAGCGTTTTTCGCTCATCAGATTGAATCTTGCAATTTTCTAATCTGCTGTATCTTCACTTCGCCTTTCCACGCCAACATCTAGACTAATAAAGAAAAGGACCAAAGTAACACTCGCAAGTCACAAGTCCTGGACTCCAGGCCCGCAACATTTTAAAGCTCCTGTTCGGGTTTTTTTTTTTTTTTTTGACGTACATGAAACAGACACAAACTCGCCCTCCCAGACACGCTGCTCTGCATACAGAGAAATGTCACCTTACTCTTGCAAGCTGTTAGCCAAACACTTCCATGCCAAACCACCCTGCCCCACTGGAACGTGGAGCGAGGGAGTGCATGTGCGTGTGTCTGTGTGTGTGTGCATCCGTTGGACAGCTCTTTAAAGTAGAGAGTTGCCCGAGGCAGAGTAGGTTGAGCGGACGAAGACAGGCAGATAATGGAGGGGCATCTGTGTGCCAAGGACTGCACCTCAAAGTCACCCACACACACACACACACGCACAAAACCACCTGAAACACACACACACAACACGCCGCTGCCCACGCCATATACATTTTCTGTCCTTGTGTGGTCGTGTTTGTCATTTCTACATTTATCTGAAAGCTTTCCCAAGATGTCTCTCTCTGTTTTTCTGTCTCTATCGCTCTGTCCTCTTCCCCTCTCTTCCTCCCTCTCTCCACTCATGTCATATCTCCCTTCAATTTCACATATCTTGAATTAGCTGCAGATAGCCTTAAGTACCCTGCAGTCCACTTCAGATATGCCCTTATTCACCGATGGACTGATACAGTGTGTGTGTGTGTGTGTGTGTGTGAGGGAGGTGAGGAGGGCAGTGTTTTTGGAGGGCACGCACACTAAAAGGCCTTAATGTGGAGTCCTGTGTGTAAAAGGGGGCATTTGATGGTCACTACACTGAATCCAAATGTGTTTTTGTTTGGGTTATTACTGAAATTTCTTTCCAAGAAGATGCGATTTAAACTTCGCCCGTGGCTCTCGGTTTCAGTTTGCTGCCTTGTTGTTCAAATTCTTAATTTAATCAGCTAAAAAAAAAGTAAAACAGTCATTGGCAAACACATGATGTAGGGTCGAAGTTAGGACTGGGCGATTACATGATCGTGACAAATTTCAGTTCGATCACAGTGATCAGCTGTGAGCATATTTACTCGATCAAATGTGCGTCACAACAGCCAATCAGAGTCGAGCTTTTCCTGCACACTTCTGTAAGTTGCCGGAGAAGTGAACAGAATAACCGAACGTGGAGCTGAGGGCAGCGAAATAGAAGTCAGCCGCGACTTTGAGTCATCCTCCGAAGATGTTATTGTTGAGAAGTTCTTTAACGTCGGTTGTGTGGCGGTGGTTCGGGTATCTCCAAAGTGACGTCGAGGAATTAAGCCGATGTGTAAGGTATGTCAGCAGTCGGTGCCCTTAAAACCGCAACACAACAAATCTGTTTAATCATTTGAGGAAGTACTCCCCGAGTGATTATGTGGAAAGCGTGAAAATGTGGGCGGAGTCTGTATAGCCTGTCACCGTTGACGCCACAAGTAGCATTAGCAGTTTAGCCACAACTAGCGGTGAAGCCATCAGACCAAAGCAATCAATCATATCATCTCCGTTTACATTGTCTAATGTTACATTTTAAGGCGTCTCGTGATAATAATCGACATCGGACGATATGACAAAATATATCGGGATCATTTTTTTTTGCCAAATCAACCAGGCCTTGTCGAAGTCCTTCTATCTAAAGAGAACAATGGAATAAACATCTGCGCCTTAAATAAACAGCGTCCAAAAATCTAATGCTGCGTTCCAGTTGTACTCGGAAGTTGGAATTTCTGAGCTCCAAGTCGGAAATTCATCTGGAATGCCCCCCTGAAGTCGGATTTCTGACTCGGGAAGTTGCGCGATCCTTGCCAACCCTGACTTGACGACAACGTCACAATCCATGATGGCGGCGCAGTGCATCAACAGTAAAGAGTAGCAGTGAAAGCTCTCGTGATGTATTATTTATTAGAACTTCTGTTTTGTTTTTGTGAAATTAAATAAGTGGTATATTTTATACTGCCCAACGTCTAACTGCAAACACGTTGCTATGGTGTATGGTGTAAGTAAAATACTGTGTTATGCATTTACAACTGGTATAGCTAACAACCGCTAACAACAACAACTGACAATGGCTAACGACAGCTGACAATTGTAAACAACAGCTAACAACGGCTAACTGTAGGCGTCCATTTTGGTTTTCCAACTTGTTAACCGGAACGCTGTCAACTCAGGTGTAACGTCACCCACTGGAACGCAGGCTAAGAGCAGGGATTACCTTATACACAGATGATACAGTGATATATGCATCTATCTACCAGCCTATTTACACGGTTACAGGGAAAAAAGGTTAAAACAATTAAAGACAAACCATTTCATAAACGGATTAAAATACACTGTGTTGCCTCTTTTAAGTGGCCCACAGCAAATGAGACCAAAAATCAGTTTTTATGCTATACTCTTAAACGCCTGAAACTGCCGTGAGGGAGAGCCAGCCTTCTTTATCACTGCAAATATTCACATTGAGTAATAAATGTGCTATATTATGTATATTAAAACTTAGTATGATGAATCTTAAAGGAAGCTGATACAGGAAGAACAGGAAGGGCCCCAGGATGGAGCCCTGTGGTACACCACATGCTAATTCATCCAAGAGACTAAAAAACTCCCTTTTCTTTCGATTTGTTGAAATGAAACTGGATTTTCTCATTGAAAGTGAATTTATAAAGAGGCTTAAAATGGTGAATACACAGTCCTCGGCTTGTCTTAGTGTGTAAGATAAGTCAATACATGAAAACGTCGTTTGTTTGCTGCAGTGATAAGACAAATCTGCGCAAAAACCCCAATTCGCACTGTCCATTACTTTTAGTTAAATCAGGAAAGTGTGAGCATCTGTAAGTGGACTGACTCCCCTCAGGTTTGCATTAATACTCTCCACAAATCTGCACTTCCAGTTCTGATGTGCACATGAAATAAAGGGCTTCCTGCCATAATTGCCCGTCTGTTAAACAGCTTCCTGTTTTGATTCAGGGAAATACATTTTACAGTGTGTGTCTCAGTTGGATGATGTGCTGTATGTTTATGTGCTGCCAAAATGTTTCCCAGCACCTGCACTGTACTGTGGACTCACTGCGGGATAGATGACCAGCCAAAAAGCAGGTTTGATTTGCACAAATTGACTACCAGAGCTCGCAGTATTAGTTTTAATTCGCAAAAAAAAGGAGAATTTTGAAAACGTTAGTGTGAGATAAAGTCGGTTTTATTGTGGGGCTTTACATACATGAAGTATTTCACTCTTGAATGTTGGTTTGAGGCTCTCAGTGAAACTCTGAGTGAAGACTCAACTATCAATGATATTATCGAACAAACCAACTCCATTTGGACGCCCTGATTTTGTTATATATAAGTTAGCAAACAAACACATATCAATAAGCAGAAAGACCTACAGACTAAACCTCTCAAGAGTTTAAGGGGGAGTTTGATCAGCTTGTACTTTTTAAGAGATAACACGCGCTAAAATGGAGATGGATTAGATTACAGTATATCGGGTCAACCCTCTGCATATCTAAATGATATAAAAAGTTAAACCCAAAGAAGAAAGTTTTTAAAACACCACAGAAAACACTTTTTCCCTTGACTGTTTTTTTCAATATGGATCAAACAAAATACATTTAAATAAACGGTAAATCTAAATGTCTAATTTTATGATCTGGCACCATTGCCTTTTGTGGAGACGGATAAATCTTAGTGGGTCTGATCTGGATTTGGAAATCCTAAATTATACCAAGTGGATCAGTGGATCAAGTTTCTTTAAAACTAACTGGACTAGATCAACAGTGTCTAGATCTAAACTTCTAAAAATGTTCAAATCTGGATTCCAAGTCCTCTCAATGAAAATGTACAATTCCTACTTTGTCCACAGAGGGCGCCTTAGTCCACACAAGCTTAAAGCTTTTGGTGGACTTTATATATAATATATTTTTTCGAAAAACAATGTTTGTGAGGTATTTAGTGGAAAAAGAATCAATTATTTTAACAAGCTTAATTTACTTTGTCGACATTTTCACTTGAGCGATAGACGACATTAGTGCAAAATGTAAAAGACGAATATTATTGTAAACTAGCAGATAAGACAGATCAGTTTTAAAGTTTTTTTCTCTTTGGGTCATGAATCTTGCTCTCTGCTGGGACCAGGACTATCAAGGTAGATCTCAGGCCTTGTCTACACTTGTGTAGGTAGTTTAGATAACAAAGGTTTTTTGGAGCTTTAGGTCCCTGAAAGTCTTAATTTTGGACATCTTGGCCTCGAAAACTCTATGTAGCAACTCTATCCTTTCAACCACAGCAAATATATACACATCTTTTTTTTTCAGGACAACCTCAGCTGTCAGTTTATGGAGCAAAAATTATGTAAAATAAATGTGACAGTAGATTCAGAATCCTCGAAGTCAACCAAAAAAGGAAATTGATGCCAACAGTACTTTGCAGAAAAAACACATAAATCCACAGTGATCAAGCCTTTTCTCACCTGCACATCATTCTCTCAAGTCTTGGCTATCAGGAGAAGAAATACTGGGATTGGAACAAACACACAACAGAAACTATTGACAAATTTACACTAATTCTTCCAATTTACAGTTGTTTATGCCACAAGCAGGGAACTTTCTTGTCTCTTGTTGATCTTTGGTTGCCTCTTATTGGACACTACCGTCAAGGGAAGAATAGAAGAAGGATATGAGACCATGTAATTGGTCGAAAGATGTCATCAAAACAGCTTGTCAAACCAGGAAGACAGTAGCGGCATTTAGTGATAGCGATCTTTTTTTATCACAACAATATGATAAATAATCATGTTTTCACTGCAGATTTACCATCAAACATCTCTGATCAAACACCTGTTTTTGTGGCTGGATTGTAAACCTTGTGGCAGGTGTAGAAATGCCTGGAAACCCTCGATAGATCACCAAAAGGGTAAACTTTTGAACACTTTTTATCCCATAGAGATACACGGTATAGTTCCTGAGAAACTGTAAACAATATTAATGGTGTCACGTGGGATTGCGGCGATCCAGCGTAGTTCTCAGTGTTAAATAGACTGACCCTGCTACAGAGTATAAAAGTTCCCTCCAGCAGACCAAACTTTGTTTTTTCAGCAAAAAAAAATCACGAAAGTAAGAGAATTACCATGACTGAAAATCAGAGCTGGAGCGTTTTTGTTCAGAAAAGAAAACTTACTGTCTCCAGTGACTGCGGCCCCTGTAGACCAGGATTTACCTGCTTTAATTCAAAAGTTCCTCCAAGTGAAGAAGTACATCAGCTACAGTTCCAGAAAACCACTCTTGGACTGGTTTAACATGACAGGCTGATCGTTCTTTTGAAACATCTGAAGACGTTTTCTTTCTTTAAAACCTCTTAAAATCCACTTGCACTGCCAGTTAGCGTATACCCCTAACAACGTGCTTTCTTCTGATTTACACCCTCGATGTATGTGCGAGTGTGCGAGCTGGAGTCACACTGAGGGAGGCTGCCATCTTCGCTCTGCCAGTTGGACGGTCCCCAACATGGCAATGGACAGTAAACACACTAACTCACACAGATCGACGACTCAGGTGTGTGTAGCCTCTAGGTTTGGAAGAGAGCCTTGAGAGGGGAGTAGTGGTCTCCTAAAGGGATGTAAAGCGCTCTGATTAACGCCTAAATACACACATGCAGGTAAAGATCTCATTAGGAGGTAAATTCAACTTGTATTTTTATTCAGTTCTGGCAACTTCTCCGAGCTTTGGCCTGTTCGAGTTGGGCCGAAATGAAGCAGACTTTATCGTGGTCTGACTGATTGAAATGCGACTTCTTTTTGGAAATCATGGACGCCCGCAGCGACATACGCGACCATCTCTAGGACGACACGCTCTTTCTCTCCAGGTTGGCGTCCTCTTCCTTTTCCGCCTCGTTTCTTTCCAGCGCTCTTAATGAGACGGTTTGTTTAATTCACGGACCCTCACACCCCTCGACTAGCAAAGAAAACTGCTGCCTCCCCTGCACGTCGCTGGTCACCGTTCCCAGCATGCATCATTTAGCAGGCGGCTGCCATCAGTGTGCGGTGACAGGTGACTGCCTGAAGACACATTAAAGAGTAACAATGATCGCGCGCTCTGCAGTGAAACGCTGCTTCTGAAGTCTTGTGGTTTATGTGGCTGTAAAAAGACTCGATTCGCCCCCTGCTGGCCGCTACAAACACTGCAGGACTCGTCAATGAACGTTAGCTTCACTTAAGGACAAATAGGCGAAGTTCACTTGTGTTAAACAGCATATAAAACCGATGTTTTCTACATGTGTACTCGTATTGTGCTTTTCATGCATGCATTGATTTCCTCGCACACTCGGACGTCTTTCAGCGCGTGTGTGTGTGTGTATCACTTATAGATTAATTTCAGCCTCTTTCCTATAATTTACAATCCCTTCAGTCCTCGCCATTATCTCTTCGCTGTTTCTGGAAAAGATGCCGCGGTCACCTCTAACCTCCCCGTGCGCGCGTGTGTGTGAGTGCGAGTGTGTGTGTGTGTTAGAGTGAGCGCCTTCGGCTATAAGCGTGCCAATATGAACACGTGTTGGTCTTTGTCTCCTCCAGAGAAGAGCCCGAGTGCGTACATTAATGACTGTTTTATGCTTCTTGCTATCCGAGTCTCTTTTATTCCCGCTGGCCATGACGGCCTAATATCTGCCTGTCAAACAACTTCTATTCACTGGGCTAACAGACTGGAGACTGATACTTAAGACACAAAAAACACACACCTACGTACAGGGCACTCATCTCCTCCTCGGTGGATTAGTGGGTGGTGAAGGAGCCACACTGGGCATTATGTTCTTCTCTTTCTCCAATCAATTACTATTCATTTATTCCAAAGGAGTGACCGTGCCCTGATCTGAGGAGGCATTATAACCACAGTGTGCCTTGCATTTTATTCAAATCTTTTTAGTAAAACTTTGTCTCTGTTTTATCCTCCTCCTACCTCCGTCACCTTCTCGGCTCGGCGTTCACGTTCCCCGTTCCTCCGCCTCCTCCTCCCCCCGTCTCGCTTTTGTTCCTGTCTTTCTCCTGCTCTTTGATTACTTCCCCCACAAACCCACCCCTCTCATCACTACTTTCTTTCCCGCGTCCTCCAAATCATCTTTAACGTCTGTTCCTACTTCTCTTTCCTCCATCAGCTCTTCCCGGAGAATTTCACCGCGGATTGAAATCAGCCGAACCAGCTTTCCTAAAATTCCTCGTGCATCGAAACAAATAAGAAAATGACCTTCTCGATCTTGCATCCTTGACCAACATTTTTTACACCTTTCTTTCACAGACTGTGAAAGTCCACATTCCTCCGCCCGCACACCAGCTCTGGTTTTGTTTCTCGTTTCAAAGAGACTTTTGATAACACGTCTGCTAATGAAGCAGTTAACAAAGCAAACAGGAAGTAGAATAAAACAGGGTCTGCTGCCGCCAGAGTGAACTGTTTTCAGTCAGTACCAACATGTGAAGGAGGGACAAGATTCCCGCTCTGCATCCGGAACAGCAGCGATTTGCCCCGTACGCTTATTCCTACCGAATCCGTTTGTGAGTCAAATTTCGTGGTAGATTACGGACAGCAGAAATTGCGAGAACTCACAAGAACCCGCAGATTCACGTGCAATCGGGATGAAATGCTGTCCATAAACCTTTCACTTGTTTAGGCCCCGCCTGTTGGCACGGTGTGAAATATGATCCGCCTGAAACACAGAGTGTTTTATTTTGAAAAGAAGCCAGATGTTTTATCTTGTGTCTGTCCAACTTCCTTTCCAGCAGGGGTTAATCTGTGCTAAATTTATCGGCATGCTCCAGCATCCGGAAAAAATAGAACTCTTGCGATCAGCTGTGGAGCCCGGTGATCCGCAGCGGAACGGAAAGAAGCCGGTGGAAATTGGCACATTAACTTGAATGGTTACGATCAGGTTAGCACTGTCCCCTCACAGCAAGAAGGTCCTGGGTGTTCGATCCGGCTCAGGACGTTATCATCGCTACCCGATCCGTCCCAGAAACCCGATTTGTACTGCGCATGTGCGAAATGTTCATCAAATCCTCTCTTGGGATTCTCTACCCGGTCCGTACTGCACAAGTGCAAATTTAGTTCACCTTAAAACTTTATTTAAACTACCGATTGATTCAGAAACAAACTGGCGATGTGACAGGCTAGCTCACAGGAGGCTCCATTCGCCAGAGCTCCTGCCCAGTACGGTGTGACTTTTTGGGCCACCGAGAGCGCCGCGACCCACCCAGAATTATTGTTCTCTGACTTCTCAAAAGCATCAAGGGGGAATTTATTGAATTTATTCTATAAATTAAATTTATTTACAAGAAGCCTGCAGAATAATATGGACAATGAATTTCAGCGTTTTTATACAGTGTGAAAATTCAGCGTTGGAAACTGAAATTGACACGTTCACTTGAATGGTTATGATCAGCTACGATCGGCGGATACGACCTTTTCGTAGCCGTTCTGGATGCGGTAGATTAGGGGATTTTGTTTACTAAAGTACTTGATATGTACATGATATCACAGATGTCAGCGACCTATAGGTTCTCAGGCGAAACGGCGTTAAAATTTTGCCTGACTCTGTAGTGGAAGTCACCGCATAGGCTCAAAATCACATCCAAAAACTCCAATAAGAGGAAGAGAGGAAATAACATGATCCAGAAATTAAGAGATGATCAAGAAGTTATCGTGACTTCTCTGGAAATCTTTACCCATCAAAAGTTCGGACAGCAGGAACCGACGCACGTTCACCAGCCGAGTTTCTTTACCTTTATTACTTTGGCTGAAAATGAAGTCCAGACTTTCCATCTTACGTTTCTGCCTTTTTCTTACCAAGAATTACCTGAAGGTACAGGTGAGAATGGAGAAGATCTGACTGACAGCAAAACCATCATTGCCATTTTAAAATAGCTGTGGGTTTTCAGAGTGGGGGGAAAAAAAGTCGGCTTTACAACAAGATACAGTTCATTACTCGCCTCTGATCACCGTCCACGCTGAAGGACGACCCAAAGAGTCAGAAAGCTTTAAACATTTGTTTTTAAGTCGCCGGCTGAGTATCCTCCTCCTGACCCTGGGGTGGAAACTAAAGTCCTGCCCTGATTTCAGCCCCACCATCAAACTCCCCCCCTCTCCTTTTCTTTTTTCCACTCCATTGTGTCCATGTAAAGTATGTAGTGAAGCCTTGTAGTCCTAATAACATCCAATTTCAAGCCCTTCACATCCATTACCAACAATACTATTATCCCCCCTCCCCTCTCGGTCCCTCTCATACACACACACTGCATTAGCCTTGGGAGAGAACAATATGAAGCAGTGACACTGGTCTAAATGGACTGCTTTATGTTGTGTCTATGTGTTTGTACAGGGTGTCTATGTAAAAAAAAAAAAAAAAGCCGTACCCAGTTATTTCATATTTAAAGTCCCATATATTTAAATACTTTAAAAGTGAGCTGGTTTCAGGATTTTTGCAGGAAAATATACAGTTTCTGTTTTTTGTCATTGTTAGACGCTGTGCGGACGTGATCTTTGGACTCTGGGGCCTTAAAAACAGATACGGCTCTGCAGTGGAAGTCACCGCATGACTTCCTTCAAAACACTTCCAAACATCGTCTGAGCACATATTTTTTTGGTGCATCCAAGGAAAAGAAAACTTTCCTGCGGTTTCTAGTGTCAGGTACATATGTAAGGTAGAATAAAACCTGTGCATTTTCATTTAATGACGGAAATCTTTTAAAAAAATGGTATTAGAGAAGGTCAAATGTCTCTTTTTAAAAAAATTAAAGGTGGGGTAGGCAGAAATCCGTTAAAGAAGCATTTATCCTAGTTGTAGAAGTCCTGCAAACATTGTGTTTGCTGGTAGTCTGTCGGCATCTACAGGAGCACCAATGATTTTTACTTTCACGTTGACTGGGCCCCATTTGTAAATATCTGAAGTATTTATCTGCATTATATCTGAATTTAATTGGAACGATACGAGTGAGCAGATACGAGGTAGAGTTTACATTCAAGATTTCTCCCAAAAACTGGAACTTCCTCAAATCCAGACTACCCCAATTTTAAGGGGTCTCCTTTCTTTGATACTCTGCGCTGTTGTGGTCAATAGTTATTTTTTGGCGCAGAAAAACCACAAAAATAATCAAAAGATGGGCGACAATGTTTAAACATCAATTCTACTTACATTAAGCTACTCTGATGCTTTAAAAGTGGCTTAAAGCTCCTTTGTGTGGGATCTGGCGCCCCCCTCTGGACAAAATAATACCTCAGATTTATTTGTTTGTTGATTAAATTCTCATCTTGCCACCTTTCAAAGGTCAAATGTGAAAATTTGCAGTATGAAAAATGAACAGTGAGGTTTATATCACCTTCGTTTTGACACCTACCCTCTTGCAGTGATTGCAGGTATTAATAATTACAAAATAATAACCACCTTTGTGTCGACTTCAGTCAGTTTTAAAAGCAGGTAAAACTCCACACAGAAGCTTTAAAATGCAATATTAACATTATAAGATTGTCTAAATAAGCCCATATCTGCTGGTTACAAAGGACTTTTTAAAGCTTTACTGTGTTTCTTTGATTATAATAACACTTTTAGGACAAAAAGGGAATCAAAATAAATGAGCAGCTAACAGGCTCCGCCCCCTCAACAGCCCTGCCCCACCCTGCCCCTTTAAAACTGCTATTATTGTACGAGGGGCTAACAGTGATACATCAAATGGATGCATTAGTGGAATAATCCAATTAATGGCATTGTGAGGCCATTTGGTTTTCAGGTGTAGAGGCGCCTGAGTGGTGCTCTGATGAAGAAATATTTGTATGTATGAAAGGGATCAGCGGCGCAGTCACTGTCTGAATTACACTCCAGATTTACACTTAAACATTCCAACTCCACTGACTCATTCAGGCATGACAAAGATTCCTCATGGTACATTTGATATATCTAATTGCAGTCTTGAAAAAAGCACTTGCCAAAGAGGGTGAACAGAAGAATTAAACAGCGATACGTACTGAAGATTTGATCTGAATTTAATGGTTTGTTTTTCCATTTTTTTAAGGGTATCAAAGCTTTCAAGAGAGGCGGGGTCTTTTAGGAGTAAAGACGAGACAAGATCACGTCTTTAAAAGTTCAACATTTTCAGCGTAATGTTCCTGACCTTAATCACGCAAAAGATGGATTTTTATCTGCATTACAGGATTTGTACATAACATGATGGACGGTATTGACTTTTAAACCTGGTTTCCATTGCATCCAAAAAGGCCGTATCCGCCGATCGTAACCATTCACGTTAACGTGTCAATTTCCACCATCTTCTTTCTGTTCAGCTGCAGATCACTGGACGGAAGTCGGGCACAGACACAAAATAAAACATCCGTCTTCTTTTCAAAATAAAACACTTTGTGTTTCAGGCAGATCGTATTTCACACCATGCAAACTGGTGGGGACGAACAAGTAAAAGGTTTATAGACAGCATTTCACCCCGATGACAGCATGGATTACTGGCTACGCCCAAAGGATACGGAACGGCTCCACTCTGCTCTGGATCAGGAGGCTAATCAGAACTGCAATCATACAGCACCCACCGGAGATTACAGATATTTCTCACCAGACTGGACAAGATCTCACGAGCTCTTGCGGTGTATATAAACGGCGGTGTATATAAACACCCACATCGCACAACCCTGGCCTCTCCTATTATCACGTGAAAAACAGTTCAATGTATCGACTTTATTTTATTTTGAAAATTAACCGGATATTTTACTCTGTTATTGCATAAAACTTCTGCTGCTGCTCTGAATTGATGCGCCGTGCACCGGAATGACTCACATCGATTATAATGCTTGCGGATTTGATCCGCCGGCCGTGCCGGAGTGGAGCGAAGCCGTTCCGGATCTTGTGGGTTTTTCCCGTTAGAGGATGCTGATTTTATAAGTCTCGAAGTAGATTTCCTCCTCTGGAAGGACATAATCTTCTGCTTATGTGGTTAGCCCATGTGGCTTATGACAACTTGCTATCATGTGATTCCACGTGAATCCGCAGGTTCTTGTAAGTTCTTGTGATTCTTGTTGTCCGTAATCTGCCATGAAATTTGCCTCACAAACGGATCCTGTAGGAATTGGCGTACGGCAAAAATCGCCGCCGTTCCGGATGCGGTGGAAATCCCAGGTTAGGCTCTTGGGCACTAAAATTTGACATGACTCTGTAGTGGGAGTCACCGCATCGGCTCAAACGGGTGCAATCACTCCATCAAGATTGTGAAAGAGCACCAACTTTGGGAATTTTGCAAACAAGCTACACCAACGCGACCGTCTCAGCGTGAGTCCAAATTGAAAAGGTCTAGATTGTAACATCTGTCTTACAGCTTCACTCCTCTCGTATTATTTTTAATCAGAGATCTATTTTTCTAAATTGTACATCTTCTCCTTGACCTTCCCTCCTCCGTTTCTTAGAAAGCCACATAAGATCCTCGCCCCCCTCCTCTTCCCCTCGCTGCCCCCTCTCATTGTAAGAACCAACAAGTCTGGCAGACAGAAAGAGGTCAGACTTCTTATCCGAGCCTCATAATGGCTTCTGAAGAGCAGAGCACTGTGCATTGCAATAATTACCAAGCCACCGGACAATAGACGCTGCATAATCAGTATGGAGATGTATGCTGTCTGCCTGTCTGTCTGTGCCTTTTTCCCAAACAAACCAAACACTCAGCGTATTCCTGCTTCCTTGGAGTGTGTATTCATTTGCCGAGCTTTTCATTCTTCGTCTTTCTTGCTGTTTTTTTCTCGTCTTACTCAACCATGCTTCCTTTTTTTCTCTTCCTCTTCCTCCGGCACTCTTTCTCCCAATGTCTTCATACCAGACCTCTTTATATTTTAGGTGAATCTAACCCCACCGGCTGACAAAACACCGGCTTGCTTCCATTCACAGCAGGGTCAAGAGTGGTCTGTATTAGTGTGGATGTGCGCCGCAGTATGTCTACCAGCAGGGTCAAGAGTTTGTGCGACTAATTTTGTGGCTGTGTGTGTGTGTGTTTAAGGTTTGTGTGCAGGGTCGAGAGCAGTAAGTCATCATGCAGCGGCCCTGAGACAGCGGCACCTACACACTTCAGCCTCTTCAACCTCAATGTTCCCCTTAAATTTTCTCCTTCAAAGTTAGTTTTTATGCATATTCTGCACCTGCTTGTTCCAGCGCTGCTCTGCAGAAACGCCACACTTACATTAAGAGAAGCATTCAAAACCGATAAGCCAAGTCTCCTTCATATTCGGCCGTTCAGCATTTTAATTCACGGTCCATGAAAGGATATAGAGTAATTTTAATAAACTGTATAGAAAACCAAGGGTATCAAAGTTTGGGCGCCTTCAATGCAGGCGGTTTTCATCACCTGAAAAATTTCAATGAATAAGAAGCGGATAGCTTTCCTTAAAAGTCACAAATATGCCCATTTTTGCCCAAAAATGTAAATACAGAAGTATTTTGAAGGTATTCTCGCACTAATGGGATGGTAAATGTGTCCATTGGCGGCCGAGCCAACCTACGTTACACTGGTGTTTTTATACACCGGTGTTATAAAAATCTTTATCATGTGTATTAGAACAATACTAAGCTGCTCAACACATTAATAAAAGAGGAAAAACTCTGTTTAAAGCTCCTTTCCTATGTTTTTTTACTCTTAAAGCTCCTCATATATATTTGAAAACTCTGTAAAATTAACAGAGAGACGATTTTAAGGAATCTATAAGAGTGAACAAGCTCGTTAGCAAAATGACGATCAGTTTCTCTTTTCTCTCATTTCTCCCAAAAATGTAAATACAGAAGTATTTTGAAGGTATTCTCGCACTAATGGGATGATAAATGTGTCCACTGGCAGCTAAACCAACTTACATTAAAGATCCATAGTGGCTTTATCTGCAGCTAGTGTTATATAAATGTGTACAGTGCGTAGTGGAACAATACTAAGCTGCTTAATTAGAACGGCACATTAATAAAAGAGGAAACACTCTTTTTAAAGCTCCTTTTAAAGCCCCTCATATACATTTGAAAACTAGGTAAAATTAACCGAGAGATGTTTTGTAGGATCTTTAAGAGCGAACAAGGCCGTTAGCAAAAAGACGATCAGTTTTCATTTTGTAGTTTTTGATGACAAAACTTCTGCAAAGAGGGGTAAATGTCAGATTACTTTATTACTTTTGACTGCTTGGAGGAAGCAAGATGAGCTTTGAGAGAGTGTACGACAAGATCAGCAGAGATGCGATTTTGTCCACAGGGGGCGCCAAACTCAACACCAACAGGAAGCCCCTTAGAGGAGCTTTAATTCACCTCCTGAGTTCCGAACTGGACTTGCTCTTAACATTTTTGAGCCTCAGTAGGTTTAATTCACTCTCGCACCTTTGGGTCAACTCATTTTTTATTTTTCAATATCGTAACTAGCTAAGCATGTAGCATCAGAAAAATGTTACGTTTAAATTATACCGTTAGCAAAATCTGGATTCAAATCCTGTGAAAACAGACTTTATGACTTTATACTCACTGAATTTACTTTTACAAGCTTAATTTAAAAAAATATATGAATTTTAATGTAAAAATTCTGAAGTCATGTTAAAATAATTCAAATATGCGTCACAAATGAAATGTCTAAATTGGATTGCTTACAAAAATTGCCAAGATGATTCATTTTGACCACAGGGGGCGCCAGTTACTACACAATCAGAAGGTTCTTCTAGAAGTTCTCAGTTGGAAAAAAGGAAGAAGAATTTTGCTTTAAAAAGTTTTCTACAATAAAATCCAAGCAGCAAGTTTGAAGTGGCAGCTTATGGCTCGGTAGTAGAGTGGGACAACCCTCCGGTCTAACTTTGATTCATGCATTTTTACATATTTTTGATTACTTTTCATCTAAGTGGCTTTATTTTCCGTACCGTTAAAGCATGCTTTTATTTTGAAATAGCGTGCATGCTGCTTTAGTTCCATCATAAGTTGCAGAAGTGATTGAAAACAGCTCGTAGTCCTGGATCTACAGCTCTGATAATTGATATTAAGCACAAACTGTAAAAGTCGGAGTCGTTTTAGTGCAGTTTGGTCGAGTTTTCGCTCTCGCTGCTGTTGTTCCACCACTTTAATAGCGTCATTATTCGAGCTTCTGTCTCACTCTTTTAGTGCAGTTGTTGATAATGTAACTGATGTTCAATTTGGCTTTGAACCACTATTGTATACATATTCACACACTCACACACACACACACACACACAGGCAGGTTTGTCTTTTAGAAAAGTGGGGTTTGGGCGTCGTCCAGCACAGATGGCGTAAAGCAGAGAAGAAGAGAGTGGAGCAGGAGAACACAGCCAGCATGAGGCTGAATGTAAAGCGTGTAGAATTTATTCGGGTCGAACCTGAGGATTTTACCACACAGGACCTAGCCCGGTCCTTTATCGGAACACTGGTTGCTGCTGGAAAAAGTGAAATTTCAAAAAAGAGAAATTCAAAGTGACGTGTTTGCGCTCCTTCTGCAGCCTCAACTGAAGGATTTAAGTCCAATCATTCAGCATGTGGACATATGTACACTCTGTTATTTACATATCAATGCAGGAAGCAGCCATTTGGAATTTGCATAAGTTCTCATTATGAATTCTCTGCCGGTAGCCTTTCAGTCCAGTGTGGGGAAAGGTGAATACTGGTGCACGTTGGTTTGAGGTCAGGCTACATTTTTAATTGGACTTGTGGAGTTTATGGATCATCCTGCAGGGGAACAAGCAAAAGTCAAAGTCCGGCTGCTGTATGTTTTCTGATACTGATTCTGCAAGAAAATCAAAGTAAATGGGTTCTTATGCTAATAATCGGCTTTTGAGGCTGAATGCATGCTATAGTTTTGTTAAAAGTAGGGGTATGCGACACATTCACAGTAAATGCCTCTCAACAATCATAAAAATGCTCAAAAATATCAATCTACAAATTCAGGAAAGTGGAAATTCAATATATTAGGACCAACTATAGACTCTAAAAGTTACGTAACAGTGCACTGTATTTACGTGACACTGGATCCTTTTGGATACGCCATTTCTGAAAACATTCACATCAGACACATTACAACTTGAAACTCAAAGATTTCATGATAAAAATTCATTCCAATGTTTAATTTCGGGAATATGATAAGAGGGGCGTTCATAAAATTTCTTTTTACAAACTTTTATATCTATAAGTTAAACTAGCGTAGTCGCTTGCATGGCCAAATTTAAAATTAGGAAAAAGAAAACTGAACGAAGAGACGAAACATAAACACGACTCGACTTAAATGCTTGATGTGGTTTGGTTTAAAAAAAAAGTGCAAGATTAAATAATGCCGTAAAAGACACCGCAAGAACTTACGTGTTACGGAAGCTAAGAATCAACCGTTACGCAAAATATGAAAGAAATTTTTTGAGAGTACAAAGATACTGAGATGTAACAATCAGAGAAATTTTGGGGAAAATTTTACGCATTCATAAAGTCTCTTTTCACGAACTTTTATATCCGTGAGTTAAACTAGCATAGTTGCTTGCATGGCCAAATCAAAAATTAAGTTAAAAGATCTGCACAAAGAGACGAAACATAAACAAGACTAGACTTAAATGCCTGATGTGGTTTGATTTCAAAAAAAGGTAGACGATCCAAAAATGCCGTAAAAGACACTTTAATAACTTGGTAGCTAAGAATCAACCGTTACGCAGAATATGACAGAAAATTTTTGAGAGTACAAAATTGCTTAGATGTCCCAATCAGAGAAATTTTGGGGAAAATTTTTACGCGTTCATAAAGTCTCTTTTTATGAACTTTTATATCTATGAGTGAAACTAGCGTAGTTGCTAGCAAGGCCAACTTTAAACCTTTGTAACTAAAATCTGCACAAAGAGATGAAACATTAACACGACTCGACTTAAATGCTTGACTTGGTTTGGTTTCAAAAAAAGGTGTATAATTCAAAAATGCCTTAAAAGACACCTCAATAACTCGCGTGTTACATAAACTGAGAATCAACCGTTACGCAAAATATGACAGAAAATTTTTGAGAGTACAAAAATACTGAGATGAAACATGCAGAGAACTTTTGGGGAAAATTTAACGTAGAAAAGCCATTTTTTAAAGCCAAATTTTTATCAATTTATCACAAAAATATAAAGGAAACTAAATCAGAAACATAATTGGAAAGCAAAATAATTGTTTTGTTCAAAAGCAAGTTTTTATCGCAAAAGAACAAGGACAAAAAAAATTCGACACAAAACTGAACGACTACAAATTAAAATGTCCAAAATCACTCTTGTTTTAAATTCTCCTGCTCTTTCTTTTGGTGTTGCACACTGGGGAGCTAATTTCTGCATCTCTTGTGGCGTTTCAGGACACTCAAATAAAAGATGACCTCCGTACAAATGCAGGTTTCTCTCAAAGTGATTACAGAGCAATTAAGGAATTTGTGCCTCTAAAGAAGAAACGCAGATTCAACTGTTTAAACATCTTCCTTTGATTGAATTTTAAAAGATAATTAGTTTTCTCCCTGTCATTGGGGACTTTGATTAGCTTGCGACGACCCGCACAAAGCCGCCAAAACCAGGGTCAGCACCTTTTTTACGTCCCGCCGTTTCTTAAGGGAGACTCTGATAATCACGGTGGATCTGAAATGGACTTAAAGCGCGGAGAGTGAGTTAGGAGTGTCTCTAAAGGAAAAAGAAGATGTTACACACTCTGACATACTGCCCATGCTTTCGCAGAGAGCCGTCTCTTCTTTTTTTCTCCTCCCGTTTTTCAATTTGCATATGAGGTCGTTAATTTTCTCAAAGGCGTGGACTTAATGAGTGGATGGCTGAGAAGCTGAACGGGATGCAAATAATAACATTTGATAATGCAGAGGCACAAAAGAGGGGGAGAGGCCTCCCATTCACCCAGACGGGACTTGAGGTAAATATGCACAGTAATTATATATCAGTGCACTTTAATTATGAGGCTACACAGCGAGCGGGGAAGATAGAGAGATAGACGGAAACACAGTGAATTAGATGTAACAGCGTATAAATTAAACATTTGAAATAAAGACACAATGAAGCAGACGGGGCGAAGAGAAGAATTAGCGGGAAAAGCAGAAAGTACGACAGTGATTAGGAGTGCACGTTATTTGCAAACACACCCATGCGGTTGCACGTGCGCGCGCGGCGGCGTTTTGTGTGCGACATCGACTCGATAACAAAGTAGTCCCTCCGGTAAATGGCACTTATTACAGATGAGGATCTTGAGTTAAAGACAAATCAATAAACTCAAGGAAGAGCCTTTTGTGAGTGTGTCTGTCTGTGTGTGTGTGTGAGCGAGCCAGGCGGGAGCAAACACACACTTCAATGAAACAGGGACACAGATACACATATGTACACACTCCTGACGGGTATATACCGATTTTGTTTAACACGCCACTTCCAAAAAGGCCCAGTTTAAGTACTCAGCCATTAATGAGAACTCAGAATTTTAACCCTAAATGAACTCCTACAAATGCTAAATGTACAAAACTGCTTTTTTACAACAAGAAACTCGATGTTTGGACGGTTTTAATGCCAGTTTGCAATGAAGTAACACCGTAAAACTTTTATCCCATCCAAAAACATCACCAGATTGGCAAAATTATGACTTAGAATTATGAAATATGGTTAAATGACGTCTAACGGACAAAGGTAGATAGTTATGTTTTGGTAGTAAATCAGGATTTTAGTGCATGTATCTTGGTTGGAGTGTTCACGGAGAAAGCCGAGTGAATATTCGCCACTTTTGCGATATGTTTGATGATAAGAGATAATTTAGCAAGTAGAAGGAAGATTTTTGCAACACACCGATAGTCTAGTGGTTGCAAATGGCGAACAATGCCCACCTTTCGCTGGTTAAATATTGTTAAATGAATTATAATGCTATCAGGTGTGCACTAGAGACCAGTTGGGGTGTCCAAGATAGGACAGTATTTCGTATTTTCCCATGTTTGAGTTGTGCGATTAAAGGTACGTGTCCACCAATATTTCTTCTTTTGCACCGCAGCTGCGATAAAAGCAGTTAAATGACATCTTACGGACAAAAGTAGATAGTTGAAACCCAACTGGAAGCACCTATGTTTGGTGATAAGAAATAATTGAGCAAGTAGAACGAAGATTTTTTGAACCCACTGATAGTGCATTATTGTGGTCTTACTCTGGACTAAGTCTAGTGGGTCCAAATGCCGAACAATGTCCACCTTTCCTTGGTCGATGAATTATATTGCTATCTGGTGACCAGTTGGGGCATCCAAGATAGGACAGCATTTCGTATTTTATCCCTGACAACAATCAGCCATCACAGACCACCAATGTTTCTTTTATCGCACCGCAGCATTTATTTGAAGGGAGTTCAACCTGGGAGAAAGTTTGGCTCGTTGCGTGGCTAACCAAGTATTTTAACGATTAGAAAGGCAAGAAAGTTCTTAAACAAATTGAGATACATCGACTGGAAAGCGCCGTCAAATATGGCAAAGACAAGTATCAAAACTACGAAGAAGTAAACGGAACCACATGTGCTGGAAAACGCCGGAGTTTGACAGCAAATCATCAGTCAGTAAATCCTAGAAGTCTTTACAAACCATGCTTATATTTTCCTAAGAGAATAAGAAGTAAAATTTGTAATCGAGGAAGTAACGAAAAGAGCCTGGAGCTAGAAAGCGCCAAAGTACAGTAGAAATACCATTGAAAGAAAAAATATAAGATATAAGACAATTTTGTAAACAAGGATCTTTAACAGGCCACAACAATGACGGTTTAAATCAGTCTCAAAACCACGAAAACAGACATTTACTGACATGTGCTGTTTTTTAAATCCATCAGTCAGCGCTCCTTTAAACCTTTACAAACCCTCTTCTTTTTACCCTCGACAGAAAAATCAGAAATATTTTATTGAAAAGCAGGAAAAGGCGACAGAAAGCGAAGGCAACCACAGTTTTGGCGGATAAATTCATTAAGACATTTTTTTTTTTTTCATAGAGGGTTTGAGAGAGAGAGAGAGAGAGAGAGGAAGAGGGGGAGAGAGCTCTTCAGAGCGGCGATGAGGAGGATGAGGAGTGGGTATGGAGTGGACAGATGTGCTCTAATGTGTTTTGGCCATGTCTCTGCAAGGACGAAAATGCGAACACACACACGAGTGAGTCAGCCAACACGTCTATTATGTCCTCCTTTTGTTCCCCTCAGATTGAATAAAGAAAGAGTTAAATCATCGTTTCCACTTCGTCTCTCTCCGTTTTTTTTCTTCCGTTTGATTTTCTTGATTAGCTTCCATAAAATGTGGATTTTTCAGGTTTACACACGCTAACGCGCAAAATCCCCGTTTTCATGGAAGGAAACCGAATGTGTCATCCATCCTCTGCCGCTGATTTCAGCCAATCACACAATTAGAGCGCTGATGACCCATCTGTCCACATGATTGGCTGATGGATTTTTTTTCAATGCGTGTGTGTGTAAAACGTCCCAAAACACATCTCACCAGTGACAATTTTCTTTTGTTACCCTGCGACTAGCAACAGAGAGATGGAGCTAATGCATCCCCGCGAACAACTTAATAGCACTTGAACCAGTTTGCCAACTTGGAGAAATGATTTCATTCAATTAGATAATTCCTCCTCCTCCTCCTCTTCTCCCTCCTCTTCCTCTCCCTCTCTCGCTCTCTTGTTCTCCAGAATGAGTCATTTGTGATATAATAGCCCCGTAATGGCTTGAAAGCAGGTTCGAAAAGGGAAAAAGACAGATGTAAGGGGAAAAAAAGCTAAATGTTGAAGGTAAAAGAGGCTCAGGAGTCGAAAAAGACGAAAACACACACTGTACACACACATACGTACACACACGCTGGTCCATTTGCCGTCTATTAACAGTGTGTGTTGCTGAGCGATAGCAGAGGCGATAGCATCTTCTCCGATGGTATCTGTTATCGAAGTACACGCGTCCTTCAGGCGTCCATCGCGCTATCGCTCCTCTCATCTCTCCTCTATCTCTCCCGCCATCCTCCTCCCTCCTCGCCTCACCTTGTCCCTTCTGCCTTCGACACTTTTTCTTCATCATCTGTTTGTGCTTCCTTCATCTTCCTCCCTGTCGCCCCATCTTGTCGTATCTCATGATCGGTTATTTTACTTGCAGCTTTCTTTTAGTCGAATTTTTGTTTTATACTTCTACGTTTATTTGTATGTTAAGTTTGCCGTTTGACGCTTTGTTGGTGGCTTGTTCGTCCAACAGGTACTGTACGTACAATTGGGGGCTGTCGTACACAGTTGATTTTATCGTTAGTAGAAGTTACGAAATAAATCAATATTGTTCTTTTAAGGCTGATACAGTGACCGATAATTAGTAGCTCATGAACCGATATTTCGGAAAATAAATAAATATAACGATTATAACCCACAGTCATGTGATGTCTAGCTAATCAGATGGTGAGAGGCATTAAGCGAGAAAAACTAGCGCAATGAAACAGACAGTAGAGGGGAAGACAGATCGGCAGCAGAGCAAAAGTGGCGCATTTTCTCATTGATTGACTTTATCAGCCATCTGCGAAATGAAAGTCTGATGCTAAAAAAAATTGGCAATGTGATTGGTCGACCCAAAGTTCTAAATCATGATTAAAATGTATTGTATCCTATTAGATCCTATTGTATTCTATCGTATTGTATCAAAGCAAATCGCAATTTCTATATCCAATCATATCAGAATATATCTATAGTGTACATCATATCATATCATATAAGTTTTCTTGTATTTTGTTGTATCATAAAAACTTGGTATCATTTCATTCAGGATTGTATTATTGTATCATATTTCCTCTATCATATTGTATCACATCACATTATAACGCATCATAAAGCATTGTACTGTATTGTTTCATATAGAATTGTCTCCAATTATATTGTAACATATTGTATAGAACTTTTAGTATCATATATTGTATTGTATCATATCTCATCAGACTGTATGATTTGGGAACTTATCGTGTTGTATTGTATCCTATCATATAGTATGTTATTGTACTTAATATTAACCCTTAGAACTCCCATCTATATATAGATTATAAGTCAACTTATATAGCTATAAGTCAACCAAGAGAAAAAAAAAAATTAATACCAACAGTACCTTTTCTCACCTGCACATCATTCTCACAAGTCTTGACTATCAGGAGAAGAAATATTGGGATTGGAACAAACACACAACAGAAACTATTACATATTTACACTCATTCTTCCAGGCGTTTTTTTTACTATTTACAGTTGTTTATGCCACTCCTTGAAGCAGTTCCTGTCTGAGATGAGACAGAGGACCACATTATACTGCTCAGAATCTCTTCTTTGCTTGTTTCTAAACATTGAGGACCATTATTTCTTTATTTTGCAGACAAGCAGGGAATTTTCTTGTCTCTTGTTGATCTTTGGTTGAATCTTATTGGACACTACCGTCAAGAAGAAGAATATGAGACCATGTAATTGGTTGAAAGTTTGATAGAAAAAGACGTCATCGTAAGAACTTGTCAAACCCCGAAATCAGTAATGGCATTTTGTTTAGGTGTAAAAGTTGAGTTCTATCTTTTTTCATCACCATTATTCTCATTTTGATCGGTGAATCTCTTTGAAAAGAGCCAGACCAAAACTCTATTATGGTAACACAAAAATGCTACTTTGTCATGCAAATGTCGGGAAGACCTCTTTCAATACAGAAATGAGAGACGTGTGATCTACAAGACAAAAACCTGCGCACTTTAAAGTTTGAAACAAGAAGTTAAAGAAAGTTTTATCGAAGTGTCTCACGAAAATAACAAAGCTGAGGGAAACTTTCGATGCAGCTGAAGCAAATGTAAAGCACGAGGAGCTGATTAGAATGCGCATAAATGGTTCGCCTGAAGGTCATGACGAAGTTTTAAAGGCAGCGAACACAAAGGACCTTACTGTAACCCATTCTCCATTTTTGACTAAAGAAAACGTCTTTCCTGTAAGAGCTTAAACAATCGAATTTAATTCAATTCTCTGCTCTCAAACTTTGTTTTTCAGAGAATTCCTGAAACACACAGACACACTTACACACACCGTCTCTGCGAGTCAAACACACACACCCACTGAACTTAATTTCTAATCAATTTCTGCATTTTTCTTCAAGTGCTCTCTTCAGGTAAAAAGGCTGAATTGGCTCCCATCAAGGATTCCTGGTAAGTACTGTACTCTGTGGAGAGGCGGAGAGGGGGTGGAAGACAACTTCTATCTCTCTGCCTCTTGTCTTTCTCCTTTTCTTCATCACCTTTGCCCACACACACACGCACACACACACGCGCACCGGCAGAGAAATCTCCTTCAGGAGGCAATCAAGCTCTTGTGGAAAGGGTGGAGTAGTTCATATGAACGTGGCGCTCTGAGTGGTTACTTGAGTCATGAGGTCATGTCTTCGCCGCGACCCTTCTCTCGCTCCTAATCATCCTCCATTATCCTATTTGTGTGTGTGTACGTGTGCGTTTTTAAATGTGTGCGCTGTCCTGCAAACAAAATCCATACATACAGTACGGGCTTTTTGTGTCGCCCTTTGTCTCCATGTATGGATGCATACTAGCGTGAATAACGCGCGTTTGCATATGAATGCTGCAGGTGCGAGTGCAGGTGTGTGTGCGCGCACGTTAGAAGAGCATCCTCAGGAAAACGCGAAGGGTGGAAAGGTGAGGGAGGAAATGAGGGGAGAGACCCAGATGGAGATTAAGGAGGTGATGGGTGAGACGGCTGATGAGACGGAAGGATAGGAAAGGAGGTAGGGTAGAAGGAGAACAAGGGGCATGTAGGAGGGATGGAGAGAGCGAGGAGGAGAGAGCTCTTGAGAGGAGGAGGAGGAGGGTGGTAATTGCTTGAGTTTCTTCTCTGCCTGCGTGTCTCTTTGCACTCTGAGTTTGGTGAGACTGAGGTGATGGGAAGTGTGGAGGGTTCAGGGAGTTAAATAGCGAATTTAAAATGTTGGCGACAAACTTCTTAGATGGACGAGTTTGAGGCAAAATCTGAAGTTCTGGACTCTGGTTCTGCTCAAGGTTTCTGCCTGGTAAAGGTGGGGTAGGCAGGATCTGAGGAAGCGACAGTTTTTGGGAGAAATCTTGAATGTAAACTCTACCCCTCCCAACCAGTTTTCCCCTCAGCTCCTCCTCTCCCCTCCCTCTCTGCTCCAGCAAGCCCCGCCCACAAACAGTCGCTCCTGCTCGCTCGTATCATTCCAATTAAATTCAGATATAATGCAGATAAATACTTCAGATCATTACAAATGGGGCCCAGTCAACGTGAAAGTCAAAAGCATTGGTGCTACTGTAGATGCCAACAAACTACCAGCAAACACAATGTTTGCAGGACTTCTACAACTAGGATAAAGTGACATAGTCCAGGACCCGAGGGAGGACAGTTTAGCGATGGCGCTACAACACGCTACAGCAGGTCCGTTTGACAAGAAACACTTCTGTTACAGACACTTGTCTTACTTTGTTAAAGCGGTTTACCTGTCCAGTAGAAAGGTTACAGGGTCACCAAGATCCCGAAGCGTCCCCCATCACTGTTGACCCGGCTCTTTAGTTCTTGTTCGGTCTACCTTCTTTGTAAGCACACATTATTCCTCCAGAGTCTCCTATAGTTACTTTGTTTTCTTACTTGCATTGGCGGTCGTGTCTAAAGGAGGATTCAGACAATTTTCCAAACTTTCTGGTGGGTTTCTACTGTCCAATATTGTCGCACGCTAACTTTGTTTGGCCCCGTGAACTACAGGAGGGAGCAGCGTCTGCCTCACAACCAATGCTGATGTTGACCCGGCTTTTTAGCTCTTGTCCGGTCTACCTCCGTTTAAAGCGCCCGTTATTCCACCAGAGTCTCCGGTATTTACTTCGTTTTATTGTCTGTGTTTTCCGTACTTCCTGGATGGTTTCTACTGTCCGATGTTGCACGCTAACTTTGTTTGGGCTCGTGCACGTTAATGGAGGACGTAGAGCATGCCTCACAACCAATCAGGTCGTGGGAGGCGAAGAATGGCTTTGTTTACAGTCAGAAAGAGCGGGCGGCTCAAAAAATTAACAATGTTGACTACACAGACATAACAAAACAAAGTGATATCGTTATATTACCAAATGTCATCAATAACTAATAGCTATTGACTGATATTAAAAGCTTTTTTGTAAATACACCACAAAAAAAGATGCTTCTTTAACGGATTCCTGCCTACTCTACCTTTAAAGGAAGTTTTCCCTCTCCGCTGTAACTTGATAAATTCATGTAGTTGAAGATGTGATGGGACTCTCTCTGATCCAATCTTTACATCGGGTCATTATAAATAGAGTCTGGTCTAATTAATTGATTGACGATGTTTGTTTGAATGAAGTACATCATCTCGTTTGTTGCCATAGCAGCAGTCACCATCCACTTCCCTTGTTTTATTTAATGTTCCTGTTCATTGAAATTAAAACTAGATCTGGTCTTCAAAAAGGGGACCTTCTTGAATTTTCTCTTCTACAGTTTGAAGATCAGGTAACAGGGCGGTTCAACGCAGCTGCTGTCTGATATGATGTATGCGCTCACCTATGGCCATGCCCTTGTCAAAACACGACCACTGTACCGGCTGATGGATGGATGGATGGGAGGACGGAGACAAAAGAAAGGATGGGTGGTGGGGTGAGGGAGGAAGGAGTGATGGATGGAGGATGATGATGGAGTAATTAATGGAAAAGGACAGGGATCAGGAGGAGAGAAGTGAAGGAACGACACCGCAGAGGTGATAGTGTTTGTGCTGTGAAGAAGAGTGAATGCTGCGTACGTTCAGGTGTGTCAAAAGGTCAAGAAGGTGCTGAAAGAGACGCTTCTTTCAGGTGATAAATTGCTCTCTGATTCCCAGCAGGAGGAACAAAACCCTCCCTCATCCGTCTCCTCTCGCTGTTCCTCTTTCTCCTTTACGCTGCGGGTTCCTGTTTCTTGACAAAGGGCTAAAAAATGAAGTCAAGAGGTGGCGAAGCTTCCAGCTGGGGGAGCATCTTTCAGAGAGGCGGGAGAGGAACGCTGTGTCGTAAGGATGAGTTGTCTATTCAGACGCTCATGAAAATTGACTAGATTTATCCTCGAGGGACCACGAAGGTCTGTACCAAATTTGGTCCCAATCCAAGTACTTTTAACACATCTGTCACGACTAAAAGCGGTCCATCACAGAGACAGCAAGGGTAATCCTACGAGTTCAAAGGTAACTTTAAGTTCCCCAGAGTCAAAAGTGACTGGCGTCTAATCCAGAGACTAAAGGTTGTTCAATATGGAACAAGGCAAAGGAAGAAAAAGCAGCAAAAGCCACATCTGAAGGACTCAACCCTCTCGGTATTTGAGCTAAACATGATTTAATTGATGTCCTTTTAACTGATAAACCAACAAATGAGCCAAACGCTCCATCACTAGAGTTAATAATGTTCCTATTCCCACCACAGCTGGTTTCAAACCGACAAACTTCTCCCGGCGAGTGTGCTTATCTCCACTTCATTTCTTTTCCATTAGTCCTCCCTGGTGGCTTTCTCCAAACAACCCTCCAGTCTGAGCGAGCATCTCCAAGACTCACACTCCATCCTGAGAGCTGCCCGACTTCCCGTCTTTATCCTTCTCTCTCTCTCTCTCTCTCTCTCTCTCTCTCTCTCTCTCTCTCTCTCTCTCTCTCGTGCTTCCTTCCCCATTTCCCCTCTTCCTCCCTCGGGCTCATTATCTTCATGAACTCTCTCTTTCTGTCGGTCATTGTCTCATCCTCGCCGGCCTCTCTGGAGATTTCAGCGTGTGCGCTTGTGTTTGCTCTGCAGGGACATTCTTTGTAGCGTCAAGAGTGTCACCTTTTAAGAAGAACAACAATCAAACACTGTTTCTCTCTCCTTCTAGCCTCAGCTCTCTCTCTTTTTTTCTTGTCTTTTCAGAGGATTAACCTGTTTGTTAGTTCCTCTTATTCTCAGTAATGTGTAAACCTTCTCTCATCTTTTATCCTCTCTCTCATGTCCTTCCTTTCTCCTTTCTTAGCAGCTATTGTGAAGCATTTTTCTAACTCCACTGTTAGTCTTGCAAAATCATCTTTGCTGAGCTGCAAAAATGACAGCCAGAGCCACTGGTGCTTACTCTAACTAACATCAGAGTTTCTTTTGCAGTTTTTGATAATGTTAGAGACTGCAAGCTGAGCTGCAACCATTTTAACTGAGCTTTCACTTGGGCCTAACAGCTGACAAAATCAACAATCCCTTGAGATTTTTTTGGTGGGGGGTTGAATCCAGAGGCTGTGAGCTGAGCTGCAGCTTAGGCTGACTTAGGCTGCAAGCTGAGCTGCTACGAGAGCAGGTGAGCTTCAACTTGCTGTTAAGGCACTATCACTCTGTCTTAAATATAGTTTGGTGTTACTAGGGGGCTGTGAGCTCAGCTGCCAATCAGGCTGACTAAGTGGCTGGGGACTGCAAGCTGAGCTGCTACTAGAGCAGTTGGGCTTCAACTTGTAGGATGCTGAGCTGCCACTGAGGCATGCAAGCTAAGTAAAATTACTCTGTCTTAAATATTCTTTGGTGTTGCTAGGGGGCTGTGAGCTGAGCTGCCACTCAGGCTGACTAAGTAGCTGGGGACTGCAAGCTGAGCTGTTACTAGAGCAGCTGGGCTTTAACCCGTAGGATGCTGAGCTGCCATTGAGGCACACAAGTTAACTAAATTAAGTCAATCTTGAACATTGTTGTTGCTAGGGGTCGGTGAGCTGAGCTGCCCTATTGGGAAATGAGCTTACTGGCTTGGCATGTGCACTAGTGTTTACACAGATATTTCCTGAAACAATTAAACAAAACGGTAACGTATTGTTCACGTCTCTGACTGGTCAAGGCCTATATCACTGTTTAGTGTGGCTGGGGACTGTGAACTGAGCTGCTACTGGAGCAGCTAGGCTACAATTAGCCATTGAGGCATACACGCTGACTAAATTAGTATGTCTCAAATGTTGTTTGGTGCTGCAAGGGGGCTGTGAGCTAAGCTGCCACTTAAGTTGACTTAGTATCTGAAATCAGTGATTCTTAATCACTGTTTAAAGTGGCTGGGAACTGCGAGCTGAGTTGCTACTAAAGCAGCTGGGCTTCAACTTGTAGGATACTCCGCTTCCATTGAGGCACGCAAGCTAATAAAAATTAGTCCATCTTGAACATTGTTTGTTGTTGCTAGGGGGCTGTGAGCTGAGCTGGCACTTAAGACAGCTGAGTTTGCATTAAGCCGATTGTTAAGCTAAAATCCCTGATCTGGTCAGACTGTTTACAAGAGTCACGCACAAAGTTCTGGTTCTGTATGTGTTGTGGAGAAAAACTTAAAGGAGTTTCATATTAGCTATCCTCACATGTGTGCGTCTGTGTGTTTGTGTCGGTGTGTGTGTGCGTGTTAGACGGGCAAGCAGCTTCGATCTGGAGCGCCTCCAAACAGGAAGCCTTCAGCCGCGGTGTTGAGAAATACTTCCAGGTTAACGCGAGGTCTGCGGAGGGGCTGCAGGAAGTGTCAAGCTGACAGCTGTGTCCATCCATCTTACTGACACGCACACACGTGTAGAAAAAAGAAACACACACACACACACACACACACACACACACACACACACACACACACACACACACTGTCAGGGTGCCTGGGGATAGTGAGGAGCCTCCTGGTCGATCACATGCATCCTGTTTTTCGCTGCATGGCACAGAAACAGAGGAGAGAGGGAGACAAACAGGCAAGTGAGCAGAAAGAAAAGGAAAGAAAGAAGGGCGGTCGAGCCAAAAAACGTTGGAGAAGAAGAGAGGAAGATTGACATACAAGTCGAAAACTCAGGGGGAGGTTTTTTTTTCCTCTTCTAGGAAAGATTTCAAGATTTTTTAAACATATGTGAGAGGAGAATGTGGTCACACCTTCACCTGAGTGTGTGTTTGTCTGTGTGTGTGTGCCGGCATCGTCTTGAGGATAGGCGCTGCTACGCACCAGCCATTGTGTTCAAGCGAGCATATGGTTTGTGACACGTCTCTTTCTAGTGCCATACTGTCTGTCTATACGGCATAATGGCAGCCAAGACAGCAGTCCTTTTTACTGCGACTGAAGGCCCGTTTGAAGGAAAACATGGACGAGCATTAGTGGAAGTTTATTCCCCGGCTCATCGTTTTGGACTCCACGGACGAAGATGGGTTTTTAAAAAGTGGATTGGCTTTAAAGGGAAAAAAAAAAAGTTTGTGTCTCCAACTTTCTTTTTCTTGATTTCTATTTTTACTTGCTGGAACAATGTGATTCTCGGCGGGGATGGAAAATCGGGGGAATAATGCCTTCCAAGTGACTTGGAAAGTCAGATAGAAAACGGGGGGGAGGGGAGTTTCCTTTCTTATTGTTGTGTGAGGACTTGGATGGAAAATCCTGGATGTGTTGTTGTTTTAAAAGCACTTACAGGAGATACTGTTCATTAGTTCTGTCCCTCAAGAAACCGCCCCCTTACCTTTGGGTCTTTGATTTGCAGATGAGAGTACCGGAGGTGTCCTTAAAGCGACTCCAGTCAGTCCTTGTGGACCCACACAGAATTAATATTTCTCTCTCTCTGAACATCAAAATTATTTCATTGTGTACTGTTTTGCTTCTTGCAAGCTGATTTCAGATGATTTCAAGGGATATAACAGTTTTTTTTTTTTAGATAAACACTTAAAAAAAAGAAATCTGATCTCATCGACTAACAACTATCTGCAAAATGACCCAATACAAAACACGCTGTCCCTGATTCTCCCTGTGTCTGTTCTGGTCTGGGGGTCTTTGCTGCTGCTCTCCCCGCCCTGGTCTTTCATGTTCGCGTGCACATAGCATGGATGAGGAGATACTGATTTTAGAAGTCTAGAAGTCTAGACGTAGATTTCCTCCTCTGGAAGGACACAATCTACTGCTAATATGGTTAGCCTCTGTGGCTAAGAGACAACTCGATTAGTTCTCACGATTACCGCTGTCCGTAATCCGCCAAGAAATTTGCCCCACCAACGGATCCGATAGGAATTGGTGGACGGCGAAAATCAGAGCCGTTCCGGATGCGGTGAAAATTGGAGGTCAGGCTTTGGGATTCAAACACGTGGAAAGGCCGGGGCTCCAAAAACAGAGCCAAGGCTGTACCCTGGCTTTGCTGCTGCTCTCCCTGCCGTTGCTTTGGTATTTAACGTCGAAAGTGCCCCGAGAGTCTTCTTGACCTGTGGTTTGAACTCGCTTTATCAAGGTTTACGGCTAGATGAGACCTGAACAAGGTTTGACTTAAACGTTAAAGAGTTTGGCTGTGGTGAGCCGTAAAATACTTAAACAGGAAGTTGTGTTTTCTCAGACATGCTAACTCCGATTTCATTTAAACTCACCGCGCGAACTCGGAGTCCAGCTCTGAACACAATCATGTGGTAATAGTTGACCACAGTCTGACCTGCAGGAGGTGACCACCTCAATATGTAGCCCTCAAACAGCTCCCGTTTCTAGATCTATGACTTTTCTTAACCGATGATATATTTACTCTGACTCTGCTCTAACCCTAAATACATCCTCTGTTTTTGCACCACAAATAATATCCTCCCTTTCAGCTGGAGTGGCTGTTATTCCACATCTTCAGTACTGTTTCAAACCCCACTCTTCACCTACTTTTCCTGTGAGCAAATGAATAAAAGAGCAACGATAAATGAATAACTACTCGTATGAATAAAAACAAAAGGTGACGTGACCAATATGAATGGCCCTCCGGATACTCCGCTCAAGTGTGCGCTGCATGTTTATATGAATGGGTTTTATGCAGCTGAGTGTGAGTGTGTGTGGAAGAGCGTGTGTGTGCGTCCAGAGTGGGGGTGCAGGGGTGGAGTGCAGAGCTCCACCCGAGAGGCCTTGTTGGGCGTTGAGGCCCGGGGCTGGCCTGAAGGCACGGCCCGTCTGGAGGAGCCCTCGGCCGGGCAACAGCTGAATAAAAGATGGGAGGGAAGTGTCAGTCTGGAAGGCCAGGAGCGCTGGGAGGCCCCGCGCCTCATGGCTGAAGACAAACAGATGCTGGCAGAGACGGAAAGAAAGACAGGAAGGAGAGAAGAAAGAGAAACCTACCATTCATCTACATTCAAAGACATATTCAGATCTAATTATCCCCTTTACACTATATTATATAACTCCTAATCCAGATACAATTGACAGTACTCTTTCAAACTACAAGTGACATTCAAGCAACATCTTGGACGAATGTTACAAACCTGTGCGCCATCAGTCAATCAAATTATGCAAAACTCTACTGTCAAAATAAATAAGCCCCGCCCCCAACACTGTGCAACATGTGGACCAATGGGAATTTTCTACCAGGTTGCAAACATGGCTATTTTAACATTCGTCTCAATGCGACCTCCATTGCTTTGAGAGTCAGTCTCTAGTGGGCATTTGAGGAACTGCACTCATGTGTCGTTTTTAAACACAAGTGGTTGATTATTGATACACATTTGTTTATGTAAGGATATTTACTTCATGCCACCACTGCCTGAATCAACGCTGCTTCAATTAGCTCCAGAAAAATCGAGACACGCCCCTGGATCGAGCAATTCCGCCGATTCTAGCCAATAAAAACGACTCTCTTTTAGGTATTTTACGGTTTTATAATGCTATTTTTGAAATAACGAGAGGTTGATTATTGAAACACATTTGTTTACGTAAACATATTTACTTCATGCCACCCCTGTCTGAGTCAGCACTGCTTCATTTAGCCTAAAAAATTAGAGACACGCCCCTGGATCGAGCAACTTCGCCAAATCTAGCCAATAAAAATGACTGTCTCTTAGGTATTTTACTGTTTTATTATGTGTTTTTTCATATAATAAGTGATTGATTATTGATACACATTCGTTACGTTAGCATATTTACTTCATGCCACTCCTATCTGAGTCAGCGCTGCCTCATTTAGCCTAGAAAAATCGAGACAAGCCCCTGGATCGAGCAATTTCGCCAATTCTAGACAATAAAAACAGCTCTCTTTTAGGTATTTTACAGTTTTATTATGTTATTTTTGCTATAACATGTAAAGCAGTTGAATACAGAGCATTAAAGGTGGGTACTGCTGTGTTAGTAGTAGGTGTGAAAATTAAAAAAAAATCAGTGGAGAGTCATTTGAGTACAGTATCCTTTTTAAATCACTAATCTCCTGTGTACAGTGTAACCTCCTCTCTCACTCCATGCTGTAAAACACAGCCGTACAAATCATAAGTGTGTGCTAATGAGTCGAGTGTGTGGGCAGGGACGAGTACTGTACGTGTAAGTGTGTGTTTGTGCATGTGTGCGTGCGAGTGTTTTGCATTTGAATGGGATCTGAAGAGCCCCAATGTGTTTCACTAGCACTCTGCACAAACACGGCTAGTGTTTCATAGACAACCCTCACACCTCCTCAAGTGAGTGCGAGCGTGTGCATGAGTGCGGGCGTAAGTGTGTGTGTGTTCAGATGCATTATCAGCGACTGCAAATAACAAGGATGTTGGTTGTTTATACAAGGTTAGCGAATGCTAACAGTCTTTTGTGTTTAGAAAAATGGGAATATATGATTCTACTACGACTTGTGTGAGGGTGAAGATGATAAACCAAGACGACACTAGGGATGGGAATTGATAAGATTTTACTGATATCAGTGCCATTATCGATTCTGCCTGTCAATTCAATTCTTTAACAATGCCCTTATCAATGCCTTTCTTTGATTTAAAAAAAAAAAGTAGACTATAGGTTTTTTAACCGTTAACTCAAAATTTTATTGAGTCTCTGATAACAGAAAAAGATGTATGCCATCTTCGGGGAGAGTCTAAAAATAATCAAACAAAAATGCTATTTGTACAAGTGTTGTGTTGTTTGCGAACGATTTGTTGAAAAGAACCGAATCTTTAAGGTGAATGTACTGAGACGAATTATTTCCTCAAGTGATTCGTTTGTTTCTCACTTCAGTTGAAAAGCAGCATTGTCAGGCAAGCAGCCAGCGAACGAGGGACCACATGCACCAATGCCTGAATCACTTGAACGAATCACGCAATTGCCACCACAACAACTTTCATACAATAGGACACAGCATGTAACAAGTAGTGCATTATACCCGCAGCATCCTGTCATTGCAGCGGTTTGCAAGGGAACGGTTCATGTTCAGTGTGAATTCTTCTAAACGTTCAGTGAACGAATCACTCACTGAGCCCAATTTACCGAGCAGACCTGATAAATAGCATACCAAAGGACAGTACACTTAAAACATCATGACTTTTAAACAAGTTCATTTTTACAAACCTGTTTGCCAAGTCAAGTCGCAGGCTTCTCCCTCTAAATGATTCAGTGATTTGGTGAACAAATCTTTTGAACGAATCTTTTTAGTTAACTGATTCTAGTGATTCAGTACATCTAAAAGAACTGCCATGCCCATCACTAATTTGTACAGCATTTCTGGCATGCATTGTTGCTTGTGCTAACACAGGACATACGTATCTTCCATGCTGTGCTCAGACGGAGCGGCAGCGGCCGACGACTGGCGGAGAGCATCGAAAACATATGACTCCTTATATTTGATGCCGTGCCCCGTTGACAAATGTTTAAGCATGTGTTTGCTAGTGTTTCCGTCTTTGCATGTTATCACTTTTCGACAAACGTTGCACAGTTTTCGTGCACTTGCGAGACCCTTTTTTAAGGCACCTGGAAGACAGGAATCGTTAAGGGAATCGTTAAGATAAAACGTAAATGATGTCGATGGATTGAACCATTTGGAATCGGTTCTGGATTCCCATCCCTAGCTGACACAGTGAGGAAATTTTGTTTTTGGTTTACATTTGTGTTCCCTGAGTAGGTTTGTTTAATCCTCTTTAATTTAGGTTTACAGATAGAAGAGATTTGAACGATGAAAAGTTATCAAGCTTTAAAACAAGAGCCAACAAATGTGGCCACTGAGAACCATCAAAATTTGGTGTTTCACGATGAAACAAGAAGTTGCTTTGTCTCGGCCATGCTTGGTCCAATCTGACCCAAACTCACCACATGTAACATGAGTCCAGCCCTTAACACATTCTTCTAAGAATATCTGATCAGAGTCATTGATTTACACACTCTACGCGCTCTTATTTGCACATGGAAAAGCTATTTTTCCTTTGATTTCATGTTACTAGTTTTGAAAAGCGGCAGGTGATCACCGAGAGAGATCTTCTCCTGAAGAAACAACGTGCAACTTTGATGCTTTTTTTGCATTAGAGCCACCCTGAAGTTATCAAGACGCTCAAGTTACAACACTTACAATCTTAATTTGATTTGATTTCCATCAGATCTTTTTAAGTGATGATGCTGCTCTCTATCTGTTGGGATTTTCAGCTTTTTGTTGGAAGAAGAATTGAGGAAAAGGAGATCAAGACAAGGAAGAAAGGAATAGTGAGCAAAGGATGCAGATATTTCTTAAGGGAAAGTGTAAAAGAGGAGGAAACATAGGGATGAAACGGACCGCAGGGAGCGTCTGACAAGTTTGATACGAGAGGGAGAGCGACGATGAAAGGAGGAAAGTTGAAAAATAACAAGAAGGGCGAATGACAAGAGACAGAGGAATAAAGTGATAGAGACAGAGGTGGAGAGAGGAGCACGTAGTGTGTTAGTTATCTCAGCCTTTCAGTGTTAGCTGATAGAATTGAAGTGTTTAGCATATATGCTAATCATTCACACAGGCAGAGGATTATCACTGCGCTCTGCCAAGAGTCCTCTCCCTCCGCCCAATCCCTCCATCCACTCCTCAAATCCACCTTTACCTTTCCTCCCTCTTTTTTTCCCTTTGCTCCTCATCTTATTTATTCAGCTTTCCCTTCTTTCTTTCCCTCTATCTTTGTCCCCCCATCACCCTCGGCTTTATCGACCGGCACTCTGCAAGACACGCCGCTCTGCAAGTGGAACAAGACAGCGAGAGTTTTACATCAGATTGACGCTCGCACACACGCGGCGATCAGCTCAATGCCGCTAATAATAGATGATTGGTCATCATGGGTGGTGAGCTGAGAAAAGCACACAGTAGGAGTTTATAAAAATGAATATATTAGAGAGTGAAAGAGGGAGAGGGTCAGAGGGAGAGAAAAAGAGAGCAGAGCCATTGTTTTCAGTGCGCGAGGGGATCGAATTCAAGCTCTGAGGTTATCTCGCTCATCCACAGTGGCCGCTGTGCAAATATTTTACCAAAGATTTCATGGCAATACACACAGACGGCACTCATGCTTGAGCTTATTCCTCTCTGCGGCCCTGAAAACTCACCAACAACAACACACACGCGCTCACATCCGGGCCAAAGTCCTTTAAAAGCCACGGGGTAGTTCGCTCTCTGTATCTTTATACGCAGATGATGTCATGGTCGACATTCGAGGATGCAGATTCGTAGCCAGATCAGAGGCCCAGGGTTTGGGAGTGTGTGAGTGTGAGTGTGTGTGGGGGTGTCGGACAGGTCGGACCCTGACTCTGTCCGGGGATTATGGTGTTTTTTTGTGGCACAGCTGTAGCCAAGGCGGGGAAATGTCCCGGTGGTTTTGCCTGAGCTGCAGCTGATGTTTAGTTCCAGTTGTTGACTAAAAAGTTGTGATTAAGAGAATTTCTAATTAATCACAGTAAAAGACAAACACTTAAAACAAATAATTATACTTGATCAAACTCAGTAACGGTTTCCACAGTATCTCAAAATGTTCAAAAAGTACCTTTACCGTCATAAATCGCATGTGAGTGTTCAAATCTGCTTGAATTACGGCAGCACGATACTTCTTCTTCAGCTCTTCCTCACAGGCTCAAGAGTCAGAGGACTTTTTACTAATTCACAAGTGAATAAATAAGGTATTTATAGAAAAGACACTGTCAGTGATTTGATTAAAGTACGCCAGACAGCACTGCCTCCCTCAGTCACAACACTGCCACTGGCTACATGGAGCGACAGTATGGAGACGCTCACACGCACCGATACATATGGAGGTATATGGAGTATTTATAAAGATGTAGATAATTAAAATGCCTTAGATTGCAGGAAAAGCTCCAGCACAGGAGAAGCAGACACACACACACACAACACGATTCGAGCCTATTATTCTTCCTCCATCACCCTCGGGCTATCTGCGTCTTCAGCGAGACGGCGTTTCCTTAGACATCAGCCTTAATGGGCTTTGAATGATGTTTGTGCTCGGGTAAAAGACCAAAAAAAAACAAACCTTGACCTATTAGCGTCCGTCTGGATCTGACCTATCTGTCTTCTGCTCTGTGATTTTTGTTTGCAGACTTGCTGTGGATGGACATTGGCAGATGTTGCTTGTGCAGGCGTGTATCAACGGCTAAAGAGACGAATTCAACACATAGGAATGACTTAAAAGGTGTCGATACGACTTCAACTCTGGGATGGGATTAACCAGGTAACTGTGGTGATGCCTGGTTAAGACCATAATCCATTTGAACCAATAAGGAACCACCAGAACAGTCTCTGGGGAATACCAGCCCTTGCTTTTGAGGATCAGCACCACGGACAGCTCCTTTGCTCATGCCTGATTGACTTTTAAAGGTGTCGTTACAAGAGATGAATATCAATCTAGATACTTTTAAAGCGCCTTTATTGATAGTTAAAACTTGGGTTGTCCCAATATAGCAGTATTTACGGTAATGATCATTTTGGAAAAATTAAAAAAACAGTGATTTGGTGCTAAAAAAAATCGTACGATTACACCACAATGTGCTGGTAAGGAGTCCACATTTCAAAATAAAAGCATGTTTGTTTATAAAGTTATATTTTTGGCTTATAGGTTTATTTTTTTTCCTACACTTTTAATTCCATCAATAAGAGAGGGGTTTACATTTCAAAATAAAAGCATCTTTGTTTTTAAAGTTATATTTTGGGCCATTTTTGCCTCCTGTCTTGCACAAGACAGTGAAAGAGAGACAAAAAAAATTGGATTTCAGTCTATTTAATCAACGTCAAAAAACTCCTTACTGGAGCTTTAATCTCTTTTACATCTTGTAATTTAAGACACAGTGAAGAGCAGAGTGCAGAATCTGAAGAAAACACTCTTCTTCACCATTGGCTCATGTTTTTTGGCCCTTTGATAAACATTTGCACGCTGCGCTACACGTCTCATGCAGCTCTGAGACGAATCCGAGTGTCGCTCCGACTTTAACCGCAGAATCTCTCCGCTGTTTTCCTCCCTCTGTCTTAGCATCTCTCGCCAAACCCCTCTCTGTTCCTCCATCTTTCCGCACACCATCCCTTTTCATTTCCTCCGCTCTCTCTCTCTCCCCCACAGTCGCTCTGTGTCTCTCGCCCTCCTTGCAGATAGTGGCAGACTACAGCGGGGTCCTGGTGTGAGGTCACGGGCTGCCTTCTTGTAGCATATGGACTTGTTTCCTTCCAAGAAAACCCCGGCCAGATGAGACCACACATACACACACACACACACACACACACACACTCTGAGAATCATACGGATAAACGAGCCCGAAAGGAAACACACACTGGCGGTGGAAGTGTGTGAGATTAAAGAAAACCCGATCTGATCTCGCTTGTCATCGTCTCTGTGACCCGAGGGCTCAATCTACTCGACTTGGAGTAATCTTGGTGTTGAGACACACACACACTCGCACAAACACCCACTCAATACTTGGGTAATCCACCCAAGACCAGCTGAGGAAGTGTGAGCGCACACTTAATCGTGCCAAAACAGAGTCGTCTCATAATCTGGCGCTGACTTCTTCACACACACACACACACACACACACACACACACACACACACACACACACACACACACACACACACGAACGCACACACTTGTAATCTTAAATGAGAGTCTCAAACACACTGAAGTTAAGTGGTATCGAGTAATCTTTAGCGGGCTTCATTGTGCGCTTGTAAGCATATGTAGAAACACACACACTCGCACACACACACTCACACACACACACACACAGAGCTGGTAATCTTCCAGCCAGCTGAAGTGTAATCAAGAAGGAGACAGCCATATGTCTGAGGGTGCTGAGCCTTGGCCTCTCTCCTCCTTCTCTTCTGTCTCGCTCTCTCTCACACTCTTTCATTTTTCCCTCCTTTGATCCTTTTTATTTTTGCTCCTTTTTTTACGTTTTATCTTCATTTCAGTCTTAAGAAAGCAAAAGATGAAGAGCGGAGCCGATCTGACACTCTTGACGTTTGATTTTATGTCGCTGCATTAAGGACATATGGGCAGAATGTAGTGGAATAAAACAACTTAAAGCTCCTGTGAGGGATTTTTCAGCTGTTTACGGAAGTAACTCAAATGAACACAGACACCTTTTTATGAGTTATAAAAGCAAAAAAGAACATTACTATTACAATTTATAATCTACAAACAGTTATTTCTAATAACTGAATCCCCTGCGGCGGGGTAGGTGTCGAATAAAGAACCCTTTTTTTTTCAGTTTTTACTTGATGGGTGATAAATCTGACTTGTAGTTAATTTAAAAAGGACTACTGTGTCCACAGGGGGCGCCAAGTTCAACAAAAGCTAGCAGACACTCACAGGAGCTTTAAATAAGTGTAAATCGAACTTGATCCTGTTAACTTTAAAGCTCCTGTTTGTGTCATTTTACAACGGCTGACTGACTATCAGATTTAGCATCAATTTTAAATATATATCATGTGGACGGGTGTTTTGTCTGATGCTTTACCCCCTCACGCGGTTTCAGGTATTAAAATTAGAGTTATAGAAATCTTAAATCTTGTTGCTGATAGTTTTGTTTGCTTTTTGGATATAGAAAGTCATCGACATTATTTTTTGTCTATTTAACCCTTTATTGCCTTTTTGTATCGTTTTTTTACTTTTATCAAATCAATATGATCAACAAATTACTAAAAAAAAAAAAAACAAATACAGTCCGATTAATGATAAAAATGTCCTCTTGTGGTTCATCAGTTTTCAAAAACATGTAATGCATCAAAAAAGATAAATAAATATATATGCTAAATTTTAAGGACATTTTAATTTTTTGGGTTTTCAGATGTTAGTGAAATAAACATTTTGACTCCAAAAAAATTTGGATTTTCTGGCCATAATTTTTGGTTTCAGGCGTCAAAGGGTTAATTAATGTCAAAACTTTCTCATTAGAGCTTTAACATCCCCTGGTTTGACTCTTAAAGCGGCATGAAGACCTTTTATTTACCGTATAGCCAGCTAAACCTTTCAATTGCATCATTTATCGTGAGAAATTTGACATGGAAAATGTAAAAAATTGTTCCGTCTCCATCGATATCATCTGCATTTAGATGAATTTTAATCAACAAAGCTGATTTGCTAGCATGCTAAATAAATAACATGCTGGAGATTGGAGTAAACTGGAGCAGGCATACGGGCAGAACAAAAAATAACAGTATCATCGGCATAGAGGTGAAACGCTTAAATTACAGTGGGCCTAGAAGTGAACCTTGTGGTACCCCTTTATAGATTTGTAGTACCTTTGAAGCAGCTTAGGTTCTTCCACCCATTAAACAATAATCTGAGTTTGTTTCATAGAGAGATAAAAACTCCTGACATGAGCTTTAGCATCTAAAAACACTCACAAAGTGACATTTTAGGAGACAAAAATGCAAATTTAGGGGAACTGGCCGTTTGTTTATTTCAGGTTTTAAAAGGAATAATCATCAATAAACCAGTTCTGAATGTATGAATGGAAGTGGATTCATAAATATGAAGCAGGCTGGATATTTGAATGTGTTTTTCTGTGTGAGTGTGTGTGTGTCCCGGTCCCCTGTGTGGAGACAGCTGGTGTGGCAGTGACCCTGACTGGAAGGAAGCCCCACGCTTTTTCATGCTCTCTCCCTTCCCACTATTCCCCGGGCCATTTGGGTCTTCGCAGGTTTCCGAACGCCAGTGGTTCTCAGAAAAAGAAAAAAAAAAAACAGAGGGGCAGAAAAGAGAGAGATTGAGGTGGATTTGATTTTAGGATTGAGCGGGAAAGTCGCTTCTTGTGGGTAAAAATGTCCCACATCTCTAACTCCTAAATTGTCCCTGATTGTGAAGATTTAGTTCAATTTCATAAAAGCAAAGAGGCAAAAATGATTTCCAGCCTCCCCCTTTTCCTCCTCCTCCGACTTCTCTATCCCTCAATCCCCCCTGCTCCTTATCATCTATTTTTCCTCTCCTCTTTTGAGTCCTTTTCTTAATCCTCCACCCATCCGCTCCCCCCCTCGCTCTGATGAAATGACCATATCTAATCCTCCAGTCCTCTTGGGAGAGATGTAACTGTATTAAGACAGCAAATCCATGTCCTTACAACAGCTACAGATGTCTTTCTTTTATTATCCCCGCTCTTCCTTTCTCCCTTTGTCTCCGCACATCTTTTCACGTCAATCTTTCAAATCTGTTCTTCATAATCTTGTGTTTTTATTTCATGAAGTCCCTCCAAATTGGTACATGTGTAATCTCACATTATGTTTCTGTGGATTTGCCTCAGTCTTTTGTCTGCTTCCTAATTCCTTGTGGTTAATACCGAAAGTCTCGGACAGCCTGCTTTTAAGGTATAAATCTGCACTTTCTATGAAATCTTTTAGACAAACATACAAAGAGTTTCACCACTTTGTGAGTGACCGTGTGAGCTAATGTTTGAACTGGATGATTGTGATTTTCAGGCCTTCATGCAGCTCTTCATGAAAACAGTCATAACCCTGCACATCTCTCTAAGTTTGGTCTCACACAGCAGCCGTGTGCAGATGTGTCTTTTCTTCTTCATTACACATTAGCCACTCATCCTAGTGGACACCGAGCGTGTGTGTTCGCGTGTGTGTGTGTTTCCTTTGGAGTCTTTCCAGGTGCCTTGGTGCCACCCTGCTGGTCAGACAAGCAGAAGAAAAGCTCGGTGTTTTTCTGCTCCATCGGCCGCTGCAGCCGCTGCCTCGCTGCTGGCAGCGAGAGCCAAAGACGGAAAGACCTCTGAGGAACTCACGGATACTTCTGACGCTTCTTTAACCACACTTGACCTCAGCTTTCATCCTGAGACTTAACTTCAGACCGCGATAGCCATCTTCGTTCTTAAAGTTTAAGCAGAAATCAGTGGATTGAGCTTGTCCTTACTTTGTCGTGCTTATTGGCATGAAGCCGATGACACCAGACTTCGCCATTTGCCTCAGAGCCTTGGGCAGATCCACACACACACACACACAAAATCCGACACACACACACACATTTGCAAGTGGTGGCAGAGGTTAAAGAAGGAGAAAGGACCAGCTGCTAGCTTTCTGATGTTTAACAGCAAGTAAGAGGAGATTTAGAGCTGCGAGGAGAGGGGATGGATACCAATGGAGGGGCGTTAAAGAGAGAGAGAGAAAGAGGGGGAGAAGAAAAAGTAAAGATGGATGAAGGTGAAGTTGGAGTGTAAAGTAATAAAAATGTAAGATGATAAATGTTGATAGCTGGCTGAAAAAAATGCTATAGCTCTGTAATCAAATGCTGCCTGAAAACACTCAAACAACAAATAAGAATCGTGAATTTAACTAAATTAGAGCAAGAATTGAGGAGAATACCACAAGACATGTTAGGATGAAAGTGTTGAAAATTATGTCCTAATTTAGAAAAGATTAATTCATGAGCCATAAAGGGAGAATGAAAAGTCTAAATTGTTTTGAAATTAAAGATGAAAGTTAAGAGCAAAAAAAGTGTTTCCATGAGAAACTCAAGAACTTACAAAAAAAAAGTATAAATTCCCAAATTTAAGTGAAAAATTTCCCCTTTTTTGTTTTTACAGATTTCAAAGTAAATTATATTTTGAAAATATTTCTAAAAACATATTTTATTTACATTTAAAAGCAAAAAGGTTATAAATTTAGGATGTGACATACAAATTTATGACTTCAAACTAGAAACCTGACAAGAAAATTAGACTTTTTTTAGAAGAAATGTATAAATTTAGAGTTTCTACAGTTTCTCTTCTTGTAAATAATCAACTTAATCTTTGGAAATGTTTGTTTTTATATACTTAAGTCACTAATTTTGATCTTGCAAGGTTACTTTTTTTCATAATTAAAGTCCCCCCCATCTCAAAATAAATAAATAAATAATAAATAAATAAAAAACGAAAAAATTAATAAGTTTTAAAATTCATTCAGTTATAATTATTTTTTTCTGTTATTACACAACAACATTTCACAGCAACAAGCTGCTACTTCTCAATAGCAGGCTGTTGCTTTAAAGAACAGACCGTTGCCACGGATACGGCTTTAATAACAGACCCTAGCTGCCTTACTGTAATTATATCAGTACCCCTATAGAAGCTGGGAGATCTGTTTAGGTAAGAATAATATATATTTTTCCATTTACAACTTAAAATCACCTGAAATTGTCTGGTCTTTTTCTTGCTGATACTGGGACTCAGTTTTACTCTCACACTGACATCAGTGTTTATAATTCAATATGAAAAACTGCCATGCCCTTCACACAGTCCTTTATAGACAAAAACACAAGCTGATTCACCCCGACTTCACCCCGACTGTGCGCCCAACTTAAAGCGAGATAAAAACACGTTTTGGTTCACCTGGTTATTTCTAAGATGCATGCAGGGTAATCAGGCTTTTCAGATCAATTCAACATCAAACACAGCTCAGTGTGTGAATTTTATCCTATAAACGCTTAATGCACACACCAAACTGCTGGTCAATAAGGTAAAGACAGGAACACAAACACAGCCAGGGACACGGAAAACACGAGAAGGACAAATGAGTTTTACTTAACCTTAACAGGGTTATTAAAAAACCCTAAAAGACTACTTGAATTCTGAAAATAACAAGAGATGCAGCCCCAATATTCCACTTTGTAGGAGTCTGTCTCTACTTCCTGTACGTCTACAGAGTGGTAAAGCACCACTCTTTTTACCTCTACAAAAACAAAGTGAAATGACTCTACTCTCACCTTCTGGACCTGGAGTTTAAAAAGACACACTGCATGGGGAGCTTTCCACAGGAAATGGAGAGAGGTGTGTGGTTTAGTTTTGACCCAAATAGAGGGCGCAGCAACCAACAGAAACACAGTTTTCCACGCAGACAGACAGTGATGTAGACAGGATGAATGGATGGTGGCTAAAACACTGCAGGGGTCATAAAACTATTCTTCTCTGTTTTTTATATTAATAAGCTCTGCACATATTCAAGAGCTACCAAATCCATGTCACCTGGACAATAGTAAACACTTGGAAAAACATCAGGTAATAAGAGAGGACACACAACGAAAGAAGGCCAGATCATAGCACTGATTAAATAATGTGTGGAGTTCCTCAGGGTTCAATGCTAGTGCTCCAGTTTCTTTCAAGAAACTTCTGAGCCAAATTAAGCAAAGACAGCAAATGTGTAAAGTTACGTGGAAGGTATTCTCATTTATATCGGCCACCAAAGATGGCCAGATGTTTGGCTAATACATGGCAATCAAAAATAATGAGAGGAGTGCCCCAGGGTTCAATGTTGGGGCCACCATCATTCTACTTTAAGAGGCTTTTTTGGGCAAAATAATGCAGAAAAAGCAGATATGTACACGTGTGCAGCCAGTTCTCTCACGACGTAGTTACCAGTTTAAAAATTTACTGAACACTTAACCATAAAATGTCTCAAATTAAATACTTAACTTTTAAACAAGTGGCAACTAAAGGACCAGACCCAATAAAAAGTGGGAAATTTACTCTTCTTATTTCAACAAGAACCTCTGACATAACTAGTGTTTCTAAATTGACTGACGCCACCCTAAAGGGCCTCAAAATGCCACCGCAGCTTTTGCCCGAGTCCCATTTTAAAGCAATGAGGTGTGCCCGTTTTCCATTTTCAATACGTGGAAGATCCCGTGCGTCAATGCTTGATTGCAGAGGAAACTTCTGCTGAGTGGCCAGTGGTACTGTTCAGAAAAGCTGAACCAGGGTTATCCTTTGGTCCACGGAGAGAAATAAACTTCTTTAAGCAGTTAAAGTAGATTAAAATACTACTACTGCAGTTTTGTGCAAATATCAAATGTGTGACTCGGGTAATGGGATTGAACAGGTCAGGTCCAAAAGTGTTTTCGTTCCCTATTATCATTGCTTTAGAGCTGTTATGGACACTCTGACCTGGTAGTTTCCTCACAACAGATGTGTATAATGGGTGCTGACAGATTTACTCTTCCTGATGTCTAACAAACTTTAAGAATCCACTCCACACCCACTATTAGGCGTGTGCGTACACATGAACGCTCACGATCCACCGTCACGGGTCTCAAAGTAAGGTCTCATAATTTCAGCACAGGAAACATAAGGCTTGTCTTAAAACCTGCTCGCCTCATGGTTAATCCCAGGAGTGATACAAAGCAGTGTTTTCGTAGTGGTATTGTTCTGTTTGGACAGTTCAGGAGAAGTTCAGGATGTAGACAGGATACTAAAGACGATGGCTGGTGCTGGATACAAGCAAATGTTTTGGTTCAAAATGAGTCATTTGATAAAAAAATGTGGTTAAAGTAAAAGAGGAAGTTGAATTTGAGGGGGGCAAACTATGAAAGTGAGACAATACAACATGGTTTGACTTAGTGCAATGAAATAAGAAATAATACAATATAAACAATGTGTGTTATGATCAGTAGGATACTGAAGGATAGGGTAAAAAAATATATAATTCAGAATAACGCAATTCAAAAAAGGCTATTATATGTTAGTATGGCCAAGCATAGGACAGAAGACCGTAAAAAAGGGTGGATTTGAAGATACTATTCAAAACAGTACAATATGATGTGATACGATACGGCGCAATATGATACAGTACAGTGCATTACGCTACAATACAATATGATACAATGAATAGGATATGATACATTATGTTACAATATGATACGAAAAGGTATGACACAGTCCAACAGCTACGATTGGAAATGATTTGATACGATACAAATCAATATGATATGATATGATGTAATACTTATGTGTCTTCATGTGTGGGTTCTGTAACAGATACCCCGCTTTAGCCAAAGTAGAATCATCATGCTACATCAACCTCAGGCCTCATAAAACTTTCCTGTCCTCACTCAATCACTAAGATTATGATTCTGAGTCGAGCAATTAATTAGCAGTGTACATTAATAACCATGAGGAGAACCTTCCTGTCTTATTCGATCCCTCAGTGTGATGCAAACAAGGAGGTAGTGAGAAGGTGGAGGATGAAATGGTTTGGGAAAGGCCCTTCCTGAGGTGAGACGACTTTAACTTCCTGAGTCAAAGGTGGGGGGCAGGTGTAGGAATGAAGAGCAGCTGCATCCGCAAGGAAGTGGAAAAATGCTCGTCTCACTTTGGGTGGATGTGTGTGTTTTTCAAACCTTGACTTGTAGCCCTGCACACCTTTCGATTTGAGACCGTTACACTAAAATGTGCGACTAACACGTGCAAAATAAAGCGAGCGGATATCAGGAGGATTTTTGTGCGTGTTGTGCTTGTTTACGTTTGGATTAATTTACTTTAATGTGTGCATGTAGCAGAAAAACAGTGAGGGGAGTGTAGAGGGATAAGTTTCTGCCCTGACCACACACATACAGTACACACTTACACACACACGCACACGCGCACACAGACACACACAATTTAGCATTGATTGAACCAACTCAATACACTCACAGACAGTGCCGGCTTGAAGCAGGAGGACACAGCCCGTGGCAAGGTGATTGAGAGAGCACTGTGTGTGTGTGTGTGTGTGTGTGTGTGTGTGTGTGTGTGTGTGTGTGTGTGTGTGTGTTTGTGTGTGTGTGCTGGCAAGAACAACTGGTGACATCTGCAGATGAGCAGCATTAAAGACGGAGATGAAAGACTAATTTTTCATACCTTCCTTATTGTCTATCTATCTATCTATCTATCTATCTATCTATCTATCTATCTATCTATCTATCTATCTGTCTATCTATCTATCTATCTATCTATCTATCTATCTATCTATCTATTTGATGTTTGGGGGTCTTTAGTAGTGTGATCCAGGATCGCCCGCCGCTGCTCTTTGGGCTTCAAACACACGAGGTGAGATCAGCACACATGAAACGATCACAGAGCGGGACAAAAAGACGGAGGGAGGGAGAGAGGCCGAGGCGGGGGAGAGAGGATGTGGAGAAGGGAACAAAAATCATAGGGAGGCTAATGGCAGGGAAGGATAAAAGAAGAGGGGGGGGGAGGAAGAAAGGAAGGTAGGGAGGAAGAGAGGAAGAGGGGAGGCGCCGAAATCTGAATGTTTTTAAACGGCTTATAACATTGAGCGGAGAGGTAAAATTCTGGATAGTTTAGGTTGACCCCGACATCGCCTTTGAAACTAAGAAGTATTTACGTCTCTAATTGGATTTGGACCAATCAGAATCAAGAATTTCTTCAAGCCATGTAATAATGCTAAACCACAAATTAATCGAAATGCAAGCTTATCCAGAAAAAATTGACTTGAATCTTCTTTTATGAACACATATTTGGTTATAGCATTAGATGTTCATGTTGGAAAAAAGATATTTAATATTTAAAGGGTAGCTAATGCAACTAAAGAGAGAATCGGATTAGAGGACAGAAAATTTCAGCAGATGAGTTTATTATGAAATTCAAGAAAAATACTGTATGAAATAATCCAACGTGATTATTTATATTTTTGAATTTTATACTAGATGCTACAGTACTGTACTGTAAAATATCGTACTATACCGTACAACACAATATGATACAATATGATAAATTATTTGTTAAGATACAAAATGAAACTATAATATGTTTTGTTACGATATGATACTATACGTTACGCTAAGATATGATATGAAATAATACGAAATGATATGATACGATTCTAAACTACGTAATATCGTAAGATACGAAATGATATAAAACATACAATACAAAATGATGCGATACTTTACAATACGATACAACACAATATAATACAATAGGTAGGGAAATGATATGATACAATGTAAATTGATCTGATATAATTCACTCGATTGTTTCCATGGTTACATCTATCTTGGTTGCTCAAAAGTGATCAAAAAGTTACATTTCACATAAATTTTTTGTCCAAAAAATTTTGGTCACATTAAATGACATAAATATTGAAAAATCAGGCCTACTTGTTATAGGCTATCTAAAAAATATATCTTAATTAAAATAAAGAAATCAGGAGTTTTTTTCTTTTATCTTATACATTTCCTTCCTGACAGACCGTAGGACACACTTTTCTATCACATTCTAATGATTCAGCCTGAATACGAGGTCAGCTTTAAATTACTTGAGGTTTTACATGTCTTCTTGATGTCCATTTTTCACGCCCCCAAAAGTACCAAACTCAAACTTCCTGATTTTATATTAAAGCTTCCCTAGAGCTAAAGAAAAAGGACACTTTTAATGGTTTCGGAGAAGTGCTTGAAGTGTTTCCTTTAGTGTTTACGACTGTTTAGTCAACCTTGCCAAATGGCTTCTGAAGTTTTTAATGTCGCTCATTCAATTAAAGTTGGAGTGAGAGCTGAACCTGAGGGGGCAATAAGTCACATATTGTTATTATCCTGCCCTGCTAATTACTGAAGCAATGAACTTTAATTAATATCTGAGCTTCATGTCTGCGTGTGTGTGTTTAAGCATGCAAATGTGTGTGTGTGTGGGCATCTCTCCTTTATCTCAAGCCATCTCTCTTCGACACACGTACAAACACACACTTATACACACGCCAGGCGGAGGCTGACATTTCAGAGAGTGTCTTAGTTCAGGTGAAGAACGCTGACACCGTGAACCCGCCAAGGCTAGCTGCGCGGTTAGCATTAGCATAATTATCTTAGTCATCAGAGGCACCAGAGACCGGTTCCAACAACAGAAACAACAACATCACACACAGATTCATGGACTCTGCTTCCAGAAAGTCTTACGTTTGAATCAAAATAGTGCAGACAGCCTCTCATATGTAAAAATGACTGAATGATTACGTTCATTTGGAACACAATGGCCCTAAAATGACAAAGATTTGGGGGTTGTGGTATCTGGAGTACAGCACCAACATACAACGTGTTCAAGGGATAGCCTGAGATAAGAAAATGGTGAAGTGTGGGCATTGGGCTTCTTTTATGGTACCTGGTCCAAATATCCTCGCTGTTGGAGGTTTGCAGGTCACAGGTCAGATAGGCGTAAAGCAGATGGTAAAGCAGATGGTAGAAAATTTTACTTAAAGATAAACAGAGGATGTAAGAGGACCTGAAACCTCTAACCCTACATAACAAGATCACAAACTCAGGTTTGGGAGAGCTGGACATCATTGGCAGTCGTCTCCCAGCAACTGCAGTGCTGTTCTGATACTGGTGTTGTCTTTGTAATAAATTCCTATTATACAAGCAAGCCAGTGTCATGAAGCCTCGTTCTGCATCTACACATCGCGCACGAGATACAACAGGGTATATTATCTACTGTGTGAGATATCATTCACTAGATGGACAGATCTGTGGGCCTTACCCCCAATTTCCACTGCATCTGGAACGGCTATGAAAAAGCCGTATCCGCCGATCGTAGCTGATCGTAACCAATCAAGTTAATGTGTCCATTTCCACCGGCTTCTTTCCGTTCTATTTTTTCTGGACGCTGGAGCATGCCGGATAAATTCAGCACAGAGTAACCCGTGCTGGAAAGGAAGTCGGCCACAGTCACAAAATAAAACACCCGGCTTCTTTTCAAAATAAAACACTCCATGTTTCTGGCGAATTATACTTCACACCATGCAAACAGGCGGGGACGAACAAGTAAAAAGGTTTATGGACGTCATTTCACCCTGATGACACCATGGATTAGAGAAGGGGTGGGCGATTAATTTTTAGATGGGGTCACATGAGAAACCTGAACTGTGTTGGAGGGCTGAACCAACAGAAAAGCAACCCCAAGTAAGCAACTACTAGTCAAAAACAAGCCCAAAGATAAGATAAGATAAGTGGACTTGGCAACTATAAAGCGTCTACGTATATTTTGCCAATGTTAAAACTTGTCTCTGTTCACAAGTGCGTCCAAACTGAAATAAAACAACGGCAAGTTTTTCAAAATAAAAGTCACACACTTGTATAGCACGTTGATGATTTGATTGACGGACCTCACGAAGGGCCGGGCAGGGACATCCAAAGGGCCGGATGTGAAATGCTCAGGTCTGGATTAGAGGATGCTGATTCTTTAAGTCTAGAAGTAGATTTCCTCCTCTGGAAGGACACAATCTACTGCTTATATGGTTAGCCTATGTGGCTAAAGACAACTTGTTATCATGCGATTGCACGTGAATCCGCAGGTTCTTGGCGCCCGTAATTGGCCAGGAAATTCGCCTCGCAAACTGATCCGCTAGGTACTGGCTGATGGCGGTGGAAATCAAAGGTTAAAGTGGCACTGCATTGAAAACTGACATGGCTATGAAGTGGAAGTGGCCGCACGGCATAAAGAAGCATAAAGTGCATCCAGATAGTTTGGAGAAATATCTGTTCTAAAGTGGCAAAAGGGTTTTTTTGGATTTTGGTGACTTTGCTCTGGAGTGGAAGTCACCGCATAGACTCAGAAACCCTTCCAAAACACATCGTCCTTGTTTGTAAATTAAAACCTAAATATTCAGAAAGGACAGAAACATTCGTCTGGTGTTGAAAAAGTGCAAGATTTTTGGACTGAATAGTCAACAGGCGTTCAAGATGCTCTGCGATGGGTGCTATGCTGCTTTGTGTCCGTAAAAACAAAAAAATAGCACCGCTGGAGATGTGGTTTGACTGTTTCCAGGAACTTTTTCCAGCTTGAATCTCTTTGTGCCTAGAGAGAAAGCGAATTTAAGAAGCTAAAATACCAATTACTCTTCTTTTTAAACATGCGCAATTAAAAGTAAAAGCACCACAAAGCACAGCCAGAGTAAAAGTGAGCTGACACCGCCAGTGTGTGTGTGTGTTTGTGTGCCTGTAATGTGTGAGTCATGCTACCTACTGGGCTTTGCCTTGAGCTAGCGGTGCCCTTCACTTCCCTTTGCCCAGAGCTTCGCTACGGCCACGACTGCTGCGAGGCAGACAGAGAAACTCTCACAACTAAAACAACTACCTGATGAGAACAGGGGCTTCTTGGACGTGTCGATACACTTTGATTTTCTCCCGTCCTTGTCATGCCGGAGTTTTAGAAAGAGTTTGTAGGCTTCCTTGTACTCACGGTGACAGAGGACATCTTGGCTTCCTGTAGTGTGATACTAAGATTATTCTTTTGTGTGAGTATGAATAAGAAAAACACATTTTCACAACTTTTCTTTGATTCTCTTCACCCTAAAGAAATTCAAATTACAAGGCCGGGGGATCCTTTTACTGTATCTCTTTATTCAGCCTGAACTGATGTTTAACACTTAGGAAATTCTCACTGACGTTTACCTATAAAAAGACTCGACAGTTTCATTAAACTTCAAAACGTCAATATAAAAAGCCTCAGGAATAGAATGTGTATAAATAGGAATATATATATAGCACATATTGTGGTGAACCTTAGAGCATATTTCCTAAAGTCTGCTCTACTTACAACAATGACTTCTATTGCTACTTGTACTACTATAACTAGTAGTAATAGAAATTATGTTAACATCATTTGACATTTCATTAATATTGTCATAAAACTTAGTTTAAGCTATGTCACAAAGTTTGCTCTCTTCTGCTGTTGAGTACAATTTAAATACAATTCATAGTTGAATATAAAGTATCATCAAAAGTATCGATGAGGAATATTACAAATAAATTTACTGTTTTAAAATGGAATTAAGATATAAAATTAAGAGGAGAGGAGTACATACAAACACAATTGTCGTTATAGTAAGTAACTGCAACTGACATGCTAAAATAAAAAATAAAAATTTGAAAGTTTACTCAATTCCCGAGGCTTTTATTTTGAAATCTTGAACTTCTGTGTTGCGTTTATCCTTTAAGAATAAGAATAAGAAGAACTTTATTAATCCCAGATGGAAAATTCAGTCGGAACTTTATATCCTGACTATTACTAATTACTATTACTATTACTTACTATTACTATTACTTTATTACTTTATATCCTTATGTTAAAATGCGATGAAGGCATGGACTTTTTGACTGAAATGGGAAAAAAATAATAAACAGCGACAAAATTCAGTTTTCTTGTTTTTGGTTTAAATTTAAAAAGACCAATCAAGATCTTTTTTTGGACTTGTGTTTTGTTTACATCTTCTAAAAAGAACAAACTGCCCTAAAATTCGCTGATCATTTATTTATTTTTGATTTCAGCCATGCAGGCAGCTACGCTAGCATAGTTTTCTGGTGTGTGAACGTAGCTATGTTAGGATTGGTTTGTGCCGAATGAGTGATGCAATTGATATTGTTATTGCATTACACATCATTAACACAACAGTTAATATATTAGTTTAGGCAATATCCAATTTAACTGTTAAGACCAACAAGGAGAAAACAGTTATCACTCTGTCCACAGGGGGCGCCAAACTCAAACTCAAAGTTCCTGACTGGAGCTTTAAAGAGAAATTCAAAATCCCCAAAACAGAAAACTATTCCTTTAAAATCTTAATTTGACCCAATATGTCAAGTTTATTGATTTTTACTTGAATTTTTTTTTTCACTATTTATTAAAATCTTGAGCTCTGCCAATTACCCGACTCCAGTTTTTACTCTCTCTCCCCCTTTTAATTCATTTATATCTCGCTCTCTCACTCAAACAAATCAATCATCATGCATTTTGTGGCTCTGCTGTCTCGTCCTAAATTTTTACACACACACACACCTTCATGTTCCCATATACAAAGGCATGCACATAATGACACACACATGCACACACACTGTTTTCTGCTGCGCCTTTGTGCTCCTTTAACCTTGAGGTCTGCAAGCGCCCAACTGTGATAATCTCTCAGACTGCCTTCATTACTGTTATAGCACACACACACGCGCGCACACACACAAATACACACACGCAGTGACAAGCATCAAGGAAAAACACATACAGGACCACACCTATGAGCACACACACACATTCAAGAGCCATCTTTTTTCTCACTATTGACTTGGATCAGCATTAGGCTCATCAGATAGTCGGGCAGTGTGTGTGTGTGTGTGTGTGTGTGTGTGTGTGTGTGTGTGTGTGTGTGTGTGTGTTATTGGCTGTCCTCCCCCTAACTGGCTAGACGGACACAGCCTCCAGGAATGTCAAACCTCCAACCTGCATTCTGATGTGGGCACCAGCCGTCACTTGTACACCATCGCCCACCATGAATTAGTGTGTGTGTGCAAGTGTGTGTGTGTGTGTGTTTAAATCATCTTTTGCACCGTTGTGTGAGTGACAGGCCCTGGGCGTTGCAGCAACCAGACAGGTATGGAAAAAAGTGGAAAGATGGAGGGGGGAACTTTTGACAAAACATCATTAGCTGGTCTTCTTTTCCAGTATGTGTGTGTGTGTGTGTGTGTGTGTGTGTGTGTGTGTGTGTGTGTGTGTGTGTGTTTACTTTTGTCCAACTTGGAAACTTTTACATTTTACATAACAGTTGATTGGGAACGCCATTCCCCTGCAGCAATTAGACTGCACTTTAAAGGGACATGTCAATTTTTTTAAAGTAAGAAAGAATAAAAACCGCCAGGAGAACCAGAACGCAAGCTCTAAGTTTTAAGCTTTAAGTGTAGGCTCTGCTCAGAATTATTCAGCACTTTGCCATCAGACAGCTTCATTGTTTTTGTGCTATTTGCAGATATAACACTCGCCCTATCTGGAGAGAACTGCCGCCTAGCCTGCGTGCTGTTTCTCTTCGAATTAACGAATCAAAAGAGTAGAGTCAAGCAACATACATGCTTAAAAGAGGATTTTGGTCATACAATCTCCAACATTGAACTTAGCTGTTAAAGGGATATTCCGGCATAAAACGGATTTAGGGTCAAACCACACCGTAACACCGAGTTAGAAAACCCCGTCGAGAGATGAATGTTGCCGACCGTTTGCTTCTCCAGTTATACCAACTTTAATAACGACCGCACGATAGCAATACACAGCGGTCTGAGGAGCCATAAACAAACCTCAACCAAAACGCCACTCTATAGCCACAAATAATACTCAGAACAGCACCTAACTTCATCAACAGTACATGTAGGGTCCTAGCCATAGTACTAGCCACCAAACAGTGAGACCTCGGGCCAGTCCATTACAGACTACAGCGGAGTTTCGCAGCTCAAGGAAGAACATTTATGATAATTTCTTTATCATTTCCTTGAAGTAATAATCACCATATTAATCATTTTACACTGCAGACGCTGTAGTTCTTCTGCCTTAGCGTCTCGGTCTGATTGCATTTCCATGAAGAAATGATCATAAATGTTCTTCCTTGAGCTGCGTCACCCCGCTGTAGTCCGTAATGGACCGGCCCGAGGTCTCGCTACAAACAAGCGGCTGCTGGAAGAGAGTAGGTGAGTTGTGTTTAGTCTCTTTGCTAAAGAAATGAGTCAAAGTTAAAAAGATGTTTGGTGGCTAGTACTATGGCTGTGACCCTATATGTCCTGTTGATGAAGTTAGGTGCTGTTCTGAGCATTATTTGTGGCTATAGAGTGGCTTTTTGGTTGAGGTTTGTTTATGGCTCCTCAGACCACTGTGTATTGCTATCCTGCGGTCGTTACTAAAGTTGGTATAACTAGAGAAGCAACATTCATCCCTCGAGGGGGTGCCTAACTCGGTGCAATGATGTGTTTGACCTTAAATTAATTTTACGCCGGAATATCCCTTTAAAGAAGCCCAAATTTAGGGGCTTCTCCCACATTTAACCCTTTGCTGTATATCTTCCCTCACTCTCTGTTCAATCTCATTGATGTAATCTAATATCATGAGCTGGTCTTTGTTTGTGCATTTGTGTTTATGCATATCTGCACATTTACCTCAAACTTCTGGTCACTTTTTGCAGCTATTTGACTCATAATGTGCAGCAGCAGGCGCATGCATTCATACCTGTGAGGTTGTGTGTGTGTGTGTGTGTGTGTGTGCGCAAGTGTGTGTGTGTGTCTGCCCTTTAAGTGCCAGTGACAGTGGCTTGGCATGCGATCTGCCCTGCCAGTCAGTCACCCCGTCGCTCTACCTCTCTTTCATTCGCACTTCTCCTCGCCTTTCATCCCTCTGTTCCCTCTGCGATGCAACCTGTGGTTTTGCAGAAAGTTTCGAATGATTGATTCTTTCATCTTTACGCCAGTGTGTGTGTGTGTGTGTGTGTGTGTGTGTGCATGTGTTTGTGCGCGTCCATCCCTCTGTGCATGTGTGTGTGTGTCAGTCTCAATCAATTGTCTTTGCCTCAGTCTGCTCTGTTAGTCTTTCAAAAGTAGGAACAAAAAACCTTGACTTCTACTGCAAGTTCCCGCTTATAATGCAGTCGCGAACAAAGAGCTGAATGAACACCTACGATTGGAAAGCAGCATCAAAAACAAGACAATTAAGGTACTTGCTTTAGTAAAGCCAAAGTTTAAGCATCAAGGGCTCTCTTAACTTCCAATTTTCATGAAACTTGTGTCAACATAACAAGCCTTTAGTGTGATTTTAAAGATACTGCTGGTGGCTGGTTCACGCGTGAGGCGGAAATATAAGAGGAATTAGAAAATACAGAGGTGACGGTGCCAAAGTCAGCAATGGGATCCCGTTAGATTTGTCAATAAAGGTGGAGGAAATCTGAGTACTGATACATCACCATTAGAATCAGACAAAGACAACTATCAGTGCTTTGGGGGGTGACACTTTCAGTGAATCCAGTATTCTAACGGATGGCACATCAACTCACTGAGATTTTGATTTCTTTCTTGTTACCGCGGCTTTTTTTAACAAAACATTTCCACCTGTAGCCCCTTTTTTTTCCCCTCTTTTCTTTTGGAAGATACTGTTCCTACTTGGTCGGTACTTGAGCGCCAAGCTTTTCCAATACAGGATTTCAAGAGTGTATTTCAGTTGGTCGCAATGCCATCAACGTTCTTCATAACCCCGAATTTCCACTGCATCTGGAACAGCTCCGATCCGGAACGGCGACAATTTTTGCTGTCCGCCAATTCCTATTGGAACCGTTTGTGAGGCTAATTTCTTGGCGGATTACGGACAGCGGGAATCGCAAGAACTCACAAGAACCCGCGGATTCGTGTGCAATCGCGCAATAACGAGTTGTCTCTATAAAAACATCCACATAACCATGACAGCAGTAGATTGTTTCCTTCCAGGAGAGGAAATCTAATTCTAGACTTATATAATCAGCATCTCCTCATCCATGGTGTCATTGGGGTGAAATGACATCTATAAAACCTTTAACTTGCATGGTGTGAAATACCAACTGCCTGAAACACTGAGTGTTTTATTTTGAAAAGAAGCCGGATGTTTTATTTTGTGACTGTGGCCCACTTCCTTTCCAGCACGGGTTAATCTGTGCTGAATTTATCTGGTATGCTCCGGCGTCTGGAAAAAGTGAAACTCTTGTGATCAGCTGCGTAACAGTGGAAATTGACACATTAACTTGAATGGTTACAATCAGCTACAGTTGGCAGATACAGCCTTTTCATAGCCGTTCTGGACTTCCTGCAGCCATTATTGCTTTTCAAAAGAAGTGCATCTGATATTTTCTGTTTCAAAGCTTCAGTTTTTACCGTAGATTCTGTAAAACATGGTCTTCATGACGTCGCCAACTGGTCCCTAATGAAGCAGTCGCCATATTGGAAATGTTGACTCATCTTCTGGTCGGCCTAGACCTACATAGATGGAGTTGGAGCTGGTATTTGGATGCTGGCAAACTGCTTCAACACGCCCACTTTAGTCAAGTTAGCCAAGACTTTCACGTAGATAGATGATACCTAGATGGGCCGTCCAAATAGTTTGGGTGAGTTGTGTCTTTATGAGATGTAATTCTGCCAGCTCTGTCGTTTGGCTTTGTTTCCATGTTTTTAGCACTGAATAGACGCCGTAGTAGCCTCGTCGTGCCTGTTGCCACACCTTACTTTGCAAAACAACAAACAATATGGTTGAATTGGCGAGCGTTGCATTGCGACGGCATGCGCAAAAGGTCAATAGAACAAAATGAACGCCCCGACCCAAACGCTCATATTGAAGGAGTGAGCATGTACGCAGATATAAGCAAACACAACCCTCTGACTGTGATCAAGAGAACAATGTTCTCGCTCCCCACAGCGATCGCTCTCCCTCTTTCACCTTTCCTCTCCCCATCTTTTATCTTTCTCTTTCATCCCTCGCTCAATCCCATCAGGCCCGGGACCCGAGCAGCTGAGCTCTGCCTCCGCCGACACAAACACACAGTTAATAATTTGTATTCAGGTTGCATACACATGACCACGCACGCACACACACACACACACTTTTATACATTGCCTCCGATTAATTTTCTTCTTTCATTTGTTTGAATCAAGACCCTTAAGAGTGCATACAAACGCTGACCTTGAGACACAGAAGATTACACACTTGAACTCCGCCTGAAGAGAGGCGCATCCTCCGAGTGGAGGAACCTTGTGGAGAAGCGACAACATACTTTTCTAAGAGATGGGAAGCAGGCACTTGAGGGAAAATTAAATCTCTCCAAGGATGCAGTCGGGGCATTGAGAAAAGATTGGCGTTTTGTGTCTAAATACATGTACACTAAACGGGCTCGGTTCGCTCATCATTCGATTTTTACGTGTTTTTTGTTTGTTGGTGGATTCATTAATATGGATTTAAATGCTGCTCCCTCCAAAGGTGGTGAAACTTCCCCCGATAAGGCTGAGCAGAAGATTTTTGTCAGTGAGAAAGTTCTAATTTAAATATTTGTTTTTTCACTCCATGAAGGATAACGAGGTTTCCAAACCGAACTTGGAATAAAAAAAATGTAATTTAAATCTTTTCAGACCAAAGTCAGAAGAAAGTCCAATCAGTTCTTCTCCAATTATAACCGTCTAGGTCATTACCTTGTCTTTTATGTCTTTTTCCAATTATTTCTCATAATGCCAACTCCTTTTTATCTCACCCTGAATTGTGAACGGGCTTATTTTTCTCTTAAATTGATTGAGCTTCTAAAGAAGTTGTATGAGCATCTCAAACCCAGTTTCAAATGGTTGATATCTGTTGCGCATAATTTCCACATTTTTGTGAATTTTCAAGGATTGGTGGGGATAATTCCGGCCGCAGATCTACAAACGTAGTCATGAAAAGAATCAACAATCAGATACCTTTTCTGAGAACACATGCTCAATGATACAGCCCTGCCCTCTCTGGATAAGGTCAAAGACTGTTCATAAGGAGCAGACGTAACCACTTCATTAATTGGTTTTGAAGGCTATAGCTTCAACGCTCGCATTTTGGCAGTCGCCACTTTGGTTGTATTACGTGGCCATAGTATAATGCAAAGGTGATATGCAGATTTAAGTTAAGGCAATTTGTCTATTTCGGATAGCTACAACCTGAATCACACTGAAGAGGAAATCGAGAACCGGTTCCAACTAGCTTGAACCATCAATATCATTGCCCTTTGTGTTTAAAGTCCCACTCCGATCGTTTTTCTTTACTACTTTAAGTGTTATCAGTGGTCTTAAAATTGTGATTTTGAAGTTTGTAGCCAAATTCACGTTACTTGGACTTTTCTTCTGCAGAACTCCAGTAGATCATTAGCAATTCGCCCCTGAGTTGTGGGCGGAGACAGCACAGCTCTGCACAATCGTCTTCACGCTAGCTTGCAGCCTAACATTGCCGGTGTAGTCTGGAACTCTCTCCCCTCTGAGATTCGACAAGCACAGACTCTTGACTCTTTCAAGTCTGCTCTGAAGCGACACTTGTTTATCCAGGCTTTTGGTATTTAGTTGTATTTAGTAATGTGTTGTTAAGCGCTTTCGGTATCTTGAAAGGCGCTATACAAATGTAAGATATTATTATTATTATTATTAACATAGGAGCTATTCGGCTCTCGGACACAAACATTGCAATCCGCTAATGCACACACTTATTCCGCGATCGTCCTCTGTATTTCTCCTCTATATGCAGAGTGTGGCCTGCATAGCGGTGCTCCAGGGGCGGAGCTTGGATTGGTTACGTATGAAATCTCACTGTATCTGAGAAATATTCGTAAAAGCAATTTCGCATTGAGTTTTCTCATGATATGTCCTGTAGCATCAGAAAAATACTATATGAACATAAAAAACAAGAAAACATGATTTTCATCAGAGTTGGTTTTATCCTTAGCCTTACACAAAGATGTGACGCGTCCTACGACCACAAGAACAGCCATGATGAACACAAGGCAGGAGCAGCCCGCGTGATACGGGTTGACTACAAAATCCACCCACTCCGTGAAACCGGCAGATTTCCGGGAATAAACTCTGTGTGTTTCTGCATCTTCCTGGACTTTCATCAGTGTACTTTCAGAGAACGTTTGGATTAAATCCCTCAAAGCTTGATTGTTTAATTGGAAGTTGCCTTCTTTCTTTTTTTGTTTGTCCACCAATCGGACGCTGTATCTGCAGGCAGCTGACTTGTAAAGGTCGAATCAGAAGTCAGACTTTCAGAGCAGTGAAAGTGATAAAACTTGTAAATGAATTTATTTTAAGTAAAGGATAATGAGGCCATGAGAGGAAACTGTAAATTGGCAAATATATAATCTAAAAATTACAAAAAAAACTTAAATCAACAAGGATTAAGTCCAAAAATTAAATCTGTGAGATCCAAGTTGTACACATTTATCAGAAATAGAATTGTACACAAACAAAAATAGAGTATAAGTTTCTGACATTATAGTCTTTTATGTCCAAGACTAACACTGTAATCTTAGGAGATTTAACATGTTTTATTCTGAGGTTTAAAGTCTCACATTTAAAAGACTTCAGTTGTAAGTTTTTAGAAAAATTAAGTGGTAACTTTATGAATTAAAAGTTGTATTTTTATGAGGATGCATAAGTAAATTTCCAAGAATAAAATAATATTCCAACGGGAGTTAACATGTATATGGCTGATGTACATTTTGAAGAATTAAGTTGTAATTTCAGGTTGAAAATGTACCTGATAAAACATGTTAATTTCTGAGATTTAAGTTGTAATCCTGCAAGGATAAACAGGTTTACATCATTAAAATTTTACATTTAATAATAACAACAACAATAATAATAATAATAATAATAATAACAATAATAATACATTTTATTTGAAGCGCTTTTCACGTCACTCAAGGACACTTTCCAGAACATATAAAACAATAATAACAAAACACTATTAACAATTAAAATCATCAATCATCAAAACAGTTAAAATCAACAAAGCAACATAAACAACAGCAAAGGAATAAATGAAGAAATAAATAATACCAATTAAAATGAAATTAAAAGAGTGAGTTAGGGGTGGTGGGATGGATGGGCCAGTTTAAACAGGTGTGTCTTGAGTTTGGACTTGAAGAGGGGGAGGGAGTCTATGTTGCGGATGTGTGATGGTAAAGAGTTCCAGAGTCGGGGGGCAGAGCGACTGAAAGCTCTGCCCCCCATTTACAAGATTAGAGTACTACACTTTAAGAATAAAGTTGTAATTTATAAGAAAAATCTGTAATTACAGACTGTACTGTTAATCTGTAAGTAGGTTTAAACAACATACCTGGTTGGAGTTTATTTGCAGAGGAATATTTAAGCAGCGATGGTTGACTGTGGTTGTAAAGAGGATGAATGTAAAGCTAAAGATTAAAGATTAAAAATTCTCATTGTTGCTAAATGTATGTAAATAAAGCTTTGCGTTAAAGCTCAAAAGTTCCCATGTGGTTTTAATGAAGAGAGTGAAACTCCTCTGTGGCCTTTGTGTTATAAATCAAATACAGTCATATGTACTATATGGTGCTTTTGATCGATTATCGAAGAAGCACTCTGACCAGTTATGAAAATGGTTTCTGACGCCTGTATAAACCCTTCTGGGAGTTCTTACTAACTTATTGTAAAAGCCCGACAATATGAATCCTTAATCACAAGGAAAATTAAATCGAGATGACTGGACGAGAACAGGAGGGGAACATTTTTATCCCCCATTTCCTCCCCCCACTTTTCATCCTCACATGTATTATTCACCCCTTTTGGCAGCCGCGTTCACCCCTAAACAAACCCCCAAATCTGCTCCGTCTCCCTCCCTTTAATCCCCAGCTCTCTGTTATGTATTTCATCCTCTTTTTCTACCAACATCATGAGTCTTTCTTTCACATTTTGTTGAGTTTGAGAGGTTTCAAGGGAAGTGCACTTGAATTGGCAGCTTGGAGGAAGGGTGAAGACATCAAAAAAGGATTTTTTTTCTTTTCACTATTTGAATAACAAAAGATGATAAAGTCTTTGCCTTGGCAGAAGGAGAGCAAGCCAGTGTTGAGTTATCTTTTTCACCATATTGGCAAAAATACAAGATGACCCTGTTGAAAAGAAAAACATCTCTGTTCCAACGGCTGCTTTCAAAAAGTCCTATTTGAAAGTAAAGACAGCATTCAAACTTTTCTTGTTGGGTATGTTTTGCCAAGTTTGGTAATAGTTTAAATAAAGTTTTACAGTCCTTGGCCCTCATTTCAATGTATCAAAGAAAAATAAAATACTGTCCTTTAAGGAGATTAATCTCTTTAAATACTTTTTTAACTTATCTTTACGGGGCGCGAAGACACTTTGACCTTCTCCAAAGTTAAGCCGCCAAGAGAGATTTTATTTAAATTATTTAGCAAAAGACAAACTTTTAAAGATTTGGCTCCGATGGGAGATACACGCATTATAAAACACTTTTATGTCTAAAAAGAAAGCAAGCCAAACAATCTTAACCTTCCTGTTTGAAAACTCTCACTTTTTGTTGAGGATGACGCCCCTGTGGTCAAAGCGATACCTCTTGTCTCTTCGCTAATCTTGTCTTGTATATTTTTGTTGCCATTTCTCACAAATGCTAACAATAAAATTAGCACATAAATATAGGTTTTCTGTCACATTAGGGTTCGTCCTGACTTTGTGTATGTTTTCTTCAATTTGGCGGATGTCTCTTTTTCATTTACCTTAGAGTGTGAGTTTTGACATTCCTAATTAGTTTCTACACATTTTCTTCCTCCCGCTGGCCATTGGTCAACCCTTCTCCTCAAATCTTAAGTTCTGTTGTCCCGTGTTTTGACGTTAAGGGGTTTCCGCCACATTGTCAACCAGAAGAGGTGAAATAATAAGCGTTTTCGACACATTAGAGCTAGTTTCAGTGTTGCCTACTCCTCAACAAGGAAAGTCATTAGTGGCTGTCCTAGAAGTCGCTCGATGATGCCATCGCCTAATTTTGGAGCTGCTGAGTGTCACGATTTGAGTGTGACAGTCACGCAATTTGACCCATTCTCACACCACACACCACACTTGACATTTCTCACGCTTATATTTCCCCATTCAATACTCTCTACCTTGACTTGCCGTAGTTTGAGTAACTCTGATTGACTGACCGAGATACCCAATCCCAGACCAATCCATCGGTCCTAACCAACCACAGAAGGCCCCACGCAATATAAACCAATCAGAAGCAACATAAGGTGGGTCTCTAACTTTCTTTCACACACAACAACATTTAAAACCCACTCGCTCTCCTGAAGACAGACAGTCGGTTAAGACTAGCAGATTAGCATTAGGAGGCCACAGTGGAGGTGAGGTCATCAGTCTTAAGGTATAAATCCACGTTAAAAAACATCGTAACACATCATAACGCTCAAGTCTCACTCTTGTCCTTTTCTGAAACTTGGCAGCTCTGTAATTTGCATAATTTTTTTTTTACACCCCCCCCCCCACTGAGGGAGGAGGAGTCTTCAAGTCAGACTCTCAAAACTCGAGGAAATGTCGCTAGATTTATCGCAAGGGTTTTTTTTGAAAATAAGTCGCAAGGGGTAAATCTAGTGATGAAATCGCTAGGTTGACAACAGAGGCTAGTTTTTTTTAAAAATGATCACAAGGTCACTCTTGTTGTAAAAAATGAAGGTTATATAAACATGTCCTTTTGTTAGGAAGGTTAGCCTCTTTGAGAACTGGCCAAGAACTTATTCTGAAACTTTAAATGGGTAAGAAGCCCGGCTCGCTGGCTTGGAGCCGGGCGTGGAATGCGAGACGCCCAGTGGGCCACTTTTGGTAAGCAGAACTGGCGCTGCAGGATCAACCAAACGCCGGGTTAAGGTAGCCTGGCTGGGCCATCCTGTTGCGTGAATCACTTGCCGTTCCTTCCCACAACAGTCTGGACTTCGGCCCATTGGGAGCGTGTATTCCCGATCAGAAGTCGGCAGAAATAATTTATATCCGCAGAAGACGTCGGATTGAAACGATTTCTGCCGACTTTGCAGAGTCAACTGCAGAATTAACGGCGTTCTGAATGAACAGCGCTTTGAAAAGTCCCACAGCATGTGTTAGACGTCACCACTACACATAGACCAATCAGGGGCTGCCTTTCCCTGTTGTCTGGGTAACAGTGGAAACACAGTCTCTGATTGGCCCGGTTATTTTCTGATCGGGAATACACGCCCAACCAGGCTAGGTTTAAGGCGCCCAATGCTGGCGCTCATCAGACCCCAGAAAAGGTGTTGGTCGATTTAGACAGCAGGACGGTGGCCATGGAAGTCGGAATGAATCAACTAGCCCTGAAAATGGATGGCGCTGGAGCGACAGGCCCACCTAGACAAAACTGAAGTTAGCAAAAACAAGCGCCAGACTTCTGACAAACGGGATTTGAATGCGTTCAACTAACTAAGTTTCGCCGTTTGAAATCAGTCTGCAGATCTCAAGTATTGGGAACAACAAATTGCACAAGGTCCAGCGTACAAAGGTTATGATCTCCAATCTTTGTGGTTTAAAGCAGTAAAAGTAGTCCAGTATTTTCCCAGAAAGGCTTCATACATAAAGATATCCCAGCGACTGAGCCGGTGTGTGCTTGAAGTCATCCATTGCAGCAGTGTGTGTGGATCATAATATGCAGAAACAGGCCGTATAGGAACAAACAGAATAAAGGAACTCAGTGTGTGTGATTAATTTATGATCTGTTGTCTGTTTCAGCTGCTGTACAGCCATTAAAAATCAACTGTGATGTTATCTGTTACAAATGTGCTGGCATGTCAAAGTGACACACACACTGATACACACACACACTCACATTCAGAGGTTTTCCCACATGTGCCGACTCCAGATGGCCTCAAAGAGACATCGGGTAATGCCAACATCACACACACACATTCAAGCGGCGCGCACACATCCAAAGCGTTGACCCGCCCAAGAGACCCCTCCAAACAGGTTTCACGCAGGGATCAAAAACAAAGTGTAAAAAAAAAAAAAGAAGGTGAAATCAAAAACGGATGGAGGTGAAGCTGAACAGAGAGGGAGGGACCGAATCACCTCAAACAATCGGAGGACAAATGGAAAGATGTTTGAGACCGAATCAAAGCGGCGCCGACAGCTGATGCACGCGCCGCGAAGAAACTTTGAGAGAAAAATCGACAAAATGAAGATAAACCTCGACTTTACCAGAAGAATATAACAAACACAACAGTATAAGTCAATAAAACATGTACTCAGAGCTGTTTTTGTGCCTGATTCAGTCAAGTTGGCTCTATTCCATTTATCTGCTTCAGTTTCAGGGTCCTGCTTCTGTGTCGCGCCGTTACAACTCACTGGGACACTCGAACGACACAGAGGATTCACTTATATTAGTAGCAACACCTGTGCTAACCCTGATACGAGAGGTGAAGTCTGCCTCGAGAAAAAGCTTGTTGGTATGTCGAGGCAGAGGCAGTATTTACAGAAATTAAGTAAATTCTACAAAAGGCGCAACACCCTGAAATGCAAACGTGTTAGCGTCATCGATGAGGATTAAAGGTAGGGTATGCAGGATCTGGACTTCGGCCCATTGGGAGTGTGTATTCCGACGTCTTCTGCTGATGTAAACGATTTCTGCCGGCTTTGCAAAGTCAACTGCAGAATTAACGGCGTTCTGAATGAACGGCGCTTTGAAAAGTCCCGCAGCATGTGTTAGACGTCACCATCTACACATGGACCAATCAGGGGCTGCTTTTCCCTGTTGTCCGGGTAACAGTGGAAACACGGTCTCTGATTGGCCCGGTTATTTTCTGACCGGTAATACACGCTCCCAATGGGCTGAAGTCCAGACTGTTGTGGGAAGGAACGGCAAGTGATTCACGCAACAGGATGGCCCAGCCAGGCTAATTCAAAGTCGCCAGGAGGGAAGGAGGAGGATATGACTGTAGAAAAATTACAACCAGAGCTCTGTTACAACGGAAGATTTTGGCGCTCGAACCGCTCTGTCACATCTTTCACCAAGGTAACTCTCGCTGAGGATCATGGGAAGGTCAATGTAGCCTCCATGCACGTATGCTCAAAACAGGCGCACTCAAAATAAATAATTGTAAATAAGATTTATTATTTGTTTTCATTTCCTTCTCTATTATATATTCTGTTTTGAGCTGAAAATATGAAAACAAACAATATATATATATATTTTTTTGGTTAAACAGAAAAACAAATAAACAAAATATTGACTCGTTTTTCATTTACTGGATTGAACGGAATCATTGAATGGACGGATAATACACGGACCTCATTTGCTCTGCCAGTTTAAATGTTCCTTTTTCAAATAAAGTGAAAATTAAAAATGTTATTGTATCCGATTCATAGATTAATCGAAAAAATAATCGACCGATTCATCGATTATTAAAATAATCATTAGTCGCAGCTCTAGTTACGAGTGTCAAAGGAAATTAGGGTGTTAAAATAAAAATAAAATATTGACATAAGCCCAAAAAGAGGCAACAGACAACAACTGAGTCCATATGAAGTTGCTAAAAAGTTTGATGAGGAAGCAGAGAGTCCACAGAAGTTCAACTGGGAGATGACAACGAATATAACAGAGGCTTACCGGGGGGTTGACAAGGTGGCATCTAGGAGTTAAGAGGGGTACCTACGAAGAAGTAAAACGGGAGTTAGTAGGAAATACAAGAGGCAAATGAAAAGATTGATCTATTATCTTGCCTTTCATAAACAAAGAGCGCTTATGCAAACCATAAGGATTAAAAATACAAACCACCAACGTCCATCTCTCGCTTTAAACATCCTCACAATCTTTGCCGCGGCTATGTGAAAACCATCTTCCAGATAACGTCGCCTCTCGCAGAACTCGATATGAAATGGCTCATCTTTGCAGGAGAGCTCTGACCTTTCTAAGCAGGTAAAGCAGAGCAAACATTAAATGACAGAGCTAATTGTTTCACCCCGGAGTCCACTCTCTGTCTCTCATTCCTCTTTTACTTCCACCACTGCCTTCCATCATTTCTTCTAATTTCTCTCAATTACCGTCTCCTTATGCTCCCTCTCTTAGAGACGAGTGTGTGCGTGCATGTGTGTGTGTGTGCGGCTGACCTTCCTGAACTGTACGGCCATTTATGGAGATTAGATGAAGTTGCCTTTTGCGTGTCTCATTGGAATGCATTAAGCGGGGAACAACAATAACGCGCGCACACACACAAACAGGCGGGCACATGGGGACCATCTTAAATCGAGGATATAGGACCAAATTAAAGGTAAAAGCGCTCTTGGTTTTCTTCTTTTGTGAGACATCATCTGCTTTTACAAAAAAGCCTCGTTCAGTGTCCTTTTCCCCCTCTCTAATGGATTTTTGATTTTTCCAGAGCATGCAACACAATTAGCTCGTCTTCCTTTTTTATTAATGACACATTTACTCTTTTCTTTCCCCTCGCTGTTGTTTGTTCTTGCGCTAAATTGGAGAGCGAAGAGGTCTTGAAAGTGCATGCTGCGTGAGTAGACGCGTGGCAGGATGGGTAATTTAAATATGCTTAGGGCTCATTACTGTTGTTTTCGAAAAACCAACATGTTTAACAGTGTTTCTGTTAAATAAAAATCAGGTGAAAATCTAATAAAAAAAAGAAAACAATGGCTTGAAAATCAAGGGAAAAAATCCAACTTTTCAAATTGTAGGTCAATTTTTGGTTTTACAATCATGTAAACAACCAAAACAGCGTCATAAACAATGGACTGTGGACATACATGCACCAACTCAAGTTTTCAGTCCATTTTATTACCAATCATCAGACATTAAGAGTGGAAGCAGATGATTAATCTCAAGTTTACAGCCACATCTGCGCCCCTTGCATTGCCATTCTTTCTTAGATATTTACAAATAATATTTCCTCCTCTGCAGCAATAAAGCAGACCACAAGATTAGCTGGAAACAAACTCTCCCTCTTGGTTTTTGGAAATCTAAGTGACTGTACTCAGATGGAAATGTGCCTTGGACTGACGGTCACAACAGCAGTAGCTTATCAATCATGGGAAGACTGTAATACTCCTGAAAGGACTTTATCTACTCTTGACCTCAACAAGGTTTTGATTTCTAAAGATAAAGAGATTGGCGGCCTGATTGTTCTCTCAGGGGAGAAGGGTACAGACCATAACAGGAAGATACAGAGGCGGAAAAATATGAAAATAATGTCGCCAAGGCCAGCCCACCACATATATGATCCAAAACCTGACCCTAACAGAGGTAGGTCACTGTTGAAGTGTTGCTACCATGGTCGCTACGGCCACTCTGTCAAGGGTACAGTAAAACTTGAGTGTTATGCTGCGTTGTCCGAATACGGCAAGTGCTAAAATAACTTTCGTAGATGTAGCCATCTTGTTTCAGGCCTCTGATTTCGCTTTTTTCCAACTTGGTACCTGAAACGCTAGGAGCTCGGGTGTGACGTCATTTTCAGCTCCAACATCTGACTTCAGAGGTAACTCGAATGCAGTGTTAGTTGTCATACCAGAGCGGAGCAGAGCCGTTCCGGATCCTGTGGGTTTTGCCCATAAAACTTTAGTGTTAATTGTTATAACTGTTGATGCAGGAAGCCTCCATCTTGGATTTAAATCAAGGACTACTGCTGCATTCGAGTTACCGCGGAAGTCGGGATTTCTGAGCTCCAAGTTGGAAATTGAGGCGGAACGCCCCCCTGAAGTCGGATTTCTGACTCGACGTGACGACGTCATAATTGATAGATGGCAGCGATCTCTCATAAAAATGGCAGCACAGTGCATCAACAGTCAGAGTATTATCTATTAGCACTGCCCAACGTCTAACTGTGAACACGGTAGGCCTGGACGATATAGAAAAAAAGCATATCGATAAAAAATAAATCATATTGATCGATATCGATAATTATCGATATAATTATTATAATTATTTAACATATATTTTAATTGCAGCCCTGGATGTTTTATGCTATTGCTTAATGACCTACTTTTAATAAAGAACACACAAGCACTAAAATCAAATTCAAACCTTTATTCAACCACCTTTTTATTTATTTTTTTACCACAACTGAAAGTTTTTTAAAAAAGAACTTAAAAAAAAAAAGAAATCAACTTAAGTGGCCTGAGTGACGTCAGTAAATACTGACAAACATAAAGACTAAAGTGACCAGAAAATCTGATAAATAAATATTTAAATAGTCTTTTGATGAAAATAAACAAAACAAACAAATATATAAATAAACAGAATAGCTTTAGGTGGGAATAGCATACTACCAGTTTTAACTGTGTGGGAAACTGCCCACAGCCTGGTGTCTCCCGGGGTCGGGAGATTTCTTTTTTTTTAATTATCATATGATTGACTTAATACGCAAACTGAGCACGAGAAGCAGGACTTATCCACGCCGGTGTTGTGTCGTAGAATGCACCCCTGCCGAACGCACCCCCTGCTAGTAGCCATGATCCAAATACTCGCGCATGAGCTCATTTTCTTCCACTTTAAGAAGCTAATGAGTGGACGGGATGCAGGGGTGCATTCTACAGCACAACACCGGAACGTATTTCCTCCGCACCCTTGTCAGTTTTTCAACCCCTGACCCGTTTTCATGCCTGAAGCGCTGTGTTTGAGAAATACTTGCGGCCGGGCACTTCATATCGCGGGTCGAGAGTGGCTAGAAGCTGGTCGAAGCCAGGCTTTTCAACGGTAGTTATTGGCAGCATGTCACTGCATGGGTGATGTCCGCATGCCGCTTGGACGCTTTGTCGTATTTTGGCAAGAAACGAAGTCCAGTTTGGTCTGCTTCACATGCTTTGTGCTGGTGCTGGCAGCGGTTCCAGAGGATTCCTCCTCCGACGACGTGGAGCCGCGGCGCGGCCGACACAGCTCGTACTCCTGCGGGTGCGATCGGTTTAGATGGTAAAACAAGTTGGTTGTGTTACCAGACTTGGTTTTTACTAATTCTCTGCAAATTTTGCAAACGACCGCTGTTCGCTTTTTGTCAGACTTGTAAAAACCAAAACATTGCCATGCTGGTGAACTACTGAAACCTTTTTTCGGGACAATGTCCTCCGCTTCTCCTTGCTGTGACATTTTTTCTAATACACGTGCTGTCTGTTGTGGTTTGAGAGGGGCTGGGCTTGGTGCCGTAGCGTACCTGGGTCTGCGTTTGTGATTGGTTGGGAGGAAGTAATGACTGTAGTAAAAGCTACATGATAGGCTATGATGAAAAAGAAAGGGAAACTGTGTTTTTCTATCGAACTTTTTATCGACCCGTTTTTTTTCTATCGCACCACACGTCTATCGATCGAGTATTATCTATTAGCACTGCCCAACGTCTAACTGTGAACACGGTGCTGTGGTGTTTGTATGATTAAAATACGGTGTTGTGCGTTGTTTACAAATGGTATAGCTAACAACAACTAACAACCGCTGACAACGGCTAACAGTCGTAAACAACAGTTAACAACGGCTAACAGTGGGCGACCACCTTGGTTTTCCGACTCGTTAACTGGAACGCCGTCAACTTGGGTGTAACGTCATTCCCAGCCCTGACATCCGACTTCAAAGCCAACTGTAACGCAGTAAAAGTGGGAGTGGCTTTCCATGCTTCGTTCGAGTTACCTCAGAGGTCAGATGTCGGGGCTGAAATTGACGTCACACCCGGGTTACCAGCATTTCAGTAACCGGGTCGGAAAAAAGCGAAATCGGAGATGGAAATAAGATGGCGACATCAACGAAAGTTATTTTAGCGCTTGCCTTATGTTCGGACAAGGCAAGCTTTAAAATATTTTTCGTAGATGTAGCCATCTCGCTTCAGGCCTTCGATTTTGCTTTTTCCTGACTTGGTAACTGAAACGCTGGTAACTCAGGTGTGACGTCATTTTCGGCTCCGACAACTGACTTCTGAGGTAACTCGAACGCAGCATAAACCATGCCTGTCGTGACATCACCACAGGAGCGGAGGCCTTTTCACGTCCAGATTTGAAGGGTTGTTAGGCTCTGGATGCTTCTGTAAACTCCATACTACTGTCTGGTGATTATGTTCTTATATTTGAAGGAGAGCACAAGGCGAAATGAGTTTAAAGGGATGCTTCCTCGTTTTGACACACCTGCTAGCAGAGAAAAGAAAAAGTTCAGCCTCTTCACCTACCAGCTCCATCTAAATATTTCAAGTCTTCCCCCCCTTACTTGGCTCGTCCAACAACGCTTCACTTGGCCTTCATGTTTAAGAGTGTAATCCTTAAAAACTGGCTTATAAATCATCCTCCCCTACCAGCAAACACTTGTGTCTTTTGTTCAACCTGCCTTTATTTCGCGTCACATTTTCACTTTTTGTCTCTAGCCGTCCTTCATGCTGATTTCTTTCAACACCAGGTGCAGCTCTGCTTCGTGAAGAGCCCCGCTGCACAGAAATCTACCACAGAGAAACTCAAACCAAGACACAGACAGGCGAATTTAATCAAGCAGAGCTCTCCTCCCGGGTTCATGTCCCGTTTCCTCGCCAGGCCATGCTGCCGCCGTGCGACTGACGGACTTCTGGCACGGACCGGCAGAGCAGCGGACACAAAATCCCTCTCAAGGAGCAGATGCTTGCTTCCTCTTGACATATGCCCTCGAGATGGAGCAGGGTGGATGGGAATTGGAGAGGAAAGCAGGGGATATTAAAGAGGGAAGAAGGAGGGAGGAGGGTGTTAATCTAGAGGAGCAAGGAGTAGAGGAAATAAGGATACTGGGAGAGCATTTCCTGTTTGTTTTTTTACACTTTTTTGCTTTGAAATCCTAAATTAAAGAAAACCCCACCGCTATGAGTCCATCCAAATGTTAAACTGGCTTACAGATTGTCATGTAGGTTACACTGAAGTCCTTTCGAGGCCATTGAGCGACGAGGATTTAAAGAAAAGCTCTCACTTTCCAATAAATGAGAGCCAAGGGCACGAGGCCAATGTCAGAGAATGAGTTTAAAAGCGAGAGAAAAAAAAAAGGGGAGCCAGAGAGGAAGGCGAGCTCCTTCTCAGCTACAGATGAACAGATGGCGTTTGGAAGTGAAAGAAGAGATACAGAGGGATAAGACGGGATAAGGCAAAAGAGAGGGATGAGGGATTTCAAGAAAGAGCTGCCACATTTGTATCTGAACCAGCATGAGGGCTTTTTACCTCGTTTCTACCCGGCAAACACTCCTCACAGGTGACCGAAGAAATACATCCAGAAATTTTATTTCAGAGTAGTGAGGCCCAACAGCCTGGTTAAGAGAAAGCATGTGGTTTGTATTGGATCTTAACCCAATCAGCACAACAGCTAAATCTCATTGTCGGGATAGAATCGATGAAATAAGCTGAGAAGATTTCAATTTTGAGAGGAAGTCAGCTTTAAATGATTAATAATGACACCCAAGCTAAAAAACGAAATTCATCACTGTATCTAGAAGTGAACACAACAAACTGGACATTGTAAGTAAATGTTAGTCCATGTATTTCCAGTAGGTGGCGCTGTGATCATGTGTTCAGGGGTGGACCTTGATCATACGTATGAAATTTGGAACAGATTGAAGATTGTATGAAGGAGTGAAACTAACTTTCTGTTTCATGGTGAGACCCACCCTTAGACGTCTGACCCGGGATTTCCACCACATCCGGAATGGCGTCGATTTTCGCAGTTCGCCAATTCCTACCAGATCCGTTTGTGAGACGAATGTCGTGGTGGATTACGGACAGTGGGAATCGCGAGAACTCACAAGAACCTGCGGATTCACGTGCAATCACATGATAGCAAGTTGTCATAAGCCACATGAGCTAACCATATAAGCAGAAGATTATGTCCTTCCAGAGGAGGAAATCTACTTCTAGACTTCTAGAATCAGCAGCTCCTCATCCATGGTGTCAGAAACATGAAGTGTTTTATTTTGAAAAGAAGCCGGATGTTTTATTACCTCCGCCAAGGAGGTTTTGTTTTCCGTAGCATTGGTTTGTTTGTTTGTTTGTTTGTCTGTTAGCAACTTTACGGAGAAAGTAACAGACGGATTGACCTGAAATTTTCACCAGAGGTGCGTCTCAGCCCCAGGAGGATCCCATTAAATTTTGGTGGTGATCCGGACAAAATTCTGGATACTGTGATCCAGAACACACTAAAATAAGGGTGTCGTTGGAATTTTCAATGCTGAAAGGTAACCAATGGGCGGCACAGTGGTGTAGTGGTTAGCACTGTCGCCTCACAACCAGAAGGTCCTGGGTTTGAATCCCGGTCAGGGTGTTTCTTGTTTAAGGGGGGACATGAGCTGCTTGGGGGGTTAGACATCTAAAGGTTAACAATACACCGACAAAATTTGAGGTCGTTGGAGGGAAACCACTGAGGACGAGTTATGTCCCGTAAATCACTAAAATTAGGATATTCAAATCAAAGCAGCAGACTTCCTGTTGGGTCTGGGTAATGGATGGAAGAGGATGTCTGTAGGTCTCTCAGATTTGAACATCTCTATGGGGCACAGCGGGTGTGACTTGATAATGTCAAATTTTTTGCCAGACCAGATTGATTACTCATTCTCTGGACCTTTTTATTTATCCACTTTGGGTCGATAGGTTTCCCAAAAAATCTCGAATTGGTCCTTTAGTCTCTTCCGCTGAACTTGAGCTCTGCCGTTTTTATCTCTCGTCAGGTTCGTCCATCATCCGTCATTTACTTTGGGGTAATAAACACACACTAACCATCACACTTGCTTACCTTATTACTCGCATACACAAACACCTCCCACAGCCAATCGTGTTGCAAGGTGAAATCTTTTCATTAAAGCAAACAAACAAGCAGGGAACACACACACACACACACACACACACACACACACACACACACACACACTTCGGAGAGCACTGTAAACAGCAATTCGAAGTCTTTCATTTAGACGCACAAGAATTTAATTAACAGCTATTGATAAGCTTGATCTGTCTTAAGGACATGTTTGTTTGTGAATATGAATCGCGTGTGTGTCTGTGTGTATCTTAAGGACACACTCGTTACACAGTCATTATACAGTGATCTTCTTGATTTGTCAGGCGTGAAGAGGACACACACACACACACACACGGTGGTGTATTGTAAGATATGAACAGGGAGTGTTGACGGATTAGATAGGAGTTTTTTAATCATCTTAATTAAACCTAACTGTTATTTGTTGAATGTGTGGCATTTATAGAGTTCACGGGAACACAAAAGCAGATCGAGCTCTAATTAAAACCCAAGAACTTGATTTTATTGCAAGAAGCGGTGAAGGAGTCGGAGTCGTTTAGTGTTGGGTTTGAAACCGAAGAGATGATGATTCATGTGTTAGCGACACGGTTTGATTACAGGAGATTAAAACCTCCTCGTTAAAGGGTAGATGTCTGAATATACAGCGCTACTTCACTCCTGAGCCTGGAAGAGTGACCAATTTTGATTTTTATTATTAATATTGGTTTTGGCGCCCCCTGTGGACAAATAAGGGGCTGCCTTTCCCTGTTGTCCGGGTAACAATGGAAACACGGTCTCTGATTGGCCCGGTTATTTTCTGACCAGGAATACACGCTCCCAATGGGCCGAAGTCCAGCCAGGCTACACTTAAACTACCAAATGTCATCAATAACTAATAGCTATTGACTGATATTAAAAGCTTTTTTGTATATAAACCACAAAAAAGATGCTTCTTTAACGGAATTCTTAATTTCAGACATTAAAAGTTTCCTACAGCTGCTTCAAAATACAGACGTTTAAAGAAATCATAGACTGGGTTTCATACACTTTACTCAACGGTCATACCCTTGAGTTGTAAACTTTACAACTATAAGCATTGTACAAGACCTTCACAGACCACTATAGCTTCAAAAGAGGTCACATGCCCCTAAAAACAGTCATGTCTCTGTAGTGGAAGTCGCCGCATGGGCTCAAAATCCCACCGAAAAACCTCTGTCTGTGGAAGCTGACTCCAGCAACAACAAATGCAGGTTAAAACCGTCCCAACGGAAAGAGGAAACTGCATTTACATGACCCAGAAATGCTAGTAAATACCCTATAATGCTAAAAGACCCTTTAGTGTGTTTACAGTATGTGTAAGAAAGTGTGTATGCTTAGATGAATGAGCCTCATCTACAGCAGTAATTACAGACCGTCTCCTCCAAGGAGAAGAAGCGCGAGTATGCACACTCACACTCTCACACACACTAAATACTCCTGCCAAAAGACAACACCCAGCACCTGAGGAAAGAAGAACTGTCACCACACACACACACACACACACACACACACACACACACACACACACACACACACACACACTCTAGCACCTGAGTACACTTGCATGCCAGCAAAAGGCCATGGCACCGTCTGTTCCAGCACACACACTCACCCCCACACACAGTCTTTCTTATGAGCTCTTCATTTTCCTCTCGCTTCACTGTCAGAAAGCCGATTTTCTCCTCATACATTAAAATATTTATCACAATTAACCTAATATTTAAATTTATGACTTAACATCATCAGCCCTGTGACTGAATTTCCTCACAAAACAATTATTCATCATGCTTTTATTTTGAATTTTTTTTGGCTTGTTTTGCATTTAAGTTGTTTCATGACCTGCATTATAAACTGTGCTTTTATTTTGAAGTTTAAACTGAATAAAATAAACTGAATGAAAACTGTGAAAGGAACTGTTGGAAAGTTTACATTTTCACCACTTACAGTCTTTGAATGTCACTTTTTAAAAAGGGTTGCTATAGCTAGCTCGCTGGCAGCTGCTGCTTCTCCTTCATCTAGCATTAAAGGGATATTCCGGCGTAAAATTAATTTTGGGTCACACCATAGTACTAGCCACCAAATATCTTTTTAGCTTTGCCTAATTTCTCTAGCTAAGAGACTTAACACAACTCACCAACTCTCTTCCAGCAGTCACTTGTTTGTAGTGAGACCTCAGGCCAGTCCAATACGGACTACAGCGGGGTGTCGCAGCTCAAGGAAGAACATTTATGATCATTTCTTTATCATTTCCATTAAGTAATAATCATCATATTAATCATTTTGCACTGCAGACGCGGTAGTTCTTCTGCCTTAGCGTCTCTGTCTGATTGCATTTCCATGAAGAAATTATCATAAATGTTCTTCCTTGAGCTGCGACACCCTGCTGTAGTCTGTAATGCACAGGTGTTCCTGTCTGCTTATTTTTAGCAAAGTTTTAATATCTTCATCCTAAAAAGGATGATTATCACCAATAGTGGTAAAGTACAATGATACTGTGGTGTCAATTGCGGTAATAGGACTGTTTTATAGAGGTAACAATGGCGATTCATATTAAAATATATAAAACTGGAGCCTCAATGTGATTGAAAAAATGTACTTTGTAAGAGTTAAAGCTCCTGTGAGGACTTCTTCAGCTTGTGCCGACATTTGCACCCCACTGTGGAGTAAGCCATTGTTGCTCGATGATAAATCTCACCTTGACGACTCTTGACATTCAATTTTATAATTGAGTTTAAGGACTTCTACCCCCTGGCATGGGTTCCAGTTGTCAAAAATTAGGATATAGGAATAGTCAGACTTGAAGCTGACGGTTGAGTTTGTTTGTATTTATTTTTGTGTATTTCATAGACATTGAAAAACTCCCTACAGGAGCTTTAAAGTCTATTTAAAAGAATGGACATGAAAACACTTTGTGTCTCTCTGTTAAAACCCGTCTGATCAAATATGATGTTTCCAGTCTCGGACAGATGTGGCCATGACCAGCTGTGAGTAAACCCACATGACAGACGGTGTGTGAGTTTCTGCTGTGCGTTTCCTTATGTGTGTCTATGTGCAGGTTAATTGTCTGAAGGAGTAAGACGAGCCGTCATACATTATTAATACAAACACACATGTTTAGCAGGTTGCCACCTTTCCCAGGTGGCGCACACACTTGCGCGCACACACACATTGAGCGCGTTTAACACCCTCTGGAAACCCAGAGTGACCTGGAGGAAGTCACAGACGGGCTGAAGGAGGAGAAGACATGAGGAGGGAGGAGGACGCACCTGCTGTTAGCTTTTCTCCAGACGGTCCAAGAAGTAGGAGGGATGATGAGGAGGAGACAGAAGGAGGTCCTGGGAGAGGAAGAGAGAAATCGTCAGGCATTAATAATGGATGGCAGATCCTTAGAGACCATGTTCAGACATTAATTATGGATAAGACTCAGCTGGAGGGGGCAAGGAAACGCCTCAGCAGACTTTACCTGAGGAAAGAGGATCCACAAGGAAGCGCTCCTATGAGGCGCCTTTAGGAGTGGGCGAAACTTTGGGCGAATTACATCATATTTCAAAGTTCACCAAAAACAGCACTTTTAGGATGCGATTTTGAGTCTGTGTGGTGACTTCCACTACAGAGTCGTGTCTGATTTCTAAATCTTTTAATGATTTCATGTGTCAATGATGTTCCTGAACAACGATTTGGCTCCTAACGCAGTCTCTCACAAAGTGTTGAACCTCCTCCCATCTTTACATCCTTAAAACTCTGAGGGCCTGATCTACAAAGATCCCAAATAGCGAGCGCTAAATTGCGTGTCCAAACAAAAAAAATTGCACATGCTATTAGTGGGCGTGTTGCGGGTGATCTACTATCATTGGGTGCGCAATTGGTAACGGGTGCAAAAGTGGTGCGCTGTCGGCCGTCACCATGGAGAGTTTGTTAGAGCAGAGTGTTTGAAGCCATGGAGTTGACCAAGGAAAGCTTATTTGTAGAGCACCATTCATACACAAGACAATTCAAAGTGCTTTGCAGATACAAGAAGATATACTAGAAATCAAAAAAGGGATTAAAACTTAATGAGACAAACGGATAATTTTTTTCGTCTTTTCCGTGTTTGACCTTATTATTTATGAAAATCGTCATTTACTAGAAAAACGAAATGAATCACAAGTTTTTGGACGAGGATCATGGCGTGTATCATGACACTTCTGCCTCCTTCTCTCCACAATGACCGTGCGTAATGCTGCTCCAGTTTGCACGTGCCTTTCAAATGTGCTAAATATAGACGCAAAACAGCGACCGCAATCAAATGATTCCATTTGCATCTGCTCCTCCAAGCATTTTGCGAGTTCTGATGATCTACATACATTCTGCATATTCATGAAGCCATACGCGCTAAATCCATTGTGCGCGCTTTTTGCTCATTTGACAGACGCAATCCTCGGTGCACCTGGTTAGTAGATCAGGTTTCCGTGCGCTATCAAGTTTGCACGTGTTTTTGCACACGCAAACCTTTAGTAGATCAGGCCTTAAGAGTTTCAACATCTGGTATGCTGTCTTTGGGACATTTTCAATCAAGTAAGGGCTTTTAAATGACCATCAAAATCTGTTTTCATCAAAAGTTTACACCGCATCTCAAACTTTTTACGAATAAGCGTTAAAATCTATCTTTATGCTGATGATCTTTTGGCTTTTGTTCGTCATGTGGAGACAAGAGAAGTCATTTCAACAGGATCTTCAAGTCCAAAAACAGGTTATTATTGAACGAAATTCTTTTAAAATTGCTGATTATGAATTCCTGATGGACACCTGACCTCCCAGAGGAAGAGGTGGAAGTCTCTGATGGGAACTACTCAATCAAAACACACCTGACTGCATTAGTCTGTTACTGGTGAAAAAAATTACATAGACAGTCATGAAAATATGAGATAAAAGTGCCTAAATCTGCAAATTTGAACAAGTCAGATGCTTTAAAATGATGATCATTTTGAGTCCCCTGCTTAGTCGTCATTGTAAATGAGCTGTGAGGGAGTTATTTTCAGACACGGCCCTTTAAAAGAACACTGCAAACCTTCATTTGAAATGAATTTGCCGAAAAAGCACCAAAACATTTCCTGAAAGAGCCCAAAGGTTGAGTTTAAACCGTCCAAACATGGTGGTTATCTGCCAGATTGAAAATCAGACGGAGCAAAAATTCAAAAATTTCTGCATGAGAGGAGCGACAAGGAGAGGGCGCAAGCTAACTATCACTTACAAAAGGCCCTTATGTAGACACACACAGATGCTAACACACCCCAATGTGGAATACAGATGCTTCTACACACTAAAACACGCAGGAAAACACACTGGGTTTGGTGTGCTGCCAGGTCTTGATGGCGGCGAGCGCGCACACACTTTCCATCACATTGTCCTGGTCGCTCTCTTCCTCTATGTCTGTTACATCCTCTCATCTTCATTTTACACGCACACACACACACACATTGACACACACATACACACACACAGGCAAATGAGCAGCACACTTAAACTAAATGGGTGGCCTGATGGTGAATCACTGTCATTTAGCAACAAAGACCTCAGCTTGTTGTCCCTTCATCCCTCCATCTCTCTCTTCATCACACGCGCACACACAACCGGATACAAAGATCAACACACACACGCATACACATCCACTGCTAAGCATGTGTATACGCAGGAAACACACACTCCGTATGGGTGTATAATTACAGTGAGTGAAGCAGCACTGAGGAATAATTACAGAGGCTGGTCGCTGTTGTTGTTGTTGTTGTTTCCAACAAATAAAGCCGTACACAAACAAGATGGAGGGTGAGCGGCGGGTCAAGCCATCTCTGTGATACAGCTCCAACACTGAAGTCAGTCCCGACTCTGAGCAGACAAAAGTATACAGACACCTAAATGTTGTACGCCACTGTGGTTCTAGTATCTATAATGTAAAGGAGTGTGACTGTGTGATCAAACCCGGCTCACAACTCAACCTAAAGGTCTAGGTCATGGATTGGCATGGGCCTGTCAAGTGCAAATATGTCGAATAAAACAACTTAAAGCAGAAAGTACAGCTCAGCTCGCAGCCTGCCAATAAATCTGATGATATTAGCGATAGGAAGGCAAGTAACTCAAATAACCTATAACTACGCACACTGAAGGAATCCCTGAGTAAAAAGGGTGTCTGGTCGTCAATATACAAGCAAATGGTAGCTCAGCTCACAGCCCAACCAGTCTGTAGGTTTATAGAGTCTGGCTGACAAGCATTAAAGATGGGTTACAGAGCTGAAACAAAGTAACCTATGCCAATGAATACTCAAGAAATCCCAATCTAAAAGTTATCTGCAAACCACCTGCCTAGTGGTAGCTCAGCTCACAGCCCCACCAGTCTGTAAGTATATAGAGTCTGCTTGACAAGCATTAGGGATTCCCAGCCGACTACTTTTTCTTAAAATCTACGTCAAGATTATCTACACCAGGAAGAAGTTAAGTCAGCACATGCACTTAAATTATCAGCAGCTCAGCTCGCAGCATACTCATAAACCTGATCTTTTGGTTTAAGTGAGTAGGAGGGCAACTAACCCAAATAACCTAAAGTAAAGGCCACTGACAAAGTGTCTGGTAACAAACAAAGAAGACAATAATAGCTCAGCTCTCAGTCCACAAAGTAACCTAACCTTTGCGTTTTTGCGAGTAGGAGGCAATGGGTTACTGAGATGAAACAAAGAAACCTGTGCCAATGAATACTCAAGAAATCCCAATCTAAAAGTTATCTGTGAACCACCTGCCTAGTGGTAGCTCGGCTTGCAGCCCACCAAGAAATCAGATGTTTTGGTTTTAGTAATTTGAGGACACTGGAAGACTTGACCAAAACAGAGCAACAAGAAAACATAAATACATAGCAACGATAAGGTGTCTGGGAACCAATTAACAAGCTATTAGCAGCTTGGCTAGCAGTCCACAAAGAAACCGGGACTCATGTTTTAGGGGGAGTAAGAGGCCAATGCAGAGTTCTTGGCTAAAACCTGGTTAGTCGTAGCAGTGAACCCAACTAACCAAACAACGATGTGACAAAAAAAGCTTGTGGTAACTCAGCTCGCAGCCCACAAAGTAACATGATAAGGGGGACTCCATGTTAGGCTACTTGGCTGAAGTGAAGTAGTGATTAACTCAAGAAACCTGGGGCAACACACACTGAAGGATCCCATACAAACAAGGCAGTGGTAGCTCAGCTCGCAGCCCCTCCCCATGCCCTGATCACTGTACAGCAACCTAACAACGATATGACAAAACAAGCTAGTGGTAACTCAGCTCACAGTCCACAAAATAACATGATAAGAGGAACGCCATGTTAGGCTACGTGGCTGAAGAGAAGTAGTGATTAACTCAAGAAACCTGTGGCAACACACACTGGAGGAATCCATACAAACAAGGCAGTGGTAGCTCAGCTCGCAGCCCCTCCTCATGCCCTGATCACTGTAAAGCAACAAAAAGAGGCCTTTACTGAGGCTAAATTGTTAAAGTTTATCAACTATTGATAATGAGCTGCACAGATTATCTTCGAGTGGAGGATACCACTCTCTCTTTCTCTGTCTCTATAACAAGAAAATGTCATAGGAAATAAAGAAAAAACTGTGAAGATCTCTTTTCACTTCCTTTAAAGTCCCACAATCAGTGTAGTTTCCACACACACACACATATACACACACGCACACAAATTCACAGTGCCCAGGCAGTCACCTGCACTGAAGGTAAATGGAGTGTGAGGTTTTACTGGCGCAGTGATTGCGGGGTACGGCTCAGGAGGAAACAAGTGTTTAGTTTGTTTATGTGCTATCAGACCGCAGGTGGCAGCGTCGGCACAACGCCTCTTGACCTGAAGTGGAGAGGGGGGCGGAGTTAAGTCCAGACAGGAGGTAGTTGTTACTGACTAAACTGGCGCAACATATCTGTAAATTATTCCAACAAGTGGGTAAAATTTTGCCAGCCGAACTATATCAAAAACAAAAAGGTGGAAACTGTGTGTCTGTGCAGATCTGGCAAAGCTTGTGTGCGAGCGAGTGTAGCGGTAGGGGAGGTGCGAGGTTGTGAGGGTGAGGGTTATCCCACTGCGTCAGAGAGAAAGAGGAAAAAAGAGGGAGGGAGCTCTCTTGCATGTTGTGGAAAAAAAGCGTAGAGATGAAAAATGGACGATAAACGAGTGGCTTTGTTCTGCTGAAGGGCCGGGTTCAGCGGCGGATGAAGAGCTAACTCTTAGTGGGAAATCACAGCTTGGCTCAGGTCTCTGTCTTTCATTTATCTACATTCACTCTCTTTATTCTTGTTCCTGACGGTCAGTTTTTGGACTTTTTATCTCTTGACAAACCTTTTTGTTCTGTTTCTTGCACACCCTGTGCCTTATCCTCACACTAACTGCTTTTTCAGACTCAATTTCTTTTTTTTTTCCAAACTAACTTTTTATCTACTCAAAATCTTCCTTTCCAATTCAACTTTTCTGGACATCTACCTCTATTTAAAGCCCAAATAAGCAGAAAGACACTGCTCTCTAGATTTTTGGTGGAATCTGTGAAACCAAAAAGCTGAACTTAAACTTTGATTCAAGTATAATAAAGAAAAAAAACAATATTTTAGAAAAGCAATAAAGAAAGATTTTATAAACTTAAGAAATGTTTCATAGATGCAAAACAATTTCACAAAATTATTTCAGAAAACTTTAAAAAAGTGTACATGATCATTAATATTTAGGAAAAACACGGATAGTGAAAACTCAAAAAATTAAGATACCCATAAAAATAAAACCAAAGAAATGGGAGAAGACAAACTATGAAAACCGAAATATTTTGGAAACAAAAGCTGACAAAACACAAGTATTAAGTTTAAGAAATATTGTTTTTAAAATTAGTGCTTTTTAAAATATTTCTTTGTTGTCAAAATAACATGTTAACATTTTTAAAAATTTGTTTTACAAAAATTTTCTTTTTGTTTGTTAAATTTACCTGAAATATTTTCATGTTTAGTTAAATATCTATTGTTTCATTGAGTTATTTTTACATATTATAATTTTGAGTTTAAAGAAAAAATATTAATTTGTTGAAATATTGACATCCAGGGCCACCACAGTTTTGACATGTAAGCTGAACTTCATCATGACCACTTTGTAAACTTTTTTGTCATAAATGAATTTCAACCTTTTAACTTTTTTCTCTCTCCTGTCATTGGTAATAAAAAAGATAACTGAGCTAACATCATGACCTGACATGACCTTTATTGGTGTATTTTCAGTCATAACCTAACTGAGAAAATGTCTTCACCTGACTCTATATTTCAACTTTTTTTTCCAAAGTGCTCAATAAAGAGAAACATTCTCCATCTCGCATGTAAATAGATTTTTTAAAAACTCACGGTGCTTTAAACTAAAGAGAGAAACAGTAAAATGACTGTGATGATGTTGGTAATTATCTGATTGTTAATCTTAATCCCTTCCTTCCAGACATGTTTACTTCAGCTACACTGAGCTTCACCGTTTAATCACCCTGTTACTCCAGCCCCTGTGTGCGAGTGCGCACGCATGCTTCTCCGTGTTTAATACCCTAACAACCTTATTACTTGCCGTGTTTGTACCTTAAACTTCTTCGGCGGTTCAGCAGGAGCGGCTTCAGATAGGCCCCTGGGCGTTTTCTTACGTGCCCAGTTAAAGGGGCGGGGGAGAAACTCTGTAATTCAATTTCAATTAAAGGAGAGGAGAGGAGGATGCTTTAATTGATTGTCATTATGCCAGAGCTGTGTGTGTGTATGTGTGTGTGTTTTCGTGTGTGTCTGTGCCCTACTTTCAGGTCGTGTGATTATACAACACTAATTCCATGAGAGTTTGGACATTTTTTTTATAGGTTCATGAAACATAACTTGATGGTTTAAAAAACATGTTTAATTTTGACGCTAAAATATGTGACTGTTTAAAAAAAAATCTGTATATTTCTGATTTAGATGTGATGTGATTTTGAGCATATGCGTTGCCTTCCACTATAGAGTCATGTCTGTTTAAATACATTCCCACCTGAATCTGGGTCTGAATTATATATGCTTTTCTTTTTATGTGTGGTGCAGTTTTAATGTGTATTTGCAGATTCTGATCGAGATTTTCAGATGTGATCTGAGTGGATGCGGTGACCTCCACTACAGACTCATCTCTGTTTTGCATGCAGTCATGTTTGTACATGCTCTCCTCAACTCAACTCAACTTTATTTATGGATAGCTGATATAAAGTGCTGTACATAATAACGTCAAAACAACAATAATTAGTTGTTTTAAGATATAGTAAAAAGCAATAAAACAAGTGCCGTCTCATACTGGGTCAAAAGTCAAGGAATAAAAGTGGGTTTTTAGATGGGTCCTCTTCATATAGTTCAATTTAATCTGTATTTTTTTGCAGATGCAGCGATTAACTGTGTGCACACAAAGTAGTTTTTAGATGTGATTTTGAGCCCATGTGGCAACTTCCACTACAGAGGCATGTCTGTTTTTAATGCAGTGATAACTGAGAGCCTAAAATCAAGGCCGTCTGGACACTTTTAGTGATATTAAGTTTTCTAAATACTAAAATTAGCTCATTTTTCATCATTTTGCTAATTAATCTAATGGTTTTTGAAGATTCTCAGTATTTTTTGTCCCTTTTTTCTGACTATTTCTGACTACTAAAAAGAAATTCTTTTAACATTCATTGTTTTGATTTTATTATAATTGACAATAGTCTTTGAAAAAATCCACAAAATATCTATTTCTGTATTTATCAGCGTTTTGCACAGCCTCCTTTTCACTTACCTAAATTCCATTGTCCTTACAGTGTTTATCAGACAGTTTCATGATTAAAATGTCTTTGTGGGGATAAATCTTTAACATTGACCCAGATACACAGCAAAAATATGCTTGTAAACACTCTAAATCAGACAGAAATTTGCTCAGAGGTTAATTCTTTTTTATCTTTTGTGATTTTTATTAAATAAAACAAGTCGGCTAACTAAATCAAACTGTTTGTCTAAGCTACTTTCCCCCGTCCAAAGCTTATTCTAATGTGCCAAAGGCTATCATTATAATACTCCGTGCAAACATGGCAGCGTTATTACACTGAGCACAGTTTGATCCCCAAAGTGATGGCGACTCGGAAACGTCCGGAACGTCCGCCTGCCGCTCTGTGTACAAAACGACACGGGTCAGTGAGTAGATGTTCAAAAAACAAGGAGGAAAAAAACCCACAGAACTGCTTTTACTAAGTTTGTTTTCGCTCTTTTTATCCTTTGTTTGTTTGCATTATTTGTGTTGGGATTTTTTATTCGGCGTCTCCACGTCCCCCGTCGGCGGCTGGATTTTTTGGCTCGGCTACAAGGCGTTAATGAAAGCATTTCGAGCAAACATGTTGATTTTTGGTTTCCATGGGGATCGGAGAGGCCTGACAATGTCACACAGGCTTCGGCCAACAGGCTGGTGGAAAACATGTCTGCCTTTTTCACGTGTTATCCCTCTATTTCTCCTCAAATCCACTCGTCTTTTCTTTCTTTATTCCCCTTTACGTTCCTCCTCCTCTCCCCTGCCGCTGCCTTTACCGTTTGTTTCCTCTTATCCGTCTTTTTAAGCTCAGTTTCCCTCTTTTTCTCTGCCACTTTTTCCTCTTTTCTCCTCTTTTTGACCCTCTCCATTCTGCTCGCCGCCTTTCTTCCTTTGTTGTCGGCCATGTGTGAAGAGCTGTGATAAATAAAGACAAACACAGCGGTATATGTGTTCCTGAGTGTGTGTGTGTGTGTGTTTAAGAGGCGGACGCCAGCTCTCTGATAGCATTGTTAGCCTCTCCACCTCTCCTCACTCCGCTGCACATCCAGCTACAGGCTTTCTTCCCTCCCCCTGACTCGCACTCTCTCTCAGAGCATCCAGGACCCGAGCCAGGAAGGTGGCTTCTGGGCCAAGTCGGGCCAGGACGGAGGCTTCATTGTGGGGGTGTTAAGGGGGGGGCGTTGGTGCTGGAGGATGAGGACAAGGGGATCCAGGCCAAAAGCTCCAGACCCAAGACCCTGATGTGGCTTGCCAAGCGGCCCACTAAAGGGCCTCCGTGGCTGGGCACGACATCAGGGCAAGAGGGGGCGGTGGAGGCTGGAGGTTTGAGCGGCGGTAATGGCAGTGGCTAGATTAAGACCTTCTCTTCGAGTCAGCACAATGGAAGAGGTCTGCACACACACTCTCTCTCTCTCTCTCTCTCTCTCTCACACACACACACACACACACACACACACACACACACACACACACACACACACACACACACACACTGCGTCTATTCAGCTCCGTCCATGTCGCCCATCAGAGGCAGAGAAAGCATGAATAAATACATGAGCAGTGTAGGGCTCCATAGGACTGATAAAAAGAAAGAAAACACATGAATTACAGGAACTGAAAGAAAGAATGGTAAATTGAAAAAAAAGGGGGACAGATGAATAATTTTTGATGGTTTTGTACTTCGGTTATTGTGATGGGAGGAAGAAAAAAAAGGACAAGAGGAGAAAGAGGAGGAGGGGGGGTGAATTATGAAAATCCTCCAAGGCCCTGAGCTCAGGAAATGGAATAATTAGGTAAAGTTAAAGAGCCAAGTTTGGGAAAATTAAATGAAAATTAAAATTAAATGAACTTGGAGAGTCCTTTGAGTTAATATGCTTTTAATGATAGATTTATTTAAGTTGGGTTTTGGACTCCTCTATACTGGCACTGAGCTCTCCCATGACCTGTTAATCAAATAGAACTTCCTCTGTATATATGGGCACTTTAGGAGTACCCCAGGGCGCCATTCTTGGTCCCCTTCTCCTCTTCCTACACATGCTTCTACTTGATAATGTGGTATGTATTTATGGTGATAATGTTTCCCTGTATATATGAATTCCCATCCAGTGTCATCCACTTAATATATCACATATGGAGTACACCAGGGCGCCGTTCTTGGTCCCTTACAACTTTTTCCATACATGCTTCTACTTAGTGGAAAACATTTCAGACATTTCCTTTTGTATTTGCATCTTTATTTCTTAATTATTTCTTATATAATAGAACAACTGGAGTCATATCTTAGCTTTTGATAACATAGACTGTAATATTTTAATTAACCACCTTAAGGGGACAGTGGGTATCTCTGATCTGGCATTAAGTTGATGAAGGACTTCAACCCTATAATGCTTGAAACCACAAATTATGGCCAGAAAATTCAAATTTTTTTGGGCTGAGATGTTTATTTCACTTACTAATGAAAACCAAAAGCATCAAAATGTCCTTGAATTTTTACAAATATATTTATCTCTTTAAATATATTAGATGTTTTTGGAAACTGATAAACCACAAGAGGACATTTTTATCATCTATCGGACTGTATTTTTTTTTTTTTTTTAGTAATTTGTTGATCATATTGATTGATAGAAGTATTATAAAAGTATGTGTCAAATATGATACAAAAGGCATTAAAGGGTTGATACAAAAAAGAGTTTTCTCTGTATTTATAGACCAGTCATCGTCATCTACAGCAGATAGCACCTGCGGGGTACCCCAGGGCGCCATTCTTGGTCCCCTTCTCCTCTTCCTGTACATGCTTCTACTTGGTGACAATGTTACCCTCTATATTTGAATTCTCATCCAGTGTCATCCACTGAATCAATCACTAATGGAGTACCCCAGGGCACCGTTCTTGATACCTTGACACATTTTTTCTGATTCATGGTTCTACTTAGTGGAAACGATTTCAGACACTTCTATTTGCATTTGTATCATTATTTCTTATATAACAGAATAACTGGAGTCATATTTTGGCATGACCTCAATATAAAAAAAGAGTTCTCTCTGTATTTATAGACCAGTCACTGTCATCTACAGCAGATATCACCTTTGAGGTACCCCAGAGCGCCATTCTTGGTCCCCTTCTCTTCTGCTTTTACATGCTTCTTTTAACACAATGTTTCCGTCCATGGTGATATACTATTATGGCTACCTTTCTCTACACAGAGCCAACTTGACGACCTAAACTAACATAAAAAATGTAAAGTCAACTTTTCTATAAACCACTTTTTAAAATCATCGCGCCTGATCGGAAATAATTTGCTTGTCTCCTGTTTCCATCTTTGACCAATGATGCGATTCCTTTTATAAGGATTAGGGGTGGGAATCACTTGTGGCGCCACGATACAATATTGCGATTTTTAACATTTTGCAACACAGTGAGTATTGCGATACAACGTATTGCGATTTATACAAATTTGTCAACTGTTTAGCTAATTTAGCATTTGGCTTTCCTTTATTTTTGTTTATTTACGCTGTATTTTATTTTCATGAAGCACATCTTGCTAAGCTTTTATATATTTGTTGGACTAACTTTCTCCTGCTTTATGATGGCACTATTAATTTGAAAAAATCTATACTTGGTTAATAAGAGGATATATCACTATAAAGACGCAGACCGTTTCAGGCAAACTCTTTAGCATTATGTGTTGCACGAGTATCTTTAGTTTTACTCTGATTTTACAGCCTTTTCCAGTGAAAGCAAAGCTGAAAACAGAAGAGCAAAGAGAGACGATGAGGAGAATCAAAGTTTATAGATTATATATAAACCCGTGAGGACACGGCGGCCGCCTGCTGCAGCTCACCGAGTCACTTTACGGAGCTCTGCTGCTGTTTTTTCTTTGCGTCAGCTAATGTCCGTGTTTTTGGCCAGACAGGAGAGTAGAGACGCCGAGCTACCTGCTAATATCTACAATAAGACCTTTTTTACCACCTCTTACCTCTTCACCTGTACTACATGCTACTTCTGCAGTCCAGGTGTGTGTGTGTGTATGTGTGTGTATGTAGGCATACGTGTGTGTATGTGTGTGTGTTTGCATCGCAGCTCTCAGACAGGACCCTGGGACCCTCCTCGACAGTGAGAGCTTTTAGCTCTTCTTCGCTAATGTCCTGAATAATGGCATCTTGATGGAGAGAGGAGGAAGAGAGGAAGGGGGAGAAAAAGAGACAGAGAGAAAAAAGAGGGGGGGAGAGACGGAGAAAGAGACAGAGAGAAACCTCTGCATTCATGTGTCTTTACCTCCAGACCTCCATCAGTGCCAGAACCGTCATTATTCCCGCTCTCTGCCTTTCTATTTTCATTATTCCCTTTTTTTTTGTCTCCTTTTTCAGCGTGATGGAGATCCACCGAGATTTTACTCACTCTGCAGAAAAACTATGCGAGCACAGAAGGAGTCCTCGTGTGGCACGCCAGCCTTTCAGCGACGTGAACTTGCCACGGCGCTATTACCAAAGAGGGAATATGCTGTTTTAGCCAAAGACGCCACACCCCCCAAGATATAGAGCCGCTAATGTTGACTAATAATGACTCCAGTTCAGAGTTTTCTCTATTATATGACGCTTTTACATCTATACGTAATCAAGGTTTCAGTAATCCTGCATGAGCTCAACCAAACTCCATTCAAAAACTTGCGATTTTTAGCTTCAATTCAAAGTTATTCCATTAGACGTCAGATGTCAACAAACTACAGACTGAAGTCAGATATTAAAGATCCAAACACTTTTTTTACCAAACTCCCTCTAAAAACGTTGGGGTTTTTAGTAAAACGCTGAGTAATTTGATCTTATTACTGCTGCTAAACGTTCGCTCGGACTCTTTCACTATACTCCAGAGATTTAGTGTTTCTTCTCGATGCATTACTTAACCAAACTCCTCTTAGAAAGTTTTGAAAGCTTTCACCCTCCCAGACTAGTTTTGGTTTTACCAAATTCTGGTCAAAAGTTAGGGGATTTCTTTCCTCACTAACAGTCAAGATTTAACGGTTTGATTTAAAATCTAAGCTTTGACCCTCCCAAACTATTTTTGATTTCAGTATTCGTGCCTCATATCAGCTTTAAGTCTTTTTCTAGGTCGACTTTCACTCCAAATGTTTTAACTTCATGTCAACAAGCTGTTGACTTTAACTCTTTTGAACTTCAGTCAAATATTCAGAGTTTTCACTGGTTTGGAATAAAATTTTATACCCTCCCCAACTATTTTTGGTTTTACCAAATTCTGGTCAAAAGTTACCAACTTTGGTTGATATAAGAAGGGAATTTTTCTCCCCACTAACGGTCAAGATTTTTACCTGACAGTTAGATATTGAACCTCAGCCTTGACCCTCCCAAACTATTTTTGATTTCAGTACTCATGCCTTATATCAGCTTTAAGTCTTTTTCTAGGTCTACTTTCACTCCAAATGTTTTTAATTTTATGTCAACAAGCTGTTGACTTTTACTCTTTTGAACTTCAGTCAAATATTCAGAGTTTTCACTAGTTTGGAATAAAACTTTATACCCCCCCCCCCCCCCCCAACTATTTTTGGTTCGAATATTTTTGTTAGTTGTTGACTTAAATTCTTCTGCCAAACCCAAATCAAAAATATGACTTTATTATTCAGCTTTTAACTTATCCATCAACTTGAGATTTGAATATTTTTGGCGAGTTGTTGACTCAGAGTCTAAGCTTTCACCCTCCCAGACTAGTTTTTAATTCTGCAGGGTGTCAGCTCTTACTCTCTTAAGTTCTCTTTAACATGTTCGGACCGTTTTAGATTTAATTTTATTTTGGCTCTTACTTATTTTTTAAGAGGTTTTAAGTTGGTTTGATGTCGAAGCGTTGAACCTTCCCAACTATCTTAAGGTTTAAATATTTCTGCTGCAACTTCTACCAAACCCCAGTCAAAAATGTTTCGTTTTTGACAGAAGTAGCTCCTTCAGATCTGATTATTCGTACTTCCTCCTTCTTTCCCACACCTCTGAGTTTCAGCCTTTACCCTCCTTGACCACTTTTGATTTTCATCTTAGACTTAAAGAGCAAAAAGAGCCTAATTTTCACGTTTTATCTGATTTAAGAGACTTGTCTCGGCCGTTGTGGTTGCTTCTTGGTCTTCCTGCCTCAGCTTCACCGGCACTTCCTCCCCCGTTTTGTGTCAAACCCGTCACAGCTGATACTGATACCTCGACTCTAAATGAAGCCTTTGTGTAAAAGTGGTTCTTAAGAAGTGTGTTCCTGACGTCAGTGTCGGTGTAGGTGTGTGTCTCCTTCGGTTTTTGGTTGAAACAGAAAAGTGGAAGCTGGATAAGACGGTTAAAGACTCACAAGAAAATACTGGTTCCTGTTTTTTAAGGTTTTCTGCCAAATCTGAACCTGCGGCCAATGACGCACGCTCAGCGTAGACTGGTTGGCTTGTGTTGCTGTCTGGTTCACCCTTTTTTTGGTCAAATTTGGAGTTTTCTGGTTTATTTTGGAGTGTGTGTCACAAACTTCTCCAGAAAGAGCGACTGAATGCTTGAAAATGTCAGATTGAAAACGACAACGCTCCATCCTCTCCGTTTCAAAGCTGCCACAGGTGTTTGTTTCACTCTTTCCCTCTTTTTTTTTTTCTCTCTCTCTCGTGGGAGAACTGAAGCCGCTCTGTCACGCCGCAGTTTCAGCGCAGCGTGAGGTGTATTGTGCTGTTTGACCATGACGAGCGCTCCATTTGATAATCAGCTCTGTGGCTCTTTGGTGAAATCCTGAAATATGAGGAAGAAAAAAGAAAAAAAAAAAAAAGAGCGGCTGATGAGAAAGGTCCGACAGAGACTGACCGTGACTGAAAACACCGGAGAAATCCCACACTTCACTTTACTCGGTTTTATCTCGGGGTTATTCGAGTGTGTGACTCTCATTGATGCTGGCGGGGGTCAATGCCACACCAGGCGGGTAAACACTGAGAGGTCAGACAGTTAAATATTAACACTCTTATTTTGGAGTTCAAAAACAGCTTCTGCAAATATTTCAAACATCCTTCCAGAGAGGAGACTCTATTGAATAATAGATATCATCACACATTGATTGACAATTTGTGCTTTAAATGTTGCAGTTTCCCTCCTTCTCTCTGGGAACATTCTTCCACACACTTCTTCCTCTTTTGTCCTCACACTCAGGAAACTGGGGCTCATTTTCCTCCTTACACAGAATTTCATTCGACCCTCCTCTCCTGCAGGCATGACCAAAACAACTAAATGGCATCACCCAGGGCGCCTCCGCACAAATAGGTCGCAGCTTTTTTAGATAAAGTTTGCCTTGAACCGCCATGTCTGCGCGCGATAATTGGCGAAAGGATCGTTATTGAGAGAAAGCCGGGCCTTGTTCGCTTCTGCGTGTTTGGCATGGAACCCACATCTGTGTCCTGGAGGGGAATATCTGCCGGACGTTTTTTTGTTTTCATATGGAGCTCTAATAGAAGTGTAACGGCACGGCAGGGCAGCAGAGCGCTCGGAATAATTGTGTAACTTCGTGCAAATGCCGATTAGTCCCGTGCGTAATCAAGTTAAAGAGGAGGGACGCTGGAGAAGAAATTCAGCTGCAGGTTTGAGTGACCTCGTTTGAATCAAGAGAAGCACAAAGAAATGAGAGAAAAGCGTGATTTCCTCACTGAGGTGATTTAATTCAAAGCTGGAAAATTGTCTTTGGGCCACAGTGACATGAGGTGAGCGTGCATTCCTGTGCAGACTCACTTAAACCCGCTCAGTTTACAATCAATCCGCTTTGAATCGCTTCGATAAATTCGTACAAAATATGGACATTTTCCTTCTCTCAGAATCTCAGAAATAATAATCCATAAGCTTTCTTTGCTCCTTTCTTTTCTGCACAAATAAACACACGCAAACATTTATTTTCTAACTTCTTCCAACCCTCGAAAACCATCAGACTGGTTTTGCGCATCTGTTGAGCGCCGAGTGTGAATGCAAACACGCTGCAGAGGAATAATTCCTCCTCTTTTTTTCTACCTGAATCAGAGTCATTAAAGCGCCCTGATAGTGAAGGAACGTGCGCGTGTGTGCAACAATGCAACACACACTCAACACGCCTCACAATTTCAATGTAAATGCGAACTTTAAAGGGGATTTTGCGCGTTTTCTTTAAAGCAAATGCGTAAAAGTGAGGTGAGATTTCCTGCACTCCTTCTTGCTGGATTATTGCAGCAAAGGCCTCAGTGTGTCTGCTGTAAAAAAGAGGCTTCAGCGTGGATTTATCACACGCGTACTCCCGCTTTAGGACTGTTTTTGCAGCTTTTTTTTTTAATTTAAGTAAATGTGGAAGAAAAAAACGTCAAAGAGCAAAAACACTCAGTCAGTTTCAGCCTTTAGAGAGAGTTCACCTTACACTATCAGAGAAAATCTAAAGAGTTTAAATAGATCTCTCAGCTTGATTAGGAAAGATGAGGACACTTTCTGTTGTTGGCGTTTAATTGCGCATGGTTGTTTCCAAATTACGCACGCGAAATTGGACATGCACGAGGCGCACAATGAGATTGTTTTTACAGTTTTTGACAAAAGAGGAAGGATGAGAGCAGGAGAAGTTTGAGACAAGAGCGAAATAATTATAAAGACAAAGCAGATAAGGCAGAAAGAGAGAGAGAGCGAATACTGGAGGGAGGTTAAATTTGTTGTTTTGGATCAATAATTGAAGAAGTTGTAATTTTAACAGTTTTATGATTATTTACAAAGAGAAATAATTAAATTAAATGTTTTTAAAAGTGTCATTTAATAGAGTTTCTCGCAGGAATTTCAGCCAAATTCAACTCGAATTCTCCTCCGCAGGACAGGAACCCGGACTGCGTCTCTGCCCCTCCGCTCCCTCCTCTCTCCTCCCTCTCCCTCTCTGCTCTGGCCGCGCGCTGTTTTCGGAGACCTCCTTTATAAACTAAATCCAGCGTCCCCGGCTCCTCTTCCTTATTGGTCAGGTGGAGCCGTTACCTCACTCCGGGGCGCGTGACGCAGCGTCTTCACGTATCCTTCATGTGCGTCTCTCTCTTCTTCTTTCTTATTGAGAGTCTTGCCGCCGGTCGAAAAGGGAGAAACGCGGGATTCTCTCTCTGAAGCGGGCCTGCGGGGACAAGCGGACAGTGCGGACGGGGCGTGAGTGAGTGAGCGCGCTCGATCCTCAACACTTCTCATCCCGGGAGGAGAGCGGCGCACAAGAGCAGGCTCTCTCACTCGCTTTTTCTCGGAGTGTGTGTGAGTGAGTGTGTGTGTCGCTCCGCTCCGCTCCGCTCTGCTCGGCCTGTCTCTCTTTCTCTCTCACACACACACTTTCTCCACACACGCGCACACGCACGCACGCACTCTCCGCATACGTCTCCACTTCGCCGGAGTAAATTACGGCATTGATCTTAACGCCGAGTGCGGATCTGGCTCTTCTGGCTCTTCTGGCTCGCGCTTTCTTCGACGGAGCGACTTGGAGAAAAACGCCAAACAGAGAAGTAAGTAGAGACACGTTTATTACCAGTGAGCACTCGTGGGGGGTTTTTTAACAGCTGTGAGTGTGTGTTTGAGTGTGTGCGATCGTGAACTTTACTCCCACTCCAAGTCTGGAGACGGTCCATCCTCGCCGAACACCGCGAACCCGGATGCTTAGGTTGGATTTTTGAGTTTGCTGCAACTTTCTGCGCGGTAGTCTCGGGCTGTTCGGCGCGACTGAACCTGAATCCCCTCTCAAACTTTCAGAGTTGCACTATTTTCTGCTGTTTTTTACTTTTATTGCAAAGTTTCTGCTTGTTTCAGAGTCCGGTTTGCGTAAATTTACGCACCTGCCGCTTCTTCGAGGACTTTGCGCTTAAACTTCAGATTGAAAACTCTTTGAATCAGGATTTTTCTCTTTCAAAAAAGACCAAAAGTGAAATAAATCACAGCTTTAACGTCAATTTAACCTTTAAACCTGATTTTGAGTGAATCAGCAGCAGCTACAGACTCGTTTCCTCGCTCTTCATCTTCGCAAACTTCCTCCTTTTTCTCACTTTCACACCTTTGTTACTAAAAGATTTTTAAAAAGTTCATTTTTGTGAAGTTTAAAGAGAAGAGAGGGAGCCTTTGGAAATGTTAAAACTGTTGCAAACGTCTCTCCGTGTCTGGAAACGCCGTGCGTAAAAGCAGCAGCTTGTGTTTTCTGTCGTCTCTGGACAGCGGTGATCGCCTTTAAAGTAAAGATCCACTTTAGGGGGGAAGCTGTCAGTCAAAGAGAAGATAAAGAGGTGATTGTGTTCCTCTTAGAGATGCAGCAGGAGGAAGAGGAAGGTGTAAAAACTGTGGCCTCTTCATAAGAGTAAAAGTTTCCTATTTGAAAACAAGTTAGAGCTCAGTTTTGTTCAGTTTCTGAGTTTAGGTGCCAAAAAGAGGTGAAGTTGGAGCCTCAAACTGAGTTAAAGACATCCTGAGATCGATTTACGGTTAAAAAATTTAATCTCTCACCAGCAGACGCACACCTTTCATACTTAAAGCTGCAGCAAAGTGTTTGTCTTCATCTAACAAATCAAAATTTGGAGATGATGGTGAACACACTCCTGTCTCAGATCGTGGTCTTAATTCTTCACAGTCTGGTGTTTCATCTTTGCCTTACTCTAAAGTTCTTTCAGGCTGTAGATGATTTTTCTCTCTTTCTGAATCAGAGTTGAATTCTTCTTTGAAAACCCGACTGACAGTCGCTGCTAACTTCCTATTTCAGTTCTCGATTGCACTAAAATTGTTCCTGCTCTTTACACTCAAGATTAAAACCCTCAGTCTCAGTTTTGGAGCACAAACCGCACACACTCTCTCACATCTTCTTTCACTACACACTTTTTTTATTTTTATATTTTTTCAATTTTGTGTTTTTAAATTTTTTAAACTTGTCTGAGCGTCAAAGCGCCTCTCGACTCGTTCCCTGACCTCAAGCACGAATTTCAAAACCCCATCTTATCAAGCTCTCTGGACCTTGTCTCCCTCACACTCTGCCTCCCCTGTGTAAGTGTGTGTGTTTCATGTATGTGTGTGCATGTACTGTGTTTGCAAGTGTGTATCTGGGTCACTGCCGGGCGCCGTTTCTTTTTTCTCTTTACTCTTAAAACTCAATCTGACCCTTCTCCCCCAGTCCAGGAAACGGTTTCATTTAGTAATGGCTCTGCAGTCGTCGGCTTTAAGGAAAGCTTCGGTTCGAGTGTCTCTGAAAAGTCGCTCAGGCCAGTTGTTTTCTTTTTTTTTTTTTTTTTCCTAAAGTGGAATTTAAGCTCGCCATCACGGGCACGGCTCGGGCAAACTGACCTTAATTTGTGAAATATTTTCATAGACTTGACCCCGGAGTCGCTTGCAAAGCAGATGCAAACATGTAACATGGAAAACGCTGCCTCTATGCACGAGTACAAGAGCTTAAGAGCAAACAAACACCCACTTCCAGGGTCCATTTGAGCAGAAATGTGGCTCGATTTAGGCGATTCATTTTGTGGATGTGTTCCTCCTTTTTCATTGGAATGAAGAGAGCTGCCTGTTTGCATAAGATTGAAGGTATTAAAATGAGAAATTGTCATAAAAAACGTCCCTTTTTATACTTATCTATGGTGACAGATTGATGGATGTTTTGATTTTCTGTCCTTTTCTATTTAAATTGACGGCAAAATTATGAAAAAAATCTCAAACAAGAGTGGGATCTGTCAATGATCAAATGTTTCTGCGATTCCAGGACTTGTGAGTTAACACAGATGTTTGTAATTCACTTACCTGGACAGATATATAACTGGAACTTTGACAGTTCCTGCGCCGAATGTCAATTTTCGGGGGGTTTCCACAAAATCGAGCGAGGACGTTGACCTTTCTGCAGAGCTGCCACTCCAAACAAAGGTGTCCTTTTCTGCATGTGCACAAATACAGACAAGTTTTTGGGGCATGAGTGCAAACAAATATTGACTTTCAGTGTCCATTTGTGGAAAAAAAACGTTGCATGGGGGCTTCTTTTCGGTGGCTAATTCTATGGCTGTATTTGTCTTTTCATTCTGTTTATCGGACATGATTACAAAACGCACCGGTATAGGAGGACAATTTCAGACTGACACAAACTTCCCATTGATTATTTATGAAAAATGGTCGAAAAGCTTCTTATTGTTGGCGAATGTTAAGGGTGTAATTGATTTATTTCCCTTTTTTTGCTGGAAAGTGGTGGTGAAATGATGGAAAACGCCAAAACAAAAGATCTCAAACTTGTGATATGTCAAATAAAAAAAAAAACTAAATAAAAAAAGGGTAGACCAAATTTTGATTGTGGCGTGTTGATTTGGTTTTAACCTTTCCCATTGGAATTTATGTAAAATTAAGAATAAAAGCCATAATGAAGAGGTTTTACTCCCATGTTCAGAAATCTGGGGTACTCTGTATTTCCAGGTTACAGGTTTTTTTCAGTCTTTTTCTTCTACTCAACTTCAAATACCCAGCATGGGGTCGACATGCTCGCTTTCCAGTTGGCAGCAATAATCAAATTTAACTCACAAACTCCTTAAGAGTCTCAAAAGGAAGCACATATTTCTGTTAAGTAGTGTTATGATGTGCAAAAGAAAGCTGAGGCATCCTCGCTTAAAATAAACATCAGCCTTTTTTTCCCTTCAGTCTTCACTGAAATCTCTCCGGCGATTCAAGAGAGTCGTTCTCCTCCGTTACAACCCCGCTTAAGACGCAGAAATCAAGGTTAGCCCTCCAGGGGCGAAGAGGAAATGGGAAATCAGTTTGGTTATTTCAGGCAGGTGTTCACTTCACTGTGGGAATATCTCCTTGAACTATTTCAAGAGTGCGTTTTATTTTTTTTAACACAGTTTGGCTTTTGGTCAGGTTCTTCAGTGAGTTTGAATGTGACTCCAGGTGTGATCGGTTGACCTGTTTAATTAAGTTTGGCGGGTGGGTTCGAAAGTTTGGCGATGTCTGAGGCTCTTACTTTTTCTTTGAAAGCTTCATTTTAGAGCATCTTCTGTTGTCGTGTTAATTTAGGACTCAAATTTTTCACTCCCAAAAAATTAAGAGCTAAATTGATTCGACTGTTTTTAATTTCACTCATGGGCCACAAATAAATCTACGATCGATGGTTTGGCATTTCTTGGACGGACAGTAATCATAACGATAGATCCCAGGAGGACAGTGCCATTCCCCAGGTGACTAATCCGTGCTTCTCTGTGCTTTTCTCGTCCAGGTAACCCCTCTAACGCTGAATGCCTGTGAGGACCCCTCTGTCATGTCCCTTTAGCTCCCCTGCGTGATGCCTGATCATGACAGCACCACCCTCTTAACCAGACAGACCAAGCGCAGACGTGTCGACATCGGGGTGAAAAGGACCGTGGGCAGCTCGATATTCGGCCGCTCCAGGGAGACCCTGTTCGACAGCATGAACCAATCACACGGCATGGATCAGGACGGAGACTGCTCATTGGTCGGTCACGGCCACGGAGGGGCTAACGTGGACGGGGAGAAGTCCAATGTTCTGAGGAAGTTGTTGAAGAGGGCCAACTCGTACGAAGACGCCATGATGCCTTTCCCTGGCGCCACCATCATCTCGCAGCTACTGAAGAATAACATCGGGAAGAATGGAGGGAGCGACTCAGGCTTCCAGGTACAAACACAACCTGTAGTATTTGTCTCAGGTTCTGATGATCATCTAAGGGTTTCATTCCCAATTTGATTACCATTCCACTGGACTAGTCTTGCACTGGTGTGTCTCTCATCCAATCAACCAATCAAGCCACTGATTGGTCCATTAATTGGTTAATTGTTGGTTAATGTCGTCTCCTTGTCCTCCATCACAGGGGAGTGGAGCCCTGTCCAGTGGAGGCTCAGAGATCCAGGCAGAAGACGCTTGCAGTAACTCCTCTCATGACCGGGACAGCCCCTCCGACTGCCTCTCTCCTGGGCCTCCCCTTCCCCCTCCACCCTCCTCCTCCTCCTTTGGACGTCCACCACCTGCTTCAAGTCTCAACTCTCACGCCCCCTCCCAGCAGCCCCTCTCCCTCTCCACCTTCGACCTGGACAGGCTGACGGACGAGCACCTTCGCGCCAAGCGTGCCCGTGTCGAAAACATCATCCGCGGTATGAGCCACTCGCCGCTGGTCCGGTCCAACGCCGCTGACCACAGCCAAGAAAGCAACCGCGAGAACGAGAACAGCAGCAACAACAGCAGCAGCAGCAACGACCACAGAGGGGACGGCAACAGCCACAACAACGGCAGTCTCAACCACAGCCGGAGCGACGGGCCTTCTTCACTCCTGAGCTCTCCAGGGTCACGGGGCGGTGTGGTCGGTGTTGGCGAGGTTTACAGGGAGAATAAGAGGAAGCAGCGCCTGCCGCAGCAGCAGCACAGCTTCACTCAGCTGGTGTGCTCCAGGCAGGAGCAGAGACAGGAGGAGAGACGGCAGCTCAAACTGCAACTGGAGGACATGCAGGTTGGTGTTGGATGTTGAAACCGTGAATGCCAAGGTCTTCCAAAAGTTTAGTTTGACTTTTAAAAGTCAAACCAATTAAGACATATTTACCTGCTGTCCTATCGCTCGATTCTGTACTTAGGCAGAGGCAAAATCCAATGTTGCAACTGAAGTATCGTATATATACAATTTTTTTATTTGCTCATTTGAATTTGGTGCTATACAATATGTTTAAAAAACAAAAAAACACTCAGGAAAAAGTTGGTTGATGCTAAGAATAAGCTAGGGGAACATCGCCTATCTGGAATATTTTCTATAAAAGTGATGCTTTCAGGCCGTGATCTACAACTGCATTAAAATCAGACACAACTCTGTAGTGGGAATCACCGCATGAGCTCAAAATCTCATCAAACAAACACTGCATGGCTGAAACTAAATTAGGCAAAGATGAAACTGTACAGTAGCATGATCCAACCTGTCCCGGGATACCGTGACAGTGTTTTTGGGAGTCACATACAAATGCCCTGCTTTTACTTTTAATAGCACCAAATCGAAGTAAAATAACGCTTTTATTGCCATCCTTTGTTGACCAGAAACAGCTGCGCCAACTCCAGGAGAAGTTCTACCAGATCTACGACTCAGAGACCGAGGAAGATGATGACAACGGCGAGGCCGACCGAGGACGGGAACGAGAGGAGGACGGCAACTTGTCAGAGGACAGTATACGCTCTGACGGCCTGGAGGAGAGGCACCGAGACAGGGGACGGCACAGCCATGACGACCTGTCAGAGCTCGACCCGGGTCTCTTCCTGGACCGGGCCAGGGCTCTTCTAAGAGAACAGGCCCTGATTGATGGAGACCTGGAGGAAGATGTAGACGGCAGAGAAGACGAGGAGAGGAATGGGGAAAAGGTGATGAAGAGGAGAGGGGCGGGAGGACGGCAGTTAGCAGAGACGCTAAAGCAGGAGTTGAACTGTGCCGTGTCGCAGGTGGTCGACACCGTTGTCAAGGGCTTCTCCTCGCCAAAGCAGGCCGTCAATCACCATCATGGCTGCCACAGTAGCACGCCAGCTGCACCCTCCTCTTCCTCCAACTCTTCTTCTTCCTGTCCTCCACCTTTTGGTCCCCTCCCCTCGCTCACTCCAGACTCACGCTTTGGCGGTGGAGCCCTAGCCCTAAGTCTGAACGGTGACGGCAGTCCTACTCCTAACTACCACTCCTCCAACCAGAGGCTGCACTGCTTTGGTGATGTAATCGTCCCGAGCCCGCTGGACTCATTCAGTGGTTTGAGCGGCAGACTGAGCGGTGTACCTACGCCAAACGACCAAACTGAGGCGCTGCCGCTGGTGGTACGTAAGAGCAGCGGAGGTGGAGGGGAGAACACCAACCCTTCTCTTCCACCTCCCCCTCACCACCCTTCCCTCCATCCTTCTCCCCTCACTGCCTCACTCGGGTTCAGCCCTCCATCGTTTCGCCACCCATTCCCCCTTCCACTTATGGGTTACCCCTTTCAGAGCCCTCTGGGGTCACACGGAGGACATGGGTATCCACCAGGGCCCAAGGACCACCACCGATCCTCGCCTGATTCCATGGACATGACCCGGGAGACGGTCAGCCTCAGAACCAAAATGGCATCCCTCGGTGGGGGCCACCTCAGTCACCACCACCACCACCACAGGCAGAGCTCGCCGAACCAACATGGGCCAGAGGGCCTGTCCCTGTCCCTCATCAAGTCTGAGTGTGGGGACCTGCAAGACATGTCCGACATATCGCCTTACTCAGGCAGCACCGTATCCTTCAAACTGCAGCTTTGTACCTCTGTGTGAGTGAAAGTGTGTTTTCCTGAATTTGCAAACATGTAAAACCTCCCGAATGGAGGTCAATCCCGCTAAACTGGGTTTTTACGCACAGGAGAGTAGAGGATCCTTATTACACACTAATTTTGAACAACCTTTGAGGATGCAATCTTGGGTACTTAGATCTGCTTAATGCAGTATTTGAGTGGGTAATCACAGTTACAGGCATGATGGTGCACATCGCAGAGCAAAAAAAAGGAAAATAGGGCAACTTAGAGTTCGTAAATGCAGTAAATCCCTTGGCAATCAAACTTCACCTCTTGACAGCCCTCAGATTCCCCGATTTTTCTGTGCCAATATGCCAATCAGTAATTGTGACATGACACTTTGGCGCCTCATAGTACAGACAACCTGATAGACAGTTAATATGTAACAGTCTTCCAATTGAGTCTAGCTTGTATCTATCAAACTGTGCAGGCACATCTATTGGGATGGGCCTCTACTAGAAGTTTTATGGTACAGCGCAAAATAGCTGATTCGTCGTCGTCGATTGACTGCGGTTGTAGAGGAAAGTTTTGCATCAGTTTCACTGAGTAAAAAAGAACAAAACTGCATCAAATAAAGTTAATTTAAGCCACCGAGAACCAATAATAACGACTCACGAGTGGCAATGACTGACAGATCGTCACCTCAGAGATAAAAATACGTCATTGTTAATTGCAAATTGCGGATGTTCGTCCTTTTCTGTCAGTCGATGTACTTAACCTTTACTTATCAAACGAGCAACATGATTTTATTTCATTATCAAGTATTAAATCTAGTGTCTGAAGTTAAAAACTGATAGTCTGAACATCTTTTATGATCTTGTGGAAAGAGTTGAACAGTGATTTTATTTCCTCGCTCCACTAGAGTCACACTTTACATGCAGTCAAACTGCACTGAGACCACTTAGAGACGGCAGCAGCAGGCAGCCGTCAAAGAAAGTCTTTAATATCAATTAATCTGCATTAATTGGTTCCTCTTTTTTCCTCGCTGAGTGGGGAAGATGAAACGGGGCGCGATGGGTCTTGCAAGAGGGGGAAGATTAAACAGGTCGCACGCTGCTCTCCGGAGCTCTTTTAAGTCGGTGCAGCAGGTTGTGGTGTTTAAAGGCGTCGAGAAAGGCGAGTGAGCCCCACACACACAGTCTGAGACACTCTTGTGCTGTTAGGCTCGCTTTCATCACAAAGACTTTGTACATAAACGCTCAAAGCAAATCATATTTCAGTGTGTCTGTGTGCGCTGTTGTGTGGGTGTGGGGTAAGACCTTGTACATAGGAGCTCAAAGCTAATCATATTTCAAAGCGTGCGGGAGAGGCACAGGTGAATGCTTGGCTTTATTGACGAATGCTTGTCTAAATTTGTGCGTTTAAAGGGATTGCACGCATGTGTGGGCGCAAAATAAGATAACACAAAACCTAAAAAGCCCCAGAACACACAAAAAGATCTTTTTAAGAGTTGTTTTCCAGTCCTCTCCCTCCTTTTCCACCTCTTTTTTTTTCATCCCTCGGCCTTCGTTTCGCTCGCTGTTGCTCGGCAGCTTTGAGCGCGCTTCATCTCACAATGCACACACACACAAACACACATGCGCGTGCACACGGACAGGTGTTTGCAGGTAGCTGTTTATCTTTTCGTCCCTAACCCTTTATAGAAAGAGGGCTTCTCCTAAGCCTGACGCACACACACGGGCTGGGAGAACAAAGCGAAAAGAAAAATAAGACTTTGAACCCGACCAATAGGAACTCCTTGCAGCTGTGATGTGGGACGCGATCACAGTGTCATCTTCAAAGATGATTTAGATGTCGCTTTAATTAAAAAAAAAAGAAATATTTGACACGTCTCTTGATCCTGCAGAGCCGTTTCATTCCAAAATGTTTCCCCATTCATCGAAGGAAAAAACACGTCTTTGAAATCAGACATTAGTATTTCAAAGATGCTGACCAGCGTTCAATCCTCTCTTTTTTTTAGTCGTATGTTTGAAGGAACCCAAATTTGTTTGGACATTTCACTGAAACAAAAGAAATAATTCAAAAATTACTCGACTGAATGAGGAAAATATCTTTTTAATTTTGATTAAATCCATTCATCGGCTTGTTTCACTGTGTGGAGACGTAAAAACAAACACCTATAATCATGTTTGTACCCGTAATAATTATCAGGGTGGATGTTCCGAATACTTTTACACATGACGAGCGTAGTCGCCAAAAAAAGAAGCTCCTCAGATGTGAATTTTTGCTGCTTTTTTCTCCGGTTTAAATTGAATTTTTTGGCTTTAATGCTGCTGGTCGAAGAAAACTGTTTAAGCAAGTCAGTCAAACAGATTTCTCAGGTTACTGTCGGATGATTAAATCACATTTATAGGCCTTGAGCAGCTTTTTCTTTATTGGAAGTGATGGGAAACATTTAAAATGGACAAATTCATGCGCCAAAAAGTTATGATGAAAGGATACGAGCAGATGTGCAAATAACAAAGAGGATGGATAAGTGACGTACTTTCAAGCATGATGTTGAATCTTTGCTGATATCAAATATACCGATATTTTTGAAATTGATTGATACTGATTGTTTCATGATTGTAAAGACCACAAAGTTTCTCCTGTCCTAGATGTACCTGTTACTCTTATTTTGACACTCTCCTGATCTGAAACCAGCGTGCAAACTCGCTAATATCATGGCGATAATGGGCATAACCAATTTATGCTTAAACTTGACTTTATTGTACTCTAACAAAATTATTACGTGGAACACTTCAGTGGGAAAAATGCGTCATTATTTCAGAGGATGTAAATGTCACTCGACTGCCTGCAGTGTCTGCAGACGTGATCAGCATTCAGAATTATTTTAAAACGCTGTTAATTTCTAGACCAAAAAAACAGACAAAATTATTTGCCCTTTTTTTACTTTTTAAGTGACAATCGCAGCAGGACAATCAGACAATTTGGATGTTTATTGATAAATGTTATCTTTTGGAGATCATTTAAGCTGAGATTTCTAATTCTTATCGAAGGCAAGGCGTCTAATTGACAGTGTGTTAAAAGTCAAAGCTTCACTTTTTGGGTTTAGTGGCTCTAAAATGCACATTCTGTTCATTTCTCAGGATTGAATTTAAAATAATAAGATAATGGATGTTTTTAAATGACGAAAATGCCTTTAATGTTCACAAAACTTCCTTAAACAGTCAGAAAATGACAGAAAACGTGTGGCGCAGCAGGTTGATCTGAGGTTTTGAAAAAGCCCGGCGGTCAGGTTGAAGTGTTTACATCCATCACACACACAGAACAATCACACAAACACACAAACACACACACACACACTCTCTTTCTGTCCGTCCGTCTGTGTGTGTGTGTGTGTGTGTGTGTTTCAGGTCTGTGTATCTCTAATCCTTTGTACAGAGCTGAGCAGATGTCCCTCATTCATTTATGAATTTACCCCCCCAGCCCCACCTCCCCATTCACACACACACACACACACCTGGCAGCAAGGTCAAGTTACAGCTGATACACTGAGTCCTGCACACACACACACACACACACACACACACACACACACACACACACACACACACACACACGTCTGTTTTTCCTCTTTATATCAGCCTCACACTCTTATCTCTGAGTCATGTTTGGGAGCTTTTGTGTGTTTGTGCGCTCCGGTTTGTGTACATGTGAGTCAGTAAAGTACAAGACAGGCTGAACACAGTGTATTAACCTGTGCTGCTTACACACACACACACACACACACACACACACAGTGACAGGTTGGTATGAATGTTAACTAGCTGACGGTGTTGTTGTTTGCTGACCTGATGTATCTGCTGCTGAATGAATGATGGACGACTTCGCCTCCTGACCGCCTTAACATGTTTATTATCTAATAAAACTTTTGAATATTTTATAATTATTTTAGAACAGTTTCGTTGTAGAAAACATAAACCGGCCAAAGTCAAATCCTGCTTTTAGTCCACCACAACTGTTCCCAGATGTAATCCTGACAACGTTAACTACTTTCAGCTATTTTTTTGTGCCTTTTCTTGTAGATGTTCTCTACCTTAAGTACCAGTGTAAAGGTGCAAAAAAAAAGGGTTCTGATTTTAAGTTATTGTACACAATCTGTTGGTAGTATCATTGTTTAAAGAATAGCCAACAGGCGCGTACAACAAAAGCAACTTGAAGTTTTCACAGTTGATATTTTCTACCATAATGACCATAGTAAAAGCGCAAAGACAAATTTGGATTTCCTTTCCCAACATTGTCCAAACACCTTAAATTAAATGCAAGAGGAAACGTGTTCAGTTCTTACACTTTCACAAATATCACTGATCATGTTGACATAAAACCTACTGAGTAAGCTCGACTAAAACTGGCCAACGCTTTTGAAGGTTAAGGTTCTCAGCTGAAATTATTGGTGGAAAACAAATAAATTAACAAATGAATAAAGAAAGAAAAGAAAAGACAAGAAGAAAAGGAACTAGTTTTCATTTTAAAAAAGCCACTGAAAACCTTCACTCATATGTAACTGAGACATCAGTCCAAGCCAGACTTAATAAAGGTTCTCTACCGTAATTACCAGTGTAAACACGCTAAGATAAAATTGGTTTTCTCTTTTTTTAATATTGCCCAAAACTGACTTAGATACCACGGTAAGGAAAAAGAGAATAACTTCTATCAAGCCCAACCAAAACCAACATATATTTTCCAATGTAGAGGTTCTCTACCGTAACTACGAGTGTAAACGCGCAAAGATAAAATCCTACAATCCGTTTCTTTTTTTTTTTTTTACATTGTCCAAAATTTCATAGTGTAAAAGAAAAAGTGAGAAATCGATCAAGCCTAACCAAAACCAACAGATACTTACCAATGTAGAGGTTCTCTACCGTAATCACCAGTGTAGACACGCAAAGATAAAATCGGTTTCTTTTTTTTAACATTGTCCAAAATTTCATAGATAACAATGTAAAAGAAAAAGAGAATAATTTCGATCAAGCCTAACCAAAACCAATGCATGTTTTCCAATGTGGAGGTTCTCTACCGTAACTACAAGTGGAAAGGTGCAACAAAAATTTGTTTTGTACTTCTGTATATCGATTTATTGATCTGATCCAACTGAAATCAAGTTTTCTATTTCTAACCTGGATGAAAATGGTCAAAAAAATCTGGATATTATTCAAACTCCTCACTCCATCTATCCCTCTCTCTCTCTCTCCTCATCCTTTCTCTGTTTCCCGGTTACCGATGCTCCTCTCTGCCTCTCTCCAGCCACATCAGGCCCCTGGGGTTTCTGTGCGAGTGTGTGTGTGTGTTTGTCTGTGCGCTAATTGACCTTGCAGGGGGTTCCATTGATTGCCTCATCTTCTCTGATAGATTATGGGGCTGTTAATGTGGTGGGGAAATGGCAGCGTGGTGGGGCACAGCTGTTGTCACACACACTCGCCCTGCGTCCCCGTGACCAGGGCCTCCTCCGCAATTATTATTTTGCTTGTTGAGACGCCGGGATGTGCACAGAGGCTGCAGAGATGCTGGAATGAGAGTGGGATTTGATCCAAAGCCAGCAGGTGTTCGTGTCTGGATGTAAAATGGCACGCTTTCAGGAGAATACATCCTCAATTTTCTGTTCAGTTTAATGGCGCCGCCGTCATTCTCACAAACCGAATAGGAGTTCAGTTTAAATAGAGAAAAGCTCCTTTTATGTGTGATCACGAAAAACTCAACAAAAACAAAAACCTTCACATGTGGTACAGATCGAAAAGCACTCAACACTGTTTTTTAGGCTGGCTCCCCACCTAGCACTCCTAAACGCAGCTTTCTTGAAGCCTTTTCCGCTGTTGCCATGCTAGAAAATTCTGTTTCTCTATGTAAACTATAAAATAAAGCCAAGTCCTACACCAGGGAGTCCAGCTTTCGAAGGATGCAGTGAGATGGTCGACCCTACGTCAGATTGTCGGCTCATATCACCAGTCTTTCGCCTCCTGATGCTAGCATTGCATTGCGCCGCTCTTAAAGATCGCTGTAGCGGCTAAGTCTACAACTTAAAACCACTGAGGGGCGGCCTAGACAGGCTAAAAGTAACTGATGCGCTGGCTACCGCACTTAATTATTGTGAGCTGTGGAAAAATTACTCCGGATTGCCTTTTCCTTCGCTGCGTTCTTTACTGCTCACCATTTGACTTGTTTTCCATTGACTGTATCACCAAAAACAACATCCAAAGTGACATAGCCAGTAGCGGTTGAAAAGCTTTGTGCTCCTCCGTCTAGTGACACCTGACAGAAGGTTCCTACAAATACACACCCAACACCACAAGGACACCTGCTGGCCCAATTAGGCGATATACACAATTCACTTAGAAAAATGGCTTCTACACTCGCTACTGTGCTAACTAGCCAGATTTAACTTAAAAACCACAGTCAACATTTCAGAGGTAGTTTCGTATTTTCCAACATTTGCACAACTTGCTATCTAATTTGCATTGGTACGCAAAGAGGATACACCAAATGTAGCTTGCTCCGCCCAGTAAAAGTTGGGGGGCTTTTTTGGAAATGGGACCACCTTCTCCGCGCTACTGTGACGCATCCTGTCTTCAAAAACAGCCTTCAAAGGCTAGGACACAGCTAACAGGGTTTTAAGTACGTTGGGTCCCAGTTCGGACACAGAAAATTCAAAAGGGATTAAAAATCCCCAGCAACAAAGATCAGGACAAAATAGTTATGCTGCGTTCGAGTTACCTCAGAAGTCAGAAGTCAGAGCTGAAAATGACGTTGCACACGAATTACAAGCGTTTCAGTTACCAAGTTACCAAGCTCCTCACTGCTTAAGTTCTCTGCTGGTTCCTTGACGTGTTTCGATTCAGATTCAGGAGGGCTTGTCTCCGAACCACCTGAAGAAAGCCAAGCTGATGTTCTTCTACACCCGCTACCCTTCCTCCAACATGCTCAAAATGTTCTTCTCCGACGTCAAGGTAAGAGTTCGCCATGTTTTTGTATTTACTGCCTTTTTTGGTTTCTCTCTACCACTTATTGAGTTTCTGCTCATTTCTTTGTCTTAGTCCCTCATAGGCCTGTCGCGATAATCAATAAATCGCCTTATCGCTCGGTAAATAAAAACGAGGTCGGTCATTTTGCCAGCCTCGATAATTGACGTGCGTTTGTTTTCCTCATCTCTCGCTACCAAACACGCTGGATGAGAGAAGAGGTCTCACTCTGCGCATTGTTCTCGGCACCTGGGGGCGTTGGCTCTATAGCGGAATGAACGGAGTTAGTGAACCCTCCTGTCAGTTATTCAGTGTCTTTGTCACGAGGGGGCTGGCGCGCACAGGCACACAGACACAGACTTTTTGGATACAGTGCTGCAAGTGAGCGTCGTGAGTGAAAAGCAAGCAAACAGAATGAACACGACAGCTTTGGTGTCTAAACCGAACGCAACAGCCCAAGTGTGGTAATATTTCGGCTTTAAACCAGTTTTGTTTTCGTCAACCACAAAACTCGCGCGTGTGCGTGTCTGTGTGTTGGAGGAGCACAGCAGGATGATGAGAGCTGTCAGAGCGGACTGAAGCTGCTCCTATATGTTTAGCGTTTAACTGACTGAGTTTTGCAACTCTGTTTGTCATTTTCGTCTCGTCCCATCAACGTAAACGCACTTTCGTCTCGTCACATTTTAGTCATCTCCGACTTATGTTTAGCTCGTCAACGTTACGTCTTCGTCGTGGAAGAAAGGGAAATATTTTAGTCAACGAAAACAACCAGTGTTGTTCTCGTTGACGAAAATATTTCCCTTTTTTGACGCTGGCGTTGACGAAAATATTTGACGAAATATGACGAAAACAACACTGCTTTAAACCAAATGAAAGAGGTGAGCCCACAAATACAGACGAGCCGATATGTCGTATTTGTTCCAAAGTTGTGGTGACAAAGAAGGGGAATATGACCAACATGCATGTGCACCTCAAGCACAATCATCCCCTCCATTTTTCTCAACTGAGCAAAAAAAGTACCGCCGGAGGTGCTGCGGAGCCATCGTCCCGACAGGTACCGCTTACTGAAGCGTTTGGTAAGCAAAGCAAATATAAACAAAACAGCGCAAAATGGTGCGCGCTGACAGACAGTGGAAATTAAAGTTTATCACTTTTGACACGGTGTACTCACATTATTATGCCATATAATATCATTATCTATAATTTAAAAAACGGTGTCAATAATATCGTTTATCGGCAATAATTTGTAGCACAATTATCGTCCAGCAAAATTTGTTATCGTGACAGGCCTAGTCCCTCATCCTTGCCTTCTTGTTCAGAGAAAAAACATCTATTTCCTTAGAGATTGTAGGAGGTGAAGTTTTGTGTCAGGGTTCAAATTTCTGAAAGATAAACTTCACCCTTGTGGTAAAATGCAGTCGGTTGCATAATTTACTGAAAAGCGGCAAATGAATGAAAATCTTGCGGCGCCAAAGAAAAAGAGAAGAAAAGGGAGAGGTGGCCTCCGCCAGCTCAAGTTCACAAGTCGCTCCTCGTTATAGAAAATGACGGAAAATAAGAGGTTAGATTTTTGTTTGGTGAGAATAACCGAACCCCCGCCAGATAAAATGCACAATGAATGCGTAAGGAAATTGAAGACGGCATGAAAAGGTGACTCATAACCTGAGAAACAGATGAGAGGGATGAGAAGTGTCGCTGTCATCGTGAGGCCAAGGTTGGAGATAGAAAAACTCTCCAGGATCAGATCAGGAAAATTAAAAATCATCTGATTTTTGTCGGCAGTTTCTCCAAAGTCTCAACATTAAAATATTGTGATTTTGCTGCATTTTATCCTCTGATATTATTTAATTTACCGTTTTTCTGTGTTGTTCAGTTACTCTGTATACATGAGTGTGTGTGTGGCACAGATGGGTGCTCCAGTCTGTCACGTCTTTGGAGCATAATTAGAGTTTCTGGCCTTAATCGGCCCAGGGGGTGAAGGGAGGGGTGTCCACGCCCACTTTCCCTCTTACACACATACTGTGACACACACACACACACACACACACACACACACACACACACACACACACACACACACACACACACACACATGAAACAGCCTTTTCACTCTCACTCTCACAATATAAAACATGACTGTTTATTTCAGTTTAGAAAAAAGCAAAAATCTGAATATTAGCTGTAAATTAACAGGTAACAAAAAAAAAAAAACAGGTTAAAAAATTTTAAATATTGAGTAAAGAAAGAAATACACAGAGATAGAAAGTGAATGGTGCATCAATTTATAAGAGAATAATTTTTTATAAATTCAAAATCAGTTATAATTGCTCATATGGAGGGTGAAATGATCAGTTTTCTCACTGTTGTCGCGATGCAAGCTAGCTACAAAATAGTGCCGCCAATCTAAAGGTGACAACGCTTTTTCCGATTTGCAAAAAAAGTTACAAAAGTCTCAATTAATTAGAGCAAATATTAAAAGTGACTTTACAATTTTTTTTCTGTAGGAATTCATACATTTAAAAAGGAGGGCTGGCGATACAAAGTGTTCACACTATTTCTGCGCTGGATAGTTACAGCTAGCTTTTAGTTTCCGCTACTGCAAACGTCGGGATCTATCTCAAAATACAAAAAAACAAAAACAAAAACAAATAAATGAATAAAAATTTTTGTACATTTATATGGACGTTTGGGTTTAACTATTGTGCTTTCACGCCAACTTCGTATCCAAATGCCAAAGCTAGCTCTGAAATATTCTTCGTCTGAAAAAAGGCAACGCTTTCTTACCGATGTTTGAGATGAGGCTCAGGCACCATGACCATTTACATGCTAATTTCAGAATAATTTCACGCCAGTTTGAAAACAAAAATTTGGCAAATATTCAGTTACAATGCCATGAATTAAGACAAATTGAGTAATGACTTTAGATAACTTGCAATACTAACATTGTAAAACTAAATGTATTATAACTTGAAATGGTTTTTTTTATGTAATTGCACAATTATTTCTCACTGAGCATTTAAACGAACTTTTTTTTTTCACGCCCTTTTTCAACATTTCTCGCCATATCAGTTTAATGACATTTTCTACGCCAGATACAGCTAATTTTGAGTGTTGAATTTGTCCAGATTTTAAGGTGAAATAAGATTTAGGATTGTTTGTAATCCATACATCATTAAATGTGTGATTTATAATGAGAAATTTGAGAATGTTTCATGTAAGTATGCAGTGAGTAAGAATTTACTTAGGCCTTAGCTAGCTTTCGCTCAGGTTTGAGTTAACTGATGCTAATTTATTTAGTGGGAATAAGGAATAAATTATTTTTGTATGTTTTCATTTTAACTCAGGAGGTGGATTTTGCAAACACAGGCATAATATTAACTGTAAAATGACCAAAAAGAGACCGGTCTCGGCTCTTTGTCACCTTTTCTTTCTCCAAAATACTTATTATTCCAACAAACAACCAAACTGAAAGTCGTCTGTTCAGGCTTTATAACATAGCAGGAAAAATTCATGATGAGACGAGGCTGAAATGATGGAAAGTACGTGTGTGTCGTGTGAAAGGGGGGAGTTTGAGAAAATGACAGGAGGGGGGCAAACAAATGAAAGAGAAGACAACAGAACAACAGCTTAAAAACAAAGGCGCTGATTGTTTTGTGTTTACAGGCGAAAGGAGCATACGGCTCCTCTACGGATTCAGGACGCTCTATTCAAATGAGCACACACACCAACACACACACTAACACACACACACACACCAGCTGCCCTTTGGCTCGTATTTGTGGTGACCACTTCCTCGTGGTAGCGCCACATCCTAACCGGCTGCCATGGCAACAAGGGTCGTTGGGACACGGGGTTGCTAGGCAAACACAAGGTGGATAAGCTCACCTGCTCCCAGTATGAGTGAGTGTGAGAGTGATTAGTCCATTCAATCAACAAATAGCCATCATAACACAACAGTTACACCTGTTTTTCAGGAACACCGAGACGAGACGAACAACTTTCAAACTCAGATTAAGTTTATTCGATAATGTCTGAGATTTAAAATCATGAAAAAGAAATGTCGGCAGTTATTTATAATCTAGTATTTTTGGCTTTCCTGAGAATTTCTAGCCAAATGAGGCGGAAATATCTCAGAAGTTCTGAATATTTCACATAATAGTGATGAGCCACTGGAGGAAATTGCTGTGAAATCAGACATGGTTGTACCAAGGTCACTAAAAATTTAGAGATTTTTAAGGCTGTAGCTTTAGAGAATAAAAATCATGACCAGGTGGCTCATCATAATCTGGGTAAATGTGGGTGGAGCTCTGGTTTATGAACTAATTACGGCATGAGGGGATTAATTTGGCAAAACCACCGTTCTCACAAAATGAGTGGATTTTTAAAGTGCGTTAGTTTGTTGTACTCCAGCGAAAGAAATCAATTTTTTTAACCCTTATGTGGTCATAAATGTAATTTTTCACTCTGGTCAATCAAAATTGAAGAAGGGGGCGGGACTTCTGGCACCAAATTTGTCAACAAACTCTTCATTAAGTGGTAGAAAACCTTGGAGTATGGCTGCTAACATATCCATTTTCCTTTCCATCATCAAAAAAGTTCCTCACACAGCAGATATTCTGGACAGTCTAACCCGTAACTATTGCTGCGTTTGAGTTACCTCAGCAGTCAGATGTCCGAGCTGAAAATGGCATCACACCCAAGTTCCCAGCGTTTTAGTTACCAAGTCGGAAAAAAGCGAATTCGGTGGCCTGAAACAAGATGGCGACGTCTACGAAAGTTATTTTAGCGATTGCCTAATATTTGGACAAGACAAGCACTAAAATAACTTTTTTTCTTGTTTACGCCTCCGATTTTGCTTGTTTCAGACTTGGTAACTAAAACACTGGGAACTCAGGTGTAACATTATTTTCAGCTCCAACATCTGACTTCCGAGGTAACTTGAACGCATCATATCTATCAAAGTAGAAGTACTAGGGGACAGTTTTTGTAACCTAGCTACAATGAGCGGCACTGAAAAGCGCACAATAATGCTGTAAGTAGACACAGGCCCTAAAACACAGCTAATTCTCGACACGTTACAGCTTTCTACGATACTTCTCGCATTCAGCTTCAAACACATCATTTTAAAACTCAAGGAGCTGAATTTAAAGCAGTACCTCACAAACCAGCACAGGTTGGAAACAGACCGGGACAGTTTTATAACCTAGCTACAATAAGCGGCACTCAAAAGCACAAAATAATGCTGTAAGTGGACATAGGCCCTTAAGAATTATACATTCATTGCTTTTGGCGATAATACGCGGATAATTCTCGACATGTTGCAGCTTTTCTATAGTATTTCATGCATTCAGCTTCTAGCACTTCACTTGTAAATTTAAGGAACCGGATTTAAAGCAGTACCTCATGAATCAGAAAAGGTTTGAAACAGACCGGGACTATTTTTAGCGGCGTAAGAATCCAAATTTGTTGCTTTCGTGTAAATTTATGGCGGTATACGAGATGGGATTGACTGAAAATACAGTGCGAGTGTTCATTGTAATGACCCAACATGTCACGCTGTGCAACAGTGTGACTCATTGATGTGTTTTTAATAGTTGGTGGACAACAATGGAGCTCTATGGCACAGGGGGGACCAAGACACATCAGCAGACAGTACTCGTAGGAGAAACTCTTTGTTGGTTTGTCGTCGGTTTTATTGTATTGTTTAAGAAATTGATGGTTCCTTAATATTCAGATTATATGCAAATAAAGGTCTATAGTCACGTTTATTTTTAATTGAGTCGTAATCCCAGTTAATCCGGCGTATTTTTTACGTGGGAGGACCTCCGCGGATATTGCTTCACTTAATAAAAAAAATGAATCATGGGTAATCCTGTTTGTGATGAGCGAGGCTGTTCTTTTCAAGGCTTCAAGGGGGAGACCGAGTGGGAGACAGCGCCCTGTTGCTGTCTGCCTATGTCCTGTTTCATTGTCCCGTCGCATTCATTACCCTCATTATTACCATATTTCCAAAATCCGGGTCAATGTCTCCGTCTCTTTTTCTTTCTCACCCTCTCTCTTACTCCCCCTGCCTCCCTCCCTCCTTCCACGGGGAACAATAAGTAGCATGTGTTAGGAGGATCAGGCAGATTCACTGTAAGGGAATTAGGGCCCTGAATGGCTCCCCTAATTGGACTTGAATGGACTTTGTCTCTGGGAAACTGGTTCTTAAAGATGAGCCTCTTACGCACAATGGCCGCCTCGCTCCGTGTGGGAAGTGGGTTGAACCGACGACTGTTTTAGGCACACATGGGCAAGCACACACACACACACACGAACACACAGGGGGATCTTAATTATGTAGTGAAAGCTCTTGCCTTCTGACCAGACAATCATATATGTTAGCATGAGACGCCGAGGTGGCTGCCGTCTCGTCTTGAGAGAGTCAGTGAGAGTAATTAAGACCTTGTTAAGACCCGAGGAGTTAGGATTAATTAGACGCTCGCCGGCTCGCACACTCTCACTCGCTAGTCTCCTGCCGGCTTACACACTCGCACGCACACACTCAGGAGGAGAGGTAGCAGCGGCGGATTTATAATCAGAGCCCAGAAGACTCTCGCCTTGAGAGGCTGAGGTGATATCTGGTGCTGCCTCCTCAGCAGGCATCAATTAGTCCGACCAGCCTCTCAGCCGTCCCATCAATTAGAGCGACACCGCCAATTTGGGAACGACGAGGCAAGAAGAGGGGACGCAACGATTTATGAAGTGACTTCTACAACCTGGCTTTAAATGTCCCGAATTCCTCACAGAAGTTCAACGTCTCTAAAAGCTGAATTTGATGGTTTTAGAAATTGTTTCTTGACTTTTCTGCTAAGTACAGCTTTAATTGATAAATAACAAAAAAACCCTCAATGAGATTTGAACTTTTTGCAGTTCACTGGCTCTAATGTATCCCCCCCATACCACCGGGGAACAAGTCAAATGGTCCTTCTGTTCTTAATGGCTGAGGATGTGGCGTCCATGATCTCAAAAAGCAACTTCAAAGTTCATCTCGGGTCCCCAAAGTTTCCGGGTTTTGTACAGTTTGAACCCGGTGACTTCCACTACAGAGTCATGTCTGTCTTTAAGGCAGGACATGACCATTTAGGATTGCTTTTCAGCCTTGCTATTTTTTAAGAGATTTCTCCACGTTCTCTTATTTCTCAAAGACAAAGAACACAGAACGGTGGACGGGTTCTCATCTTGACTTCTAACCCAAAACTTCCACCACATCCGGAACGGCTCCGATCTGGAACTGTGGCGATATTCGCCGTCCGCCAATGCCTACCAAATCCGTTTGTGAGGCAAATTTCGTGGCAGATTACGGACAGCGGAAATCGCGCAATAACGAGTTGTCTCTATGAAGACAGTCACATGACCATATAAGCAGTAGATTGTGTCCTTCCAGAGGAGGAAATCCACTTCTAGACTTCTAGAATCAGCATCTCCTCATCCATGGTGTCATCGGGGTAAAATGCTGTCTAAAATTCCGTTGACTCGTTAGTCACCGCCCGTTTGCACGGTGCGAAATACGATCCGCCTGAAACACGGAGCTGGATGTCTTTTATTTTGTGTCGGTGCCCTAACTTCCTTACTAGCGCGGGTTCTGCGGCATGCTCCAGTGTCGGGAACTCTTGTGATCGGCTGAGAAGTCTGCCAATCCGCAGCGGAACGGAAAGAAGCTGGTGGAGATTGACACAATAACTTGATCGGCGGATACGGCCTTTTCGTAGCCATTCCGGATGCGGTGGAAACTGGGGTTAGACACCTCCGCCTCACTAAAACGCCCTTTTTATACCCGATTGTGTTATTAACCTGCTGCAAACACAGATAATTAGTTGGGAGTTGTTTCAATGAAACTTCAGGTTCCCAACTTTCTTTCCTGATAAACGGAACATTAAAACCACTTCAGTGCCAGCCGGACATAAACGCTCCTAAACCATCATTTGAAAAAGTTCTGACAGCAGCTTTTCTTACAGGAAACCTCCGGCGTTGCGTCCCCTTCATTTATGTCGATGGTGCACATTCGCGCCGTCCTCTCTGAAATGTGCCGAGCCACGTCGAATCTGCTTGAAGTGGGCAGATTCTTAAAGGATGTGTGTGTTTGCCCTTCCAACGTGGCCTGGGGGTGCTGACAACGGAGGCCATCAAGGGGAAGGAGGGAGGGATGGAGGGATGGAGGGGAGGGGGAGGCACCCTGACACTTTCTCTGACACTCTCTCTTTCCCCCCTTTTGGCTGTAAACGGAAAATGGCATTCCTCAAGCTCAGCACTTTGCCCCCCCCTCTATTCTCTTTCTGTCTTTTGTCTCTCGCCTCTCTACATTTTTTTTTTTTGGTTTGTGCTGATTGTGACGAGCTGGACGGGACGGAGGGAGGGTGAGAGGGCAGGTGGTGTGATAGCTGGAAGCATGCATGTGTGTTTCATCCTGGCTGTCCTACCAGACTGAGAAACTTTGTTAGAAGTTTGAGGATCTAGAAACGGAGACATTAACGCAGACGAGCACTTTGCATTAAACGCCACATAGACAAATATGGCTGCAGCTTGAGCAGTCCGATTCATGCAAATAAGGCCAAACCAATGCCTTATTTGCATCGGAGGCTAACATTATCAAACTCTACTTTTCTGATATCATAATATTGTAATAACGTGTATTTGCGGGGCGACAACCTTCCATTTCCGTCCGGCGTTTTTCATGTCACCGTGTGTGTGTGTCTGTGCGTCTTAATTGCTGAGTGATCATGTTCGTTTCGTGCAACACTTTTGTGGGTCAAAACACCCCCCACTTAACACACACAAACACACACACACTTCCCCCTCCTGTCCCTGCACTCTCTAAAACCCTTTTCCTTCTGTTGCGAACACACTCACACTCACACACATTCCCAATTATGCTCCATTATGTCACCCCCTCTGACAGCTCCTGAAAAAATATCTCTTTCCTCTCCGTCCTCCTCTGCTCGTCTCTCTCTCTCTCTCTCTGCATTCCTTTTTTCATTCCACCTCTCCATTCATCTCTCTCTCTCTCTCGCTCGGCCCTTGTTCCTGTGAGACAATGTCTTGCAACAATACAGAGCTTAATCTCCGTATCAAAGCCGTTTTTCCACTCCGCTGAACACACACACACACATAAATACACGCACATGTATGCACTTTCACTGCGCTGTCATGTGTTTTTCTGCATGTTTTGATCCAGATATCTAAGAATGTAAAACAAAACAATGAAAGGAAATAGAGCAGTGTCGTAAAATTGTATTTCTTTTGTTTTGACATTTTAAAGCTCCAGTAAGGAATTTTTTTTTACATTTTAAAGCTCCTGTAAAGAGATTTTTGGACATCTATGAAACAGACTGAAATTAATTTTGATGGTTTTTTATGATATAAAAATGCAAACATGACCATTGATAACAAGACTTAAAATGTAATGTTATTTTTCTAAATCTGAAATTCATGCGACGGGGGTAGGTGTCAGCTACAAAGCTAAAACAGCTGGCAAAATATTAACAAAAAATAATGAGTCGGATTTTTTCAAGAAATACTAATAAAGCATGAAAAGCACACGATTAGATAAAACTAATTTGTCCACAGGTGGCGCCAAAATTGACATGGGAGCTTTAAAGGCCTGAGTAAAAAATCACAGTGGCAGAGTGACAGTGTAAAAAGTATTTTTTCTTTTTCTTTCAACTACTCAATTTGACAATATCATGTCACACTGCAACATTTCTTATCCATTGGTTGGAAGGGAGCAGGGAGAAGAAACATCTTATATTACCGGTCCCTCACTTAAAGTCGAATTGTCCTGATAAACAAACAGAACAGAGTTTCAAATTGACTTATCGGTCACTGAGTAATACTGTAGTCATACCATGAAGTAAACAAAACAAGCATAATAATAGTAAATATAAATAAAAGACAGCATTTTTGTACAGGTCTCCAATTCATTACTTTGACAGTTCCATAGTTTAACTCCCACTACAGAGATACACATCTGCCTCAGATTTGACCTTACTCGTTTCTTTTGCTGGTTAAAAGTATAAAGAAGTTGTTTTGTGTTCTGTTTATGACTATTTTGGCACCTACCCTGCGGCAGCATCAGAAACATATCCACTTAGAAGTTATCAATCTTGTTGCAAATGGGCTCGTTCGCTTTAGAGAGGCAAGAGTGTGAATTTGAGACTCTATAAAAACTCCTCACAGGAGCTTTAATGTGCCCAAGAACTCGACGGGTTTATCATTTACACGAGGCTACGGCTAAAAGTTTAATATTGAATAATGTATGAGGCATGGACCATCGAAGAAATATTTGTGTATTCATAATTAGTCGTTGAGCCGTGCTCTGGGTAAGCGCTCTGACTGAGGTAAGGTCTGAGTAAAATGACATATCACCATGCAAATAAGCGACAAAGCAAACGCATGGCTGCATTTTAATAAAGCTGCTGAACTAATAAAGAGGAAATATCCAGATTTAAATCGACTATATATCAGTGAAAAGCTGCTTCATGAACCACATCTATTTCTGACTGTTTCAGAGGTTAAAATGTTGTGAATACGGTGCTTTAAGTTGGACTAAATTCCTTTTTTTATTCGCCACAGTTCAACCGCTGCATCACCTCCCAGCTGATCAAGTGGTTCAGCAACTTCAGGGAGTTCTACTACATCCAGATGGAGAAGTTCGCCCGGCAGTCCATCAACGAGGGCGTGACGGCCTCGGAGGAGCTGACGGTGGGCCGCGACTCCGAGCTCTTCAGGGCGCTGAACATGCACTACAACAAGGCCAACGACTTCGAGGTAAGACGAGTTTCAGTCGAATTTCCTTCGCTATCTCTTTAAATCGCCTCCATCCGGCGCCGCTCGCACACTCTCTCACACAAACGTCCTCTACTAAGTCAGCTGTTCAGCGCAACAGTCACCTCACGATTCTGCTGAGGTGTGGATGTCGCAAAGTGAGTGTGTTTGTGTGTGTGTGTGTTCGATGAGGCGAAAGAGGACGCCGCTCCAGGCGCGGGTGTCCTTGTCAAAGCGATTTGCAGAAGTCACATTCTCCCCCTCACTTTTTTTTCCCCCTCCTAATATTGGTCTGAGGGGACCTGAGGGCCCTTAAACTGTTCAACGAAACATCAGCAGCATTTAGATGTCCATTAACACACACACACACACACACACTCTGACTCCGACACACACACACACACACACTTTTGTTTTATTTTGCTTATGGTGAGAAATGTCGACGCTTAGTTGGAGCTTAAATGCACAAAGAGCGGAGATTTGCAGACGCAACACAAACACGCACAGAGATTTTAAGGTACCGGGGTGTTCTGCTGTGGATGGATGAATAGCGACGCTTTGCATCTTTTGCATAACAAGAGTCAGGTAGCTTTTCACAGGTGTGTATGTAAAAGAAGCTGCACAGGAAACACACACTCACATGCAAATCTGCGCTGTGTTTGTTCTTGCCGGTTCTTCTCCAGAGGGGTTATTTTCAGGTCTGCGGGGTGAAGGTTCGAGTCAGGGTCAAGAGTTTGGATTTGGATGTTTGAAACTTCAGGAATAAACAAAAGAAGAGGCACAGCGTGGAAAAATAAGCTCTGATTTCATCGCTTTGATTCGTCTTAGCTCATTTCAGAGCGATATGAAAATCCACTTCAGGACATTTGACACCAGAAACAGAGTTAAACAAACATTTACAGTCAATACTTTGAATACCGAAGTTCTTCATTTGCAAACAGCGAGTGTTCGGAGCGTTTCAAGTCAAACTCCGAAATCTGAGATATGGTTCAGCGCAGTGTTTTTTTTTTTAGTGTTTGTACAGCAAATCTGCGCTGATAAAAACTTTATCAAGTCAGAAAAGTTGGATAGAAAACTTTTTAAACTTTGTAATCTTCAATTTAAAAACATGTATTCATGGAGTTTGTACATTAACTTCCATTTAAAAAAAACAAGCCTTGTTTAACCTGAAGAAAGAAAAACCTTCAATAAAGTCGTATTACCTTTAAAACTGACTTTTTTTAGCAGTGTGATTTTCGTAAACACACATGTAGGCCGTGTCGAGTGAAACTGCGTCTCCTGCGGTGGTGCTAGCTCTACTCGCTTAACCCTCAGTTCCTACTATGTTCGTTTTGAGGACATTCGTCATTTTTTCATCTTTATTTTGAGTTGACAGTCACATTTTTAAAGATTGGGGCATCAAATTTGGTGAGAGCTCTTATTTTTCATCATATATAACTCTGTGTCACCTTTAGTTCTCTGTCGCTGCATTTTAGCTCCATCCACCCTCCTTTGTCTGCAAATTGGACAATAGACTTCCAATAAAAGCAAGTTTTTTGACCATGCGTTTACGGCACCATAACAACATATTACAACCTTCTTTTTGCAGTCACTCGATCACCAGGGCTCTAAATTTTACTTTCAGACAGTGACACAACAGATCGAGCCAGCACATAATTTTAACCCCTTCATTCATGAACTGAGAGTGTTTGAAGCGCTGATTCATCCACTAAACATCATCAGAAATGAATGAAACTTTACATGCCGCTAGATATGGATGTCTAAGAGTGGGATATGTGTGTAAGGAAAAGTTTGCGTGCTCCTGCGTGTGTGCACGGGTGCAAAACATGGGTCCATGTTTAAAACCAGTCAGAGTTTTGAACAAGTTTTCCTTGCGTAGTCTCAGGCCCTAAAATCGCCATCAGCGCCAGATTTCAGCGCCGAATGAGCAGGTTACTTTTGGCTTCAGGGGAAGGTCGAGGTGTGTCGTCCATCTTTATATACAGGGGATGATCATGAGGGTACATACTGGTGAGGGTGGTCCAGATGTTGAGTTTAAGGACCAAACTGGGACCCTACAGTGTATCCTCTTAAATTAGAAGATGCTGATAAAGCCTAAAGTTAAAGCACACGTCCTTTGTTCAATGAAGCATCTGTGTGTTTGCAAAGGTGGGTATAAATTTTCTTCTTGTACTTTGTCCCCTTCCCTGCCTCCTTCCCTCCCTTCACCTCCCTCCTTTCGTCCGCCTGCCCTGAGGGAACATTACCGGCTAGGGACCCTCTCTCTCTCTCTCCCTCTCTTTCTCTCCCCCTCTCTCTCTCGCTCTCTCTTTCTCCTCCTCTGTCAAACTCAGAGGCGTGAAACTGGAACCGCGGCCGAATCAGCAAGTCTCCCCCGACACACACACACATACACACACACACACACACACACACACACACACACACACACACTGAAGTCTTCTCCTTTAGCCAAATTTAGCATCATCAGAGTTCCACCTTGGTTCGTCCCCAGTCACACACACCTTCACTCCTCCCTTGCTTCCTCCTCTCCTTCTCCTTCTGTCCTCTCTTTCCCTCGTCTTTCTTTCCTTTGTCTCTTCCTGCTCTCCGTCTGGTCATTTTGCGCCCTGACAGCTTTTATTCCTTCCGTAAAAATGCACCTTTTGTCAAATTACCGGCTCAAAAAGAGGCCTTGAGAGGTTAAATCATTTGCATTTATTATGTTTTCCTTGTTAATCGAAGTCAACGCCGCGTTTTCTTGTGTGACAGGTTGAAAAAAGCTCGCATCATTAGTCTCCGAACATGGTCAGCATTTTAAATAGTCATTGTAGAGGAGTGCGGTGGAAAGGTACGAGAGTTTAATGTGTGTTGTCTTCTAAAGTTGGCGTAAACAAACCTCCGTAATTAAAGCAGCTCCATTAATTACTTTCTCCTCTTCTCTTTAGCCATTCTTTCAACTCTTCTTTCTTGTTTACCTCTCTCTCTCTCTCTCTCCATCAGTACTGTCTACTCCTTCCTCCCAGTCCCTTGTCTCTGAAACTATTTTGTCCTAATTGCAGCTCTGCCCACTAACTAATGAGGAAGAAAGGAAGGAGGCTGGAGGAAACAGGGAATAGTCTTCAAAAAAAAAAGAGGGAAAACAAAAAGAGGCAGAGAGGTTTTTTTCTGCCAGGACACTCGGGGAAAGGTGTTAGCTTCACCGTCTGCCAAGAGGAAGAGAAACGTTTCCCCTTTCTTCTTTTATATTGAGAACAGATTGAAGAGTTGTTGGTGAAGGCTGCCAGTAGCACGGGACACGGGACTCTTACCTTGTGATTGTGTGTGCTTGGAGTTAAGGGGGGAATGAGTTTGTAAAGTTTTATCCTCAGGAATCTTTAAAAAGACAGTTTAAAGCGACGGTGAGAGGTTTTTTAAATTTTTAAATTAGGATTTTAAAGGTCGACAGCCTTTCCTCGTCTTTTCAAAGAAACCAGTGTTCAGTGTTCAATGGTATAGCAAATTTAACATCTAATATAGAAATGTCAAGTAAAAATCTTTGTCTTTACAATTCTTTGTAGGGAGGGGCTGCGAGCTGAGCTACTGCCTTTTATTTCTCGTACTCAGAGCAAATTGGGATTAACTCAAAGCTTGATAACACCAGGTTTGTAATGTTGTCTGATATCAAGCCAAGTTTAAAATCAGACTGCTTAACACTTTTTGGTTTAAGGGAAGGGGCTGCGAGGTGAGCTGCAGCTCATGTTTACTCAAAGATGATCAGGGAGTCTGTTATTCTTAAAACTACCTGACTGAGTTTCTCAGATGAATACAAACTGAACAAAAGGGGTTTCAAGCCACATGTCACTGCTTTTGTTGGTTCTCAGCAAAGAGGGGCTGCGAGCTGAGCTGCAGCTAACATTTACTCATTTCTAAGTGTAAATCAGAATTAACTCAATGCTTGATATCACAAGGTTTGTAATGTTAACTGATATCAAGTCAAAACTCAAACTGCCTCACAATTTTTGGTTGAAGGGGAGGGGCTGCGAGCCAAGCTGCTGCTTACATTTACTCAAAGATGGATCAGGAGGTCTCTTATTTTTAAGGCTACCTGACTGAGTATTTCAGGTCAATGGAAACTGAGTTTTAAACCAACTATTACTGTTTTTGATGCTTTTCAGCAAAGAGGGGCTGTGAGCTGAGCTGCTGCTTACATTTACTCAAAGATAAATCAGGAGATTCCTTATTCTTAAAACCTGACGGAGTTTTTTCAGATCAATACAGACTGAGCTAAAGGGGTTTCAAGCCAACTGTCACTATTTTTGATGGTTCTTAGCAAAGAGGGGCTGCGAGCTGAGCTGCAGCTAACATTTATTCATTTCTAAGAGTAAATCAAGAATGACTTAACTCTTGATAACACAAGGTTAGTAATGTTAACTGATATCAAGCCAAATTAAAAATCAGAGTGCTTAACATTTTTTGGTTTAGGGAAGGGGCTGCAAGCTGAGCTGCAGCTGACATTTACTCAAAGATAGATTAAGAGGTCTCTTATTTTTAAAACTACCTCACTGAGTGTTTCAGATCAATACGGACTGAGCTGAAGGGGTTTTAAGCGAACTGTCACCGTTTTTGATGTTTCTTAGCAAAGAGGGGCTGCAAGCTGCTGCTAACATTTACGAGTATTCAATAAACAAACTCAGTTATTCAAATAAGGAAAAACACTTTTATATAGACGTGTTAGAAATCTGGGTTCTTGGATGGTATATTGCATACATAATACTTTGATTAAGTGGGCTGGTAGCTGAGCTGCTACTTAAAGTCATGAATTCAGTGTTATTTTGTTATTTTTGTTTCCATTTTCTTCATCTTTTGTGGGAAACAAATGTTTTGTACTCTTGGATTCATCTCCTGTATTTTTAGATCTCTCACTTTATCGACCACACTTGAAGCTGCACACATGCTGTGGAAATTGGGCGTGAACTTTTTGAGCTGAGATCTGCCGATATTGAGTAAACAAGTGCGATTAATAGATAAGAAATTCACCGCACCGCCGATCATGCATTGGTGAAAGTTTTGGGGGTAGATCTGAGCGGGAGGCGAGTGCAGACGGGATGAAGCTGTCATATTTTGGTGTGTTTGTGCGTCGGCTGAAGAGGGACAATGAGACGTTTTAGCGAAGCCTTCTAGAGGACGTTCTCATCTTTCCAGTTCAAGGATCCTCGCTGCCTCTGTCAGCACCAAACCACGGCACAGCTGCGCCTCCCACACACACACACACACACACACACACACACACACATGTTCACACCGACATACACACAGATACTCATTTGTGTTCGTCTGAAAGAGCAGCGATGGTTCCTCTTGAAGGGTGGGTGTGGCTGCGACCAAAATGTGCCCTTTGACTCTGACACACACTCACGCTCACAAATACACACACCTGGAGGCCATGGAGTGGTCACACACTCACATTTCAGGGCTATCCGGTTTCATAAGCTGTGCACTTTGTGAAAAGCTCAACTTCTCATGTCTTTCTCCGCCGTTTTAGATTCTTTGTCAGCCTTTGTCTCTCCTTATTCACTCATCTTTTTCCGCTTCCTCTTCATCTTTAGAGGAGGTGAAAAAAAGGGGGGCTGGGCTCGACTCTCAGGAATCGATTCTCAAAGTGGGCTCTCTTTCAGATCCTCTCCCTCCAGAGAAACAAAAGAAAATGTACATTATTCTGTTAAGAGCTCAACGCTGGTTCAATACCCAGTAAAACAACGCTGTTTTGTCCGGCTCGGTCTGTTCTTTCCTCCTGTCACGTCCGTCTTTCTGTCCTCACCTTCGTCTATTTGTAACCTACCCAGAAGGCACACACACACATTTCAAAGACTACACCTGTCCCTGCTCTCTCTCTCTTTGCCCGACCAACTCTGATCTCTCTGTTATTCCAAGCTTCAGGCGATCGCTAAATGAAGGCAACTCTTATTGGTCGTTGATTGATTTTATCGCATTAAATGATCACAAAATATTGAGTGTGGAAGGAGGAGTGTTCCCACTGCAGCTAGAGGAGAACAAATAACTCCATGCTGTAAAAAAAAAAGGCGCTATTGGAGCAACCTTCTTCAAAATATGTTTAAATGCATCTGATCTGCTTTGCCAAATACATTTCCAAGCAGCTCAGGGTGAGCGGACGGGCGCACGAAGCTGAGGAGTCTGACTCTGGAGAGTGAGATTTGCATCCGGCAACATAATTTTAGCTGTAGGCTGCTTTAACTCCGGGTGAAGATTAAGAAAAGATCAAGGTTTTGTTGAAAACTCAAGTCAAAGCGTCTTATTGTATACTGAAAGTCAACTTTAGATTCTGCAGTATTTGACAAAAGCGGTGATCCTGCCTTAACCTTTCCTCAGAGCTTCAATGGCATGAAGAATAATGGGCAGAAAAAACTGTTTATGTTTGAGCTTTGAGAAGAAGAAACTAGTCAAAAGAACAGAAATAATTTGAAGGTTAATTCAGTTTAAATATTTACTGATTATGCCGGGGAAGAATATGTGATAATAGGGGCGCAAAATTTCCATTAAAAGTATAAAAGATGCAAACTCAACTCGGTTCAATGCTTTTCTTGCAGTCTTATGATTGAGAAAGAAAGTTTAAAGAAAAGGCAATTAAGAGTTGAAGCTGCAAGCAAGAAGCCGGTGGAAATTGACACATTAACTTGAATATTTACGATCAGCTGCGATTGGCGGATACGGCCTTTTCGTGGTCATTCTGGATGCGGTGGAAATTGGGGGTCAGCATGAGCTCAATGCACATGGAGATCTGTACTTTGGCTTACAATGACTTTGACTCAGCTATCATCTGTCAGGCACTGAAGAAAATTCTGTGTCTAGTGAAGAATACAAGGGGCAAGTTTGGTCAAACATGCACCCTTAAAAATCGCTAAAATCAGACTTTCACCTAAAATTCTGAAAGCGTGTTTTTGTAGGTCATTGATATCTAGGAATGTACCGATCCGCTATTTTCACCTCCGATACCGTTACAGATATCTACAGTTTAATATCGGCCAATACCGATCCAATCCCGATAAAAAAAGGTGCGCTGAATAACCTTTTGTTCTAAGTTTTACCACCGCCCCTCGGAACGTTTACTGCTTAGGTATTGCAAGTGGCCGTCGAGCTTGTAGGCTGAGGTATTATGATGAAGTTCAAGATAGCAGACCCCTTTGCTCGCTCCATTTTGAAAACAATGTCGGCATCCGCTCAGCGTGTTTACTTGTGGTTGCCACTCACAGCGCACAGCATAGAGCTAGACTAAATAGATTGGCCCCAACGCTCTAATGTCACGATACCGATCTAGAATTTTCTTCAGTATTGGGATTAGGGTTGGGCATCGAGTCTCGAGCACCGATGGGAACCGGAACTATTGCTCCGATTCTCCCGGTACCGTTCAAATTTAGAAATACCCGCCGGAAACCAACAATATCGGATTAGAAAAATTGTTAGGAACTGGAATCAAAACGAGGAATCGGAATCGTTCAAAAATCAAACGATACTCAACCCTAATTGGTACCGATACCAATATCAAAAATCGGATCGGTGCATCCCTAATGGTATGACACATATGCAAGTCTCGCACATGCAGGTTAAACCCACTGGAGGTTTAGGGTGTCACTATAGAGATAGTGGTATAAGCATGTGCGCTCCTGCTCATATAGTTAGGCCTTAATAAGAGGTGGTATTTCAAATAACTAAGACAACAGCTGAGGAACAACGCTTATGAACGCACAGGAGTGTGTCGATGTCGAACAGTGTCATTAAGCGAGAGTGAGCACTAAGTAACTCCTCTCCGTCCCCGTCTGTGTGAGCAGTGCGCCGCAGACAATGCCACCTGCCAGTTTCTGTCACTATAATTATAGCGATCTACTCGCCGTGTGTGTGTTCGGCGTGTACGGCGAATGTGTGTAAATGCGTGTCTTGGTATTCCAGTGCAGAAGAAGAAGGCATCATCGTTGTCACTGAGCCTGATTGGAGTCACGAGGAGGCAGCAGCAGCAGCGGTGTATGCCTGTGTGTGTGTGTAAGTGTGTGTGTGCTCTTCCTGTATGTGTGTGTGTGTGTGTGTAATTATAAGTGTGTGTGCAGTGATTCCCTTCCCCTGCCCCAGCTGTCTCCTTAGCTTTAACAATAGGCCTGCTAACAAAGACGTGGCCTTCAGCCTCCGTCATGTGATACTAGTGGTCTGCAGCCTCGCAGTCAGATGACCCGCGCCATTGTCCTCTATGGGTGACACACACTTGCACACACACTTGCACACACACATACACACAGAAGAAGGAACATAACGCACACACTAAGCCAAGGAAGCACAGCACGTGTATGAAAGGGCACACACACACACACAAAAGTGAAGACAGGCATAATGGGGATACACACTCAGGAGATAGTGAGGACAGACGCACACTCGCGGAGACACAATCTCAGGACGCAGACCCTTCCTCTGGGTCACATGCAGCGTGAACAAAGAGAAACTTTATTGCCATTGTCCTGGTGACAGTGAGATCAGTGGCTGATTGACAAAAGAGCAGCATAGAAAGGAAACATATTGCTGATGTCCTGGAGGAGGCCCCACTCTGCGGTTTTACCTCCATTCAGGAGGAAAATGTGGAGAAGGTCGATTGTGTTTGAAAACAGCTGATTATTCCTCCTTTAAGTACAAGCTGCAGCAGTTTTCTTTTAAAGATTCAATCCAAGAAAAAAAAGTTGATTTAATTTGATGTTGCTGTCAAACAAACCAGTTCAAGTGAAATACTGAACTCACTACTCACTGTAAAATCCACTCTTTTTGTGAGACCGGCAGCTTTCTAAAAACAAACTTTACAGGACATCCAGGATCCCTCAAAAGAGAAGAAATCTGTGTTCATTTATGTTTGATTGTATGTGCGACTTTTGCTGGAAGCTGACTCAAGTTTTCCAATTTTGTTATAGTCTGTTGACCAATCAGAGGGAGTATCAACAAACAACTGACAAATCAGAAGCCAACACCAGGACATGATATGGTACCACATTGAAAATCCACTAGAATTGATAAAAGGATCAATGGGCAGAATCAATAATAGCTTTTATGTCAATACAATCTTATTGATTTCCATTCAGAGTCAAAAAGCACCTTAACAGACCAAGAAGTCCAGGTTTATTTAATGCTGAAGTGCAATTCCCTAAGTGTCCACTTGGGGCTGACTCCAAAAGTGAGTCAAACTCCATAGAGACGCATGTTAACGTGCAAATTTTCCCATCAGAATTTCACATGTTTACAGCCTGGTACAGAAACAGTTTTTGGCGTGCAGCTCATAAATATGTTTGTTCACAGAGCAGTAGAGGGCAAATTTTTGTAACTCATCTGTTTCGGTTTTATTAAGACTCAGAGTTGTACATAAATTTAGATGAGAAGAAGCGTGACTTAGTTGACAGATGGCTAAATGTTGTTACATCTACAATATCATCATCAATCAAATATCATCAAACATTAGGGCTCGGACGATATGCTTTTCTCCCGATTAGACTCCTCTACGATTTTTGGATGCCCATTGAATTTAAATTGCGATTCTACGATATTGTTGATTTTCTCCATTTTTAGTCTGCATTTTTAACATCAGTGAAACAACTGAATAATTATGATTGTCTACTTACTATTCCAGGAACCCTATTTCCCCCAAAAAGTAAACTTAACATGTAAGTCAGTTTTTTTTAGATTTATTCTTAAATAAAAAAATAGAATTTTGAACATAAAAATTGATTTAAAAATTGTAAAACAAAATATTGTGATACTTATGTGAATAGATTTTTTCTCCCACCCCTACAGTATGACAAAGAAACTAACTGTAAAATCCACTGGGTTCCTGAGACCGGCAGCTTTTAGGGAATAAACTCAGAGTCTGTCTGACATCAGCAGACTTTTCTAGAAGATTGGTGTATTTTCCAAGACTGTTTAGTTATAATCCCCGTAAAACAAACACAATATGTGACAAGTTACGCTTACATTTTAGTAAATTGCGTAACTTGCTAGCCAACTAAGCTAGATGACAGCTGAATTATCTACCAATCAGAGGCTGTATCTGTGATCGGCTTTCGGTTTAGGCTTTGAGCATAAAAATAGGATTGATAATTCTTATTAGCTCAAAACTGAATCTTCATTATATTTCAACTGTGATAATTTCATCCTAAGATATTAAAAACATTCTATTAAATCATTAACTCAGCTTCTTTAGTTGTTTCTGGAAGAAGTCTTTCTACAAACAAGTTGAAAATATGGGTTCAGGTAATCGGGGTCATTTCAATAAGGTTTTAATGTGAATTTGCCAAGCGTGTCACTCTGTCCTCAGGGGGGTGAACTCCGGCCAAATCATCCCCCCCTGACCACAGATTGACGTCAGAGATGTTATTGCCATTTCTGTGAATCTAGGAGACTGGAGCGCACAAGACTTTAAGGTTCCTAAATACTAACAGCCTTTTGAATATTTTCTTTTTCTGAGACCGAGTCCTTTCATTGCTTTTTAATTAAATATTCAAGGTTGGTTACGGTGCGAGGCCTCGCTCTTGTTTATTACCATTATTCTCTGAAGTTTCTGCCCGTAAACCGTGACTTCTTTTTCAGCATCGTCTTTTTTTCCTTTCTCACATCAGTCTGCGGTTTGAATCGGCTTTTTTTTAAAAAAACTCCTGGAAAGCGTTTTCATCTTTCTCGTTTCGGTCACATCAAAATGATCCTGGAGGAAGGCGGTTACAGTCAGCGGGAGAGGAAACAGAAGCCGATCCTGGAGGAGCTCACAGATGGAAAGGGGAGGACACATATGCATGCAGGCGGGGGTGTGTGCGTGTGCGGGAGTTTCTACCCAAAACAGCAATGTTTTGGACACAAATGAAGGAGCGTCTGTTTGAAAGTGTGAATCAGTGTCAGAGTGATGTAATTTGAGAGGCAGGAGTGTGCTCAGTCTAAAATATAAAGAGAACAACAGCAGCAAAAGCAGCAAAAGCAGCTTCAGTCATGTTTTAATCTTAAATACAGAGATAAAAGCGACAGAAAACAAAGAGTGGGTATGAATTTCTGTTTCTTAGTTCCTGTTAAAGAAGGAAAGATCAGAGGAGGAAAATACGAAGGACGAGTCTCTAATCTGTGTGTGTTTTCTGTGTATGTGTGTGTTCGCATTTTCCTGCCAGGGTGTGTTTGACTAAAGCCAGGCCTGATAGAGAGGCAGAGAGAGAGAGAGAGAGAGAGAGCGCGAGAGAGAGAGGAGGAGGAAAAAGGAAGCAGATGCTTGTGCGTTGGCACCAAAATGATATGTCCACTCACACACACACATTTGCAGTGTCCACAGAAGGAGCAGTGCGCTGCAGAGCTCCAGTATTGTCTCCATGATAAAAAAAAAGAAAAGAAAAATACACAACTGACCGATGAGTAAGTGGACCTGAAGGCCACAGAGGGGACAAGTGGTGGCAAAAGGGATCAGATTGTGTCGAGACAGTTAAAAAAAAATCTCAATTATCAGAGTAAAATATAACCTGATAAAACTACAGAATCAATCTAACATCAGTACGATCATTAGAACAGTCCTGTCACAGCTAGGGGTGGGCGATACAGCAAATATCTATAGGCTATCACAATGTTTTTTTCTTTTTAGTCGCAGAATCGCAATCCTGATTTTATCGTGATTATTTCACGTTTACTTTCAAAACTGTTTCGCAAGTTGCTGACAATAACAACCAAACATGTGTCCTTATTTCAAAAATATATTCCCTCAAAAACAATAAGAAACCTACGATGGGGTATTAGAGCCACATTAAGGAAAAAAAATTTAAGTAAAGTAAAAGAATTACGAGAATAAAGTCATAACAAAATCATTACTAAAGAGAATAAAGTTGTAGTACAATCATTACTTACAATAATAAAGTCGTAATAAAGTGATTGCTTACGCGAATAAAGACGTAATAAAATAATTACTAGAATAAAGTCATAATACAGTAATTACTCACGAGAATAAAGTCGTAATAAAATCATTACTTACTAGGATTAAGTCCTAATAAAGCAATAACTTGCCAGAATAATGTCGTAATAAAATCAAGTCATAGCTAATAGCCATTCCAATCAACCAATCCCTTAAATTTAATTTATACAGACATTAAAAAAAACATAAAAAACTCCTTATAGTATCTTTAATTAGTCATTATGAAGCCCTTATTTAACATAATGAAGTCCCAGAGCCAGAAGTTTGTCTTAAGTTAAAAAAATATATACTCTAAAAACTATTACTCAATTGTGATCAGTAACTGTGGATTTAATATTGATCTGAATAATCTTTTCCACCGGTCCAGCCTTACTTTACAACAGGCTAATCAAGCACACGCATGTGTACACACACTTGAGTAAACACTGTCGGGGTAATGGAGGGAGGTAGACAGACTTAAAGTAAAGCAGAAAACAGAAGGAACACACACACTGACACACACACACACACACACACACACACACACACACACACACACACACGTCCAGCCTGTTTGCACACCTTGAGAATCAAACATATGGTGTTTGTACAGTGATTTCTTAAGAGCCTGGCGTGTGTGTTTTGGGCAAAACAGTGTGTGAGCGAGGGGAGAAGAAACAGAAAGGTAAGGGAGGGAAAAAGGAGTCAAATGAGGACACATGGTGACAAGAGAGGGGGAGAGATAATGGGGGAAAATGAGCATCATTTGAAATAAGTCTATAATGTCTCAGCAGCACAGGAAACAAACAGGTGGAGGTCTGCAGAGCGTCACAGGTGTACCATTTCCTTCACGTGTGTCAGTTTTATTAAGACTATGTAAAGACGTTTTTAAATAGGTCAGTGTATCCATGAAGAAGTAACCTACTTTTAAAAGCCTCTCCTTTGAATCTAAAAATAATTTTAGTGCAACACTGCCCTTTTGTGCTCCTGTCCCGCTCTGTATAAAAAAATAAAAAAAACGACTAAATTAGCAAACTGGACGTCACTGTTGCTAAGTGCTCGCTGCTGAGCCGTTTGTGCACTTCAGGTGTTGTTGACACGGTTTGCGCTTCTTTGTGTTTCCTTTTCACACTCTCTGCTCGCTCATGAATACGAAGAGGTGATTGGAACTGGAAACAGAATATTATCCAAGAGAGCAAAACTTCAACTAAAACATGAGTGTGGACACGGAGTAAAATGATGATAAAGCCTGAAAAAAGCACATTATAAAGCCCCAAACTAGCATGACTCTGTAGTGGAAGTCACTGCATGAGTTTAACGTCATTATTACAAGCTCGGTTTGGTGTGCGACAGCAGCAGGTGTGTGTGTTCATGCCTGAAAAGTAAAGGGACGGACTGAGTGCAAAAAGAGAGGATGTAGCGATCACGAGCGAGAACCAGAGTTGACGAATCAGCAACTGCTGCGCTATAAATAAGCAATGTTCGCCGTAAGATGCCATTTATTAGTGCGGTATAAGTCCATATTATATTGACATAATCCTAATTTTTTAGCGTTGTAATGAAGCGGGCTTGTAAAGGCTAAATAATATGTACTTTAATTTACAACTTCAGCAGTTTGGTTTTTAAAATACTCACAGAAAACCACCTTTTTTAATAAACGTGACTTTGAATGTTTTAGTAATAAAATATGAAGTCTTAAAGGGATATGCCGGCGTAAGATGAATTTAGGGTCAAACACACCGTAGCACAGAGTTAGACACCCCCTCGGGAGATGAATGTTGCCTCTTTGTCTAAACACAACTCACCTACTCTCTTCCTGCAGCCACCTGTTTGTAGTGAGACCTCATGGGGTGACGCAGCTCAAGGAAGAACATTTATGATCATTTCTTTATCATTTCCTGTCATAAATGTTCTTCCTTGAGCTGTGTCACCCCGCTGTAGTCTGTAATGGACTGGCCTGAGGTCCCCCTACGAACAAACGGCTGCTGGAAGAGAGTAGGTGAGTTGTGTTTAGGCAAAGTTAAAAAGATGTTTGGTGGCTAGTGCTGTGGCTGGGACCCTATATGTACTGCTGATGAAGTTAGGTGCTGTTCTGAGCATTATTTGTGGCTATAGAGTGGCGTTTTGGTTAAAGTGTGTTTATGGCTCCTCAGACTTCTGTGTATTGCTATCATGCGGTCGTTACTAAAGTTGGTATAACTAGAGAAGCAAGCGGTCGGCAACATTAATCTCTCGAGGGGGTCTCTAACTCTGTGTTATGGTGTGTTTGACCCTAAATTAATTTTACGCCGGAATATCCCTTTAAGCCTGAATGCAAAGACGGTTAAAACCAAAAGACAGATTTGCAAATGGAGACAGTGGAAGAAAAAGCAGCAAATGCAGCATGAACATGAAAATGAAAGTGCAATTAAATATCCAAAAATAAGCGTAACAAGTTTGCGTGTGATTTTTACTGGGCTAGCTCGTGATTTCTCTGGAGACAAATATCCCTAGAAGAGAGGAGGAGACACCAAAAAGGAGGGACAAAGGAAAGACCCTGGAGGCCTCTTTGTTGGGCAGTGATTTAGAGATTTACAGGCTCTTGTCCTTCTGTGTGTATGTGTGTGTGTGTGTGTGTGTGTGTGTGCGTGTGTTGTGTTTAAGTGTGTGTGTGTGAAGAGAGAGTAATTGAGCCTCCCTTCATCCAATATTTACCCACCAAACCGGAGCAATCATGCGAATTATGTTTACTGGGAACCAAGTGTCCTTTCTTCCTCTTTATCTTTCTCTTTCTCACTTTCCTCCCATTCCTCGCTCGCTCTCGCTCTCCTGGCAACTCTATACCGTATCAAGATCCAAGCCAGGAGCACACACAAACACAAAAACACACACGTGCACACGGACACACACTTATGGGGGAGACAGGCCCATCTGTATTGATGATGGCCTAATTTAGATCTCTTTATTGGACTGATTTACGATGGCCAGACAAATCTGGGCATCTGGACATAAGTGTGTGTTGGTGTGTGTGTGTTGGTGTGTTTGTCCAGACACATAATAACCTCTCCTGCTTCATTTCAATCTTCCAGCTCGTGTTTTCCTACCTTTCTGTGATTCAGCGCCATCTCTTCCCTCCCCCTCCGTCATTGCCTCGTCGCAGCGTTTTTGAGTCCCCTCGCCCTGCTGCGGTGACGCACGTCATCCTGAAACATTCAAAAAACACACAAAAATCACGGCTACGCAACACAAAACACGAGGTCAAGGTGACTGAAATGCTTATTCTCTCGCTGCACGTGGCATTTTTTTGTTTCATGGCTCTTTGAGGAGGAGATATTAATGAAAGCAGAGAGGAGGAGGAGGAGGAGGCAAAAATAGAGCTGAGATTTGGGAGGAGGGAAACAATCAAGCCGCCTGACAGATATTAAGAGAAATGATTAGAAGACGTGGATTCGCCATCTTCGCGAAGATAAAAGTGAATGTGAACAACCAGGAGATGGATTGAAGTAATCCAGGAGGGAGGAGACGCCTCAAAGGGACGTTCATCTTCAAGATCAAGCTCCGGTTTCAACTTCTGTTCATCCCGATGGGCAGCAGCTTCACTTTGAGGGTTTCTTCAGTTTCTTGCGGAGGGTTTAGCCTCATTCAACGTCTCCGTCTTGACGTTACAACATGTGATGTTACAACATCTGTAGTTCCTGCCATAATTCCTATCCAGATGCAAACAACAAGAGCTTCTTTAAGTTTATGCTGAGACGTTAACCAAAGCAGCCTATCCCAGGCCGTCGATACGACAAATCAATGAAGAAGGAACATAAACTTAACCTTTATGCAGATGACACTCTTATTTACCTTAAAGATACACATCAGTTATAACCAGTGTTACTTCATGAAAATGACAATAATGGCACTATGTGAGCGCAATTAAAATAAAAGTGAAGCTGTGGAAGTTGCAGGATGACTTTAAAATAGTTTATGAGGCCAAACTTAAGTCTATTTTAAGACTTTTTAAGAACTATTTCTAACAATTTGTGGAATTTATGATGAGAACGTGTTGAAGCTTCGTGAAAATGACAATAATGGCACTTTGTGGAAGTTGGAAGATGACATTAAAATAGTTTATGAGGCCAAACTAAAGCTTGAGGAACTATTTCTAACAATATGAAGAATTTTTGACAAGAACCTTTTGAAGCCTTGTGGGTCCAGACTACATAGGTGGAAAATTTGACCGCTTTCTCTACTAGCAAAAATAAATAGCATTACTTTTAACATTTGCTACTTTTTCTCTCTGTTTCAGACTTTTTTTAGGACTTTTAATACATAACTTAAAAACTGAATGAAAGTCATGTCATGTAAATGCAGCTTTACTGTTCTTCAACTAACAGTGATATTAATTTGCGGCCAAATCGCTCAGCCCTACTTTAGTATAGGCTGAGGTATGGTCAATATGCTTTTCGATAGTCGGCATTCTGCCATGTTTTGGTAGACTATACGAATAGCCAATGAAAAGAGGAGTTTCTCCCGGTCCGCTTTGCACTGAACCAATCATGTGCTGAATTAAAACCAAGTAGCGAACAACTGCGACAAGAGACACAAAGACCTCACAGATGCAGTAGATTATTGTGTTGCAAAAGACATGCTAACTATGAGCACTGTTTAATTTCATTTTTTATATCATGATATATCGATATTGATAAAATATACCGTGATAAACTTTCTCCCATATTGCCCAGCTCTAGCTGAGGCTGATGGTAAAAACTCCCTACAAGAATTTTTCCGCTGTCCCGTGTCTCTACCTATGTAGAAACTGTATTTGTTTACCTTTGTTGTTTACGAGGAAGTGTGTGTGTGTGTATGTGCGTGTGTGTTTGTGTCTACAGTCTGGTCTAAAGTGAGACAGTGACAGAGGGCCTCATTGAAATAACCGCCGTCTCAGGGGTCCGGCTAAAAAGAGAGAGAGGGCAGCGAGAGTAGACCGAGTATATGAGAGTCCGGGGAATCATTTAGAGTGTGTGTGTGTACGTGTGTTATTGTGTGTGTGTGCGTGCGGGGTGATTCATCCGTTCTGGTGGCGGCTAACCTTGGCATGTCCTGCCACGCGTGACGGGGTTACACCCAGACCGCGCTCGTCCTCTACTCTCGCCGGGTGAGTGTGTGCGAGGGTTTGTCGGGGTGTACGGGAGCATGTACCTCGTCTGGAAGAGCCGGCCCGAGCGTGTGTGTTACAAAGTGTGTGTGTGTGTGTGTGTGTGTGTGTGTGTGTATCTGCATGCAAGAAAAAGAGACAAAGAGGAAGAAAAAAGAGAGAGAGGGGAGGGGTTACACTCGTCAGGTTGTTTAGTGTCTTTGAATGATCTTGCCCCCGGGAGAAAGGGCAAAAAAAAAAAGAAAAATGTGAGTGTGTGTGTGTGTGTGTGAGCCATTGTTCTGCTGTCACACACACACACACACACACACACACACACACACACACACTCAGCATTAAAATCCACACACACACACAGCCGTGTGATGACAGTATATTTATGCCTGCTTGTGGAAAGGACAATTGGATCCCTGCACCCCTTTCCCTCTTGTTTCAACTCACACACACGGTGACGGATCACAGACAACTGTTCACCTGCCATCCTCAAGGACTGCGTGTGTCATCTGTCATACGTGTGCAGAAGGAACTCACACACACACACACACACACACACACACACATATACACATACACATACACAGGGAGCTGTTAAGAAAGGGGAAGTATATTTAGAGGAAGTTGAGAGCGGAGGAAGAACTCTGTACAGGAATAGTAACATATGGACACCTGAAACACACGCACACTTCACCTACTTCTTCGTTTTCAGCCACAGAGATGCTTCTTTTACCAGCAGACACTTTCACCTGTAAGACTTGAGGTCCGCCACTGCATTACACCCTTCCTTATTCACTCTGTGACAACAAAGGTCACTCGCGTTTTGATAGTTTGAAGCAGCTGCTTACGGTTCTGAAACTTTGGGGACTTTGGTGTGTGTCTTGGTGGATTTTTTGACGTCCAGGCTCTGAATTTGCTGCAAGATATGATGTTTTAAGGCATTAAAACACCAATCAAAACTGAGCTTCTCCAAAAAATGTACACTCCAGCATAAATCAGCATGATAAATACTAATCATAATGGTTTAAACCATGTTTGACAACATTTTCGTTCGCATGTTTTTCAGTTTTAAAGTTTGGTTCATGTCCCATCTGTTTCCATGGAGGGCGCAGGCTTTAATGTTGATGTTGGTGTTAAAGTAGTTCTGTTTTAATTATACTCTAATTAGAATATTTTACCTGTATTTGCAATGAAACCTTTCTTTGATTTCTTTTATTTTTCAAAAATCATAAAGAAATTGGACTAGTATTTAGTACATACACTGTATCCAGCCAGTAGGGGTAGCTCTAAACAGTGAAAACTGGGGATTGACGCAGCATTTGGTTGTTTATCCAGTAACAGAAGATGACGAAAAATATTCCGACTTTTGGACAGGACTTCTCTGTCTATTTTACACCCATTTGCTGGTGCGGTGCCCTATTTTTACCACAATTTTATTACTTTTTTTGTGTGTGTGTATCTCTGAGTACTGTCTACTAACATCAGGATTTATTCCGAACAAACAGAATTATCGCTGAAGCAGAAGTACTACTTCTATATTTTGAGCTTTTCAACATCATAAAGTCATAAATATGTAAACGAAGCTCAAAATTTAGGAACAAACAGAGGCGCTGATGGACAATAACTTCCTTAAATCAGAGTCTTACAGTTTCCTCTGTCTCCCTCGTCTCTGTCAGGTCCCCGATCGGTTCCTAGAAGTGGCCCAGGTGACCCTTCGCGAGTTCTTCAACGCCATTGTTGCGGGAAAGGACGCGGACCCGTCCTGGAAGAAGGCCATCTACAAGGTGATCTGCAAACTGGACAGCGAGGTTCCCGAGGTCTTCAAATCGCCAAACTGTCTACAAGAGCTCCTCCACGACTGACTAAGGCGGGGGAGGAAACACCGCAAGCTGGACAAGCCTCCGAAAACTGTACGAAGAATTTACGTAGATTAGACTCTATCGAGGTTTCACGTTCGTAAACGAGACGCAGACTTGAACTGATCTTCTCGGAGGTTTGTTGGGTGTAATTTCGGTCATCTTTCGCTCTCGAAATGTTTTATAAAGCAAGAAAATATAAAAGGACTTCAACGACGAGGGCTCAGACTCACGAGTCAAACTCAGAAATTATGTCAAAACTTTTATAAATTAAAAGCAAAACAGTGAAATCGAACCTCCTTGCACTTACGGAAAAAGCTCCTAGTTGCTGAAAAACCCCGTCTCTTCGCTCAATCTCGCTCTTCATCCCTCTCTGGAGCGGCCGCAGGATGAGGAAGGTGAAGGATCAATCTTCATCCCGTGACTCTGGGGTCTGGAGCGCACTAAAAATAAAGAAGATAATATATAAAATCTTTTTATTGTGGATGTTTTTAAGTTACATGGACTTCTTTTGGGAAAAAAAAGTGATGTTTCTGTATTTTTCCTCCTTTGTATAAGCTTCTCTTCTATGAACCCTGAGTCACTTACACACATACATACGCACACACAAACACACACACACACACACGAACACACACCATCCTCTTGAATAGGAAAGCACAGTAGCATTCCCAAATCCTCACCCGAACCCAGGCGACCTGGGTGCAAACAAGCTTAGTTGTTGTTTATTTCCCTCTTCTTACTGTACTGAGACGCACTGGGTGTTTGTTTTTCTTTGATTTTATGACTGTGTGGCTCTCCCTGACCTTTCCCCAGCCGCCCCTCATGGCTCATGTTGCGTTTAAGTACCCGGAGCAAAGAGGAAATCTCATTTTATTACAGCGCATTGTGAAAAGAAGTGGTCTGGATCTGGTTTAAACTGCAGTTTAAGTCCAAATGTGTCACATTTCTGCACTGAAAGTCCTCAAACATCAGAAGTTTTTAACATTTATTTCATTTCGGCTGTGAAAGTACATGGTCCCCAATCTTTTAGCTACGTTCAAATTTCATAGTTTTATGCCAGCAAGTTCGAATTTATGAGGAAACTCAAGAAATCCAGATTATAGGTCATCAGTTAAAAATGCAAGCAATAGCGCTACTCATTAAAGCAAAAACTCCCATAACCCCACATGGTTTAAAGCTGCAGTAATGATTTTGTAAAAACTTTTGTAAAATACACTTTTTAGGTTGTACAAAATCAAACAAGACCATCAGCAACATTTTTTTTCTAATTTTTTAAGCCTAAAACCAGAGTGAGGGGGGTAGGTGTCAGCCACATTTACACCTAAAGTAATTACGAATAAATCGTTTATTTGACCGTCTAAAGTCGGCAGGATGAGATATTCGTCAGAAGACACAACATTGGCATGTTGATGGACCTTAAGACTGGTTCGTCCAAGGGGGGCGCCAAAGTCGCCCAAAGGAGCTTTAATATCATGAAAGTGTCTTTAATGACTGCTTTGATTTAAAGGACCCTTTGTGGCTGAAATTACATGAAGTAACTTGGGTAAATTTGCAATTTACTGCTCTTATTTGATGAAACTATCACAATAGACAGTTTTTGACATGTATATCTTTTATTTTATAATAATAAATTGTATTTATAACGCGCTTTTTCGGGTGCTCAAAGACACCTTTCAAAGAAAAAGAGGAAAATAAAATGAAAAAACGCAATATAAAATACAGAAAATTTTGGGAAATAAAACCAACGATGTAAAGGGTTAAAAAAGACACAATATGAGAAAACAATGGAAGAACGCTTAACAGGTTAAAAGCCAATTTTAAAAGTTAAAAACATATTTTTTAATCCCTTTAAACAGCCACCAGGGGGTCTGTGCCAGGCAAAATAATTAATCTCCCTCCGTGAAGGCGGCCTTTTTTATATATTCCATAAATCTGACTGCTATCAGGAGCATTTTTAATACCAGACAAGACGACTTAGAAGAATTATGAACAGGACAAAATGAAAAAGATTCAAAGAGCTGTTTTGTCCACAGAGGTCACCAAATAAACACAAATTGAAAATTCTTTATGGTGGCTTTAAGTGGTGTTATTATTTAGCTGAAGGTATAGCGATCATGCTAACCAAAATATTGCCACAGAAATAAAATTTTAGTCACGTGATATTTTTTATACTGTGAAACTTCATGTTTTAAGAAGATGTGTTCTGACTGAAAATTACACCTACGAAGGGCTAGAAGATTAAGACCGTAACTTCGGCCTCCGTTGGAACTGTCTGGTATAATCCCAAAATTTTTACTGGTGTATAAAATAAAAATCGGGCAATATTGGACTTCAGAATAGCCAAGGACGCTTCAAGAGATTTCAGGCCCAATGTAAAAATAGCTTTTGCAAAAACAGACACTTGTGGAAAGCTAACATTGCTGAGTGGTTTATTTTTGCCAACAGAGTCATTTATAAAACCTTTTACCATCGTGGTACCAATTTCCAATGGGAACAAACTCATTATTCCAGTTTAATGTGGTCTGCTGGTCACTTTTTTACACCACATCATCATTCCCTGATGTTAAACACTGCTCCTTTCATTTATGGTGCTTCGTTTCTTCTGAACCTTGAGGATTACATGTGGTCCAATCAGACCTCCGGCTTTACCAAACCTCACTGAAAAAGCAGATTTTCGCTCTGGGGAGGGGGTCCACGAGGGGCGGCCACACCGACCAGGTCATGTGTGAAGTGTTTAAGGTTTTAACAGCAGAAAAAAAGAACATACGAGAACATGCTGATATTTGTAGCTTGTATAGATGTAATAATGACTCTGATCACTCTGATATTGTTATTATTTATAATTGAAATAATTATTCCTATTAATGTTATTCTGATGATGATGATGATTATTATTAATGCTTGCTACAGATTTGACCAGTGGTTTACTCATTGTTTCTCATCACACTGCAACAGGAAATAAATTATTCTTTGACAAAAAAACGGGAAACCGAAGAGAGTGTTTTACTTTTTTTGCGCCCAGCGGAGGTGCAGAGGACGGTGACCGTTGCATACACTAAAAGCGGTAACTAGGCAACGCGATGATGGCCACTTTAACTCCATCCATGCCCCCCTCCCTCCCTCCCTCTCTCTCTGTCACCGTCTCTCTGGATTCTGTACAGCGGACATGTGATCCCTTGTTGTTGTTGCTGATGAATTGAAAAGAGGAGCGCTGTGTGATTATTGTCAGCACAAAAGCCTCAAAAAGCTGCTGACGCCTAGATTAGCCAGTACAAAGACACGGGGACACACACACACACACACAAAAAGACTTACTGTAGGTGCAGACTCACAACCGCAGACACACAAAGGCACTGGGACAAGGCCCGTCTGCCCTGGACGCCCTACCATCCTCCTCACTCCTCTTTTTTTATCTTTGTCACTCACATTACTCTCATTTCAAGTATTTTTCCCATCATCCTCTCGCAACTGTTACCAAACGACGCCAAACAGCATCAAAGCCTGTGGCAGGGAGAGCACACCTCCCATTCAGCGAGCTAATACAAGGAGAGCAGCGGCAAAGACCTCCAAGAGCAGGAACTAGGGCTGGGCCATAGTGTTGTGTCATCCGCGAATGATTCGTTCAAAAGAACCGAATCTTTTAAATGAATGTACTGAACCGAATCACTTCGTCAAGTGATTCGTTCGTTTCTCATTTCAGATGCAGCGTAGGGCCACAGAATTTCCGGGTGAGCAGCTGGCGAGCGAGGGACCGCCATCGCTGAATCACTTGGTGAACGAATCATGCAGTGAACTCCACTCTCTGGAATCATTTTTGTCTGAAGGATACACTCTTATGGCCGTTGTTTCCCGTTGTTTTAACAGGTTTAGTAGGACATATTATTTAGGAAATAGCACTTAACAAATTGACAATAAAACCTGTAGTTTGAGAAATGCGTGACCGATCCTGTCATTGCGGCTATTCTCGAGGGAACGGTGCATGTTCAGTGTGAATTCTTCACTCAGAGTACTGTGGGGTAAACTTTCAGTGACCAAATCACTCACTGAGCCCAACTTAGTACACAACCAGCATACCATTGGACAGTCCACTTAAAACCTCATGATTTATAAACAAGTTAATTTTTACAAACCTGTTTGTCAAAGCAACACAGCCAAAAACTCTCATCTCCCGGTCCCAGAAGCTATGAATTGAACTGAATCCTGAACCGTTCAGCTGTGTATCAGTTAAGGAGGTTGGAGTCGCAGGCTCCTCCCACCAAGCGCTGAATGATTCAGTGATTCGATGAACGAATCTTTTGAACAAATCTTTTTAGTGAACTGATTCTAGTGATTCAGTACATCTAAAAGAACTGAAGTGCCCATCACTACATCCTACTCCTTTGCGGACATGTTGGGTTCGCATTATTATTAGTAGTAGTATTTTTTATTATTTTTCCTTTTTTTGTCTCACTGTTTTTGTTTGTTTGTTTTCAGTTTACTTTCTTGTGTTGCACGCACATGATCGAAAAAAAAAATGAAAACAACAAATAAATAAAAAAGGGACATGAGACCATAGCCTACCGACACACACCCAAAAACAACTTTTATTTATTTGTTTTTTGACACCGAATGTACAGATATGGGCAAAAAGACGTTGGTTCTTGTCGTAAATTCCGGTATTAGTAAATTTTTGGTTTATCGCCCAGCCCTAGCAGGAATGCATTACAATATGACAAACGGAGAGCATCAGCCTTTGAAAACCGGCGTAAATGTAAATGAACAAACTTTCATTTGACAAGTTGACAGTCTGATTTGCGATCACGGGGCCATTTTAAGGTTTTTCTGCTGTGAGTAAAATCATGAAATGTTTCCACATCATGTCATGCCACCCTTTTTGTCAGTTACGTAAAAATGATTAAATGTGCTCAGTTATCAGATTTTAAGACTTTAAATTTTGGGAGGAAAAAAGAGCAGCAGTCTTAGTCGGTATGAGATTTTTGAGGATAGCCCGAGATGAGGTAACGGAGGTCATATCAGGTCTGTAATCCAGAGTTATTGGCTGCTGGTTTTGTAATCCTTCTGTTGAGAAATGAGATATCAGAGGACTTAAGTGCATCTTAAAGTGATTTAGGGAAATACCAGAGGGGGTTAAAATAGGAACATGGTGTATTTGGAGCGCAAAACAGCTAAAAATTAACTTTCAGAAGAGAAATAATGTCGATTTAAGGTGGAATTTGGAGTTTTTCCTCCTCTGAGGTGAATAAAAGTGACAGAAACACGGAGTGAAAGTGTTGAAATTCAGCTTTGATAACAACAAAACAAAGAAATACAGACGCAGAGAGATCACAGCTCACACTGCCAGAGCTTTTCATTAGAGCAGGAGGAGCTGAACAGGAGGTGGGGTCACTCTCTGAACTAAATCACACACACACACACACACACACACACACACACCGTCTGCCTGTGAAAGCACATCTGAGCAGCGCAACAATAAAACAGCTGTGTTTGTGTTGGCCTGCTGATTGTTTCATTCTCGATCAGCGCGTCAAACACACTCACGCAGACACAAACACGGCGGCCGTCCGCAGAGATGGCATGACAGTGATGCATCTTGGGTAATGGCCGCTATTATTATGGAGTAGGGGGAGAGTTTATTACGGAGGTAAATGTCTCCTCGACATTATTATAACAGCTCGTCTCGGTGTTAACTGCTGGTAAAGTGCTGAGAGGCCGAGAGTTTCCCTCACTTTAGTCCATTTTGGTAAATACAGGACGGTCTGACACCGAGAGGAAGCACAGGTCGGTGTCCACGGCAACAAAATCACACCTTTTGGACCCGCGTCTCCCTCCGCTTTATTAACATGTTGCACACCGGCCGCTGGCATGATTGAAGTGTTATTTTTATTGTGGTTTCACGCTGTTAAAAGTGAACCTCCGAGCTGGATTTGACTTTCCGTCAGGTCAGTCCGAGGTGAGACGGCACTCCGATGATCACTCGCACCATCTCTGCAACATCACTCAACTAAACGGCGGCTTCAATCGGACCGTCTCTGTCTGCCGAGCTCTCTGTCAGCTTGTTGAACAGACTTTAATCAGCCAGCGCTGCAGGTTTACTTGCATCAGTTCTTTAAGATGGCACCCAGGTGAACGGCGGTAATTGTTGTTCAGAGCAGCTGCCCGGACAGCTTGCCGAGTTTCTCCTCGCAGCACGCTCTGCAGCCCTCAGGTTCCCCTCCAGGTCAGGTACTGTACTGTACGCTCTCTCACAGTTATCAAAGACTTTCTTCTGGATTTTTGGGATTTCAGATATTAACCGAATGCTAATGCAAGAAGTGCCTCACATTAGCTTTAAAATAACATTAGAGGATCGAAAGCTGAAATGATACGATCACAAAGTAGGGCTGTAGTTAACCAAAGAAATTCTTGGTCGACTAATGCTGCGTTCCAGTTGGAAGTCGGGATTTCCAAGCTCCGAGTCGGAAACATATTTGGAACACCCCCCTGAAGTTAGATTTCCGACTCTGAAAATTGGACATGTGTATCCACAGAAAAGAGCAACAGTAAAAGCTCCCGTAATGTATTAGTTATCAGCACTTCTGTTTTGCACTTATCGTACCAACCAATAAGTGGACCAGTCGACTAGGAGTTTACAGCCCCGTCACAAAGCCTGGTGTTTCATGGATTATCAGCACAATATAAAAACCTCTCTGCAAACTTGAGTCACTTTTTGTTGCGATAAAGAGACAAAAGTTTGCGGTTTACCTCCAAACTCAAAGATCAGAACTCTGGATGTTACTCACAGCATGTGGAGTCATAGGTGAACCATTGGCTGATCTACACGCGTCTGGTTTTGCTTGAGGTTTCTCACTAAAGGCTGCTAAACTTCTCCGCTCTTGATGGAATGAGATGAGACTGCTTGACGTTTTAAACGATTGTGCCGATTATTTTAAGTTTTCTAGTAGGGTGACCATACGCCCTCATTTACCCGGACATGTCCTCTTTTTGGCAGGTTGTTCAGGCTGTCTGGGTTTGTCTGGCTTTGTTCCGTTAAGTTCATAAAATCCTTCAAATGTCTGCGGTTTTGTATGAGAGTTTCAAGTTTGGGCCACATGGACTAACTGAGTTAGAAGCGTGTAAAAGACACTCCATCTGACCCGAAAAACTATCAAAAATTAACTTTGTGCAACTCTGTGACTCCGCCCCCATGTGGTCGTGTCCTCTTTTGGGGAACTCAGAATATGTTCACCTTATTTTCTAGATGAGTTACTTTGGATTTAATCTATTTGACTGTCTTCTATCCAGTGTAACAGCAGCACGCCCTCAACTTAAAGAATCCATCCTCCCCTCCATCCTCCCATCTTCCTCAGCCCTCCGTCCTAACTGATACCCATTTCCTCCTCCCTCCATCCCTCCTTCCATCAGCGGTCTGTTCGCTAATCAAACACCATCTGTCCTTCCATCCCCAACCTGTCAGGAACAGCTGCCAGCCGCTCTCTTAACAACACTTTTAACAACCCTGCCGCATCTTCCACGGGCCGCCGCGCGCCGCCCAACGCCCACCGCCCGGGCTGACATCGCCTCGGAGGGCGGCCGCCTCCTTCTGCAAGACACATGTGGCGTTCGAAAAGCAGGCGTGCGAGGGGAGGGTTAGAAATGCGAAAGAAAAGACGGGGAGGAAAACTTTCTGCTGGCCTCTCTTTGAACCTCAGAAGCACCGTTATGAAAGTGAAGCAAAGTAAATAAAATCATTGCAGAGAAAGACGAATAACGAGCGAGCAGAAGGTATAAACGGAGAGATAAAACAAAGGAGAAATGGCGCTGGGTAAACGAGTGGAAGTCTAAATAGTAATCAAGGGAAGAATCAGCCGCCTGCTCAAAAAAAGGGTTTGGAGCTAATGGTGGGAAGTAAAAAGCTCCCAACACACACACACACACACACAGGAGGAGACAATTTCCAATCACACACACACACACAAACAGAAGAATACAATCATCTTAAACTCACGCACATTATAGTTTCCTCGCACATTTAATACAATCATCCCTCACAGACACGCAGAGCAAATATAATCACGCTCACACACTCTGAATCCAGCCGTCTCACACACACACACACAGACACACACACACACACACACACTCTGGCTGCACAAACCGCACTGCTGTTGTCGCGAACATGCCAAGACATTTTCAAGTGTTATATCCTGAGGAACTTCCCCAACCAATCATTGGCACATAGGCCAGATGTTCACTGGTGCTTCAATGCAATGTTCTGCTGGCACACACGCACACACACACACACACACACACACACACACACACACACACACACACACACTTACAGACACACACTGAGTGTATTATCCTGGCTGGCATCTTTGTCTCCCTTTACGCATATGAGCATTTGATATGAGTCCGAAAACGCCAAGACTGCACTTTTTCATCGCACAAAAAAATTGGGGAGAAAAAGGGGTGAGGAGGGGAGGAAGGGCTGAAGGAGGAGAAAGGAGGAAAGGAGAGAAGGAGTCAAGAGGAAGATAGAAAGAAGAGGACAGAAAGAGGGGACAAGAAGACGCACATCAGGGCATTCAGGTGCCTCGGGTAAATCACATGCTTGTTTCTGCAGAAGAATCTGGAGATTTCAGAGGATGATGTACTACATCACACGGATCTACGCAACTTAAAACCTCTTTAAAATCTTTTTATTTTATGTTACAAAAACTATTCAACCTACCTTTTGTCTTTTTAACTCGATGGTTTTAGACGCTGGATGCACAACTTTTGGAAGGTAGTCAATTCTTCACTATACTAGATTAATTTACGAATTTTAACCTTAGTTAAGTGTTTTTAAAAAGACGGATTTTACCGCTTAGTTTGATCACAATCCTTTCATAACATCAGAGCTACAGCTCGCATAATATTATATCATTATGAATGTACGACTTCTGAAAGGGAATCGATTCTTCAATATAGTAGATTAAATGACGGCTTTTTACCATAGTTAAGTGTTTTCAAAAATGGGTGATTTTAGCTCTTGTATCTTTACAAGGCTTAAGTCTCTTTTAACTTTTATAAAATGTCTTTTAAAACATCGCAGCTTTAGCTTGTATATTATGATATTATTATGTATGTACGTCTTCTGAAAGGGAGTCAATTCTTCAATATACTCAATTAAATGACGAATTTTTACTGTAGTCAAGTGTTTTTAAAATGAGGGGATTTAAGCTCTTTTATTTATCTACAATCCTTTAGTCTTTTTTAACTTTTATATAACCTCTTTTGTTACACCAGAGCTTGGACTTGCATATTAAAATGATTTTGATATTATTATAAATGTACGGCTTCTGAAAGAGGGTCAATTCTTCACTATACTAGCTTAAATGACGAATTTTAAGCGTAGTTAAGTAATTTTACAATAAGGGGATTTTAGCTCTTTTATTTTCACAATTCTTTAGTCTTTCTCAGCTTTTGTAAAACCTCTTTTATAACACCAGAGTTGGGCTTGTATATTATCATGATTCAGAATGCTGATGGCCTTGGCCTCTCCCTCTCTGCTCTGATTCCGTCCCTTGGCTTTTCAGGCATGCTTAAAACACCCGCCTCCTCCTGCTCCTCTCTCCTCCTGCAGACCTTAAACAGATCTTAAACTGTTTCTTTTATTTCTAATGCCTCCTTGTTCTTCTCAATGATTTCATTTCACAAATAATAGCCCTGCTAGGTGCTGAAAAAAAGAAAACGAGATGTGGATGTATTGAAAGGATTCTGTGGATCCTCTTCAAAGACTAAGAGGAATTAATCTATTAAAAATGAAGTTTCGAGGACACCTGCAGCCTTTGTTGCCGTCAGTGCCTTTCAATTATTGCTGCCTGATAAGCTTTTGCTCAGTGGGAGTGTAAAATCATTAAAACAATGTCATTTTGTCAAACACCAAAGTAGCAGGAGACCACTACAGACATGGTCGACTTTAGAGGTTAGAAAGTTTGATTTCACCAAAAGCTTTTAAACTTTTTAGTCATAACTGATGACTTTTTTTTTTTTTCTCCTATTGCGTGTTATCAGACATGCAGAGGGGCAGCGACCGGACGCCCTGCCATGGTAAAACTCGACCAGCCGCGAGAGGAGACGTCTGTTGTGGAGATCAATACAGACTCACACGGTGCAGATACAGGGAGGGGGGCTCACACACACACACACACACAAACACATCCATACATGCTTATAGATATACACACTCTTTCAGCGCTCTGCTCGCACACGTACACTTGAGGGAGCGTGTCAGACACGTGTCTCATGTCCAATAAGGGCATTAAGTCGAGTCAATAAGAGCCTTTCAAGAATACCAGGGGTTCTATCAATGACACACACACACAGACACACACACACACACAAGGACTAACTCCCCCTCTCATTTTGTCCTTTTAGGAGAAGAGCCCGGGGCTGTTCCATTTTAATCCACACCGCCCTCCTCTCCTGACACCCTCCTCCTTTTGTGGCTGATCTTTCTTACACTTCCCTTTCACCTCTCCCTCTTGATTTGTTCACCTTTAATGTCAAATCCGAAGGTACGACTTATACCCAAGGGTAATCCGAGAGATGAGCTCCGAAGCAAGGTCGGATTTTTCAAGAATTTGCGTATTTGTTTACAGCGAGAGAAAATCACGATCTCTCCACGATCCGTCCCTTTGCTTTTCAGGCACCGGCACACACCTGCCTCCTCCTCTCCTAGTAACAAACATTTCTAAGAAGCCAGTTTGAAACATGAAGACATTTTTTTTTTTTGCTTTTGCAGCATTAAATCAACTAAAAACAGGCGAGAATAGACGAGGAAGTGAGTCGACAAAAGAGTTGACACTCCTCTCAGCCGTTTGAAACGACTGTTGTGTTCGAACACGTAAACAGAAAGGCAGAAACGTGGCCTTGTGTTAAATAACTTACAACTTCATCTCCACTGACTTCACTGTCCTTGAGCGAGCCGCAAGATCCAGTTCCGAGTTTCTATTCTCCGATTGTTCTGAGACACAAAGAGGGCGAAGAAAGCGGCGATTAGAAAAGAGTAACGTGGCGGTGAGGATAATACAGTATTTTAAAAATGCAATCAAAAGCACGGCCTTGTCAGGGATGCCAGTCCTCTGATCAAAGGAGTCTTTAAAAGTTGGACGCGTTGAAGTTTACAAAGTGTAACGACTACACAATGACAAGGAAAGTGGACGTTTATGGGGGAGCGTGGTGGGAGAAAAGAGCCGTCTCAGGTCCAACTCTTGGTTGGTTTTTGGGATGAGTGGAAGTTTGAAGTTTGGGGCTACCTACCACTCCACAAAGACAAGAAGTCATTGCATTTGAACTTCATTTCTTGATTTTCTTTGATTTCGTCTGCCTCTTGTCTTTGGAAAACTTTAGGCCCAGTTGACCCGATCATTTCCAGTCTTTTTCAGGAGTGAATACTTGAAAAGAGCTTCAGAGGAACGTGTAAGGAATGAGCACATTGCTGGATAAGTAAGACGAATTTCTCAAACGATTTCATCCTTGTAACATTCAGTAAAAAAAAGAGACTGAAGAGCATTTCACCGTTAAGACTTAAGAAAATTATCTGTGTGATTGTGCGTCATGAACAAAGTCTTTAGTGTGTTTGTGTCCTTGGTTCGAGAGTTTCCCCCCACACATCACTTTGACAGAGAGCAACCTTTAAGTCTTCAGACGGCTCGTGTGTGAAATATGTGGGCGAAGACAAAAACTTGACATGTGGAGCAGGTGCGTGTGAGTTTAGATCTTCAGAGTCTCTTAAGCTCAGCGTCTGCGTTGTCCTTTTGTTAAGACCCCCGAGCGGGCTGAAGAATTTCATTTATCAAGACATGGATAGGGCTCCTACAAGGGCCCTCTTCAGACACATGCACTATAAATAACTAAGTGACACACTTGGCATTGTTAAAGAGGAACTCCAAGAGAGGGAGAGAGTCGGGTTACAGTCGGCAGGGAAAGACTCTTTTGGTTCCTGAAAATGCGTGGAAGTTGGAGAGAAAAGTGACGAAGAAATAATCGAGAAGAGAAGTGACGGCGGTGAGGAATCTCGCTCCTCCTGCGCTCGACTCTCCTCACAGTAAAGAACTGCAAATGAGCCGGCGCGGCTTCTTTGAACACGCAGCGGTCAAGGTTCACCGGCAGGTCAGCTGAGGGACCGCCTGAACCGAACATGGAAAATGTAACACACTCACACACACATGTGGGACAAAGACACTTGTGGACAGCTGTCAGTTGGCAGCTAAGCAGGTCTGAGGTGAAACAATGGGGCTGAAGGAGAAGAGTACGGGGGTTTTATTGGGGTTAAAACAGGGTTAAGCTCCTCGATTGGCTGAATCAGAACGAGACATGCCGGGAATCTTTCGTGTGTTTATGAAACGCAAACATCCGAGAGCAGCAATTCCTTTTTACAGTTACTGCGAAAACAACGAGACGCCGAGGAGGTCATTATCTCAGCAAGAGATGGCGAAGGTAAGAAGGGTGAAGAGGAAAGAAGAGAGAAGACTTACTTGTACAACCTAATTCCTTAAAAAAACAGCATGTTTGTCAAAATTTGGATTCAAGGGTTTGGAAATCAGGACAGCAGGTGGACAAGTTCACGAGTTTTCCACTTTGCCAGAGCATTCAGCGTCCACGATTTACAATAAATACATCAATGTCTGATTCATTGGGACGGTTTTTCCACTTGGCAATTTTTCTGGGTACAAGTTCATTAAATATGTACAAAGACAAATTTTTGGATGATACAGCGTCCATGAATTCCAAAAAGAGTGTTGGTTTATGATTTTCCCGAATTTACAAAGGTTTTATTCAACATTTCTTCAGAGGATGATTCGCTCATGACTTTGCTGTATGACGCGTGTTTTGATGGTTTCCTCTCTCGGGGAATAAACTGTGTTCAAAGCTCCGTTTTTGTTAGTGATTCCCACTACAGAGTCATGCTTGTTTAAGGCTGTGCCACCTGGGGGCCAAAAGATCACACCCACCCAATGTCAGTGATCGGCCTTTACTACCTCCGCCAAGGAGGTAGCGTTGGTTTGTTTCTTTGTCTGTTAGCAACTTTACGGAGAAAATTACAGACGGATTGACCTGAAATTTTTACCAAAGGTGCATCTCAGCCCCAGGAGGATCCCATTACATTTTGGTGGTGATCCGGACAAAATTCTGGATACTGTGATCCAGAACGCACAAAAATAAGGGTGTCGTTGGAATTTTCAATGCTGAAAGATAACAAATGGGCGGCACAGTGGTGTAGATAGGTGGCACAGTGGTGTAGTGGTTAGCACTGTCGCATCACAACCAGAAGATCCTGGTCAGGGCATTCCTTGTTTTAGGAACATTATGAACAGTGAACATACCAGTTTAAACACAAATAAAAGTTAATAAAAGACACGTAACAGTAAAAGTTTTGGTGTGAATCACAATATAAGGGGGGACATGAGCTGCTTGGCGGAGGTCTGCGCTCTCCGAGTGCTTTTCTAGTTAAATATTGTACAGAGTTTTCAAGTACTGTAGGTGACACCTTCTGTGAATTTTGTAGGTTTTTCCAACAAAATAGAGGGAAAATATCCTGCAAGCTCTGATTTTCTGGGACCCAACTCTTTAAGAATTTACTTCATCAAAATAAAAACTGATTTTTAGGTATCTAACCATAAACTTCCCTCTGTTTTGATGTCATCTCTTGTGTAAAATTTTGCGTTTTAAAGCATCGGTGCGACCATGAAAACACGAGCAAAGCTGCCCTTTTTACTCGTCACAGTACCGGCGTTTTTATTTTGTCCCCAAATCTGCAAAAAAGAAGGACGCAGACTGCCTATTGAGATGAAAACACACACTAATCAATTAGACATTGTTGATCCACAACAATATGCTGCAGGTTTTTTTTCTATTCAAAGCCTCTTACAGTGGCGGGGCGGCACAGTGAGGAATACAGGCCTGCACAGAGCTGCATATCATCATGTAATGCTCTTTTGCTGCCCCCTGCCTTCGCTCGCAGCAGATGAGAATTAGAGGGAAAGAGGAAGCGTGTGAGGAGGGATAATCAGAGCAAACAGGAAACATATGATGGTAATGAAATGTTGTGAAAATACGAGGGAGGTTATTTTGTCTCTGGAGATTAAAATAGTCATTTTCTTATAATAATAATTTAATAATAATTTTATTTATATAGCACCTTTAAAAACAGAAGTTTACAAAGTGCTTAGACAACAGTTGTAAGCACAGAGCATCAGCACATTGAAAATAAAAACACATAAAAACAAAAGCTCAGTTAAAAACAGGCCTCTGAATTGTAGGCCTGTTTCACTTTTCGTAAGAAAGATCCTGATCCAGCACTTGAATCCTTCAGATAAACTTCCTGATTTTTACACTAAAATAAACATGAGGGTCTGATAAAGACACGGTAAAGTCTGCACCAGTTTAACAGAATAACAAAGCGGTGAACGGACCATGAGTTGGTTCCAGCAGCAGCCAGACAATATGCACACGGGGGTTAAGACCTAATCTCAAAGCCGAAGAGAGCAATGTACCAAAACTGAGAACACATGGCAGGAATTACAAAAAACATTGTTTCATAAACATAATCTGAGTCGAAGCATTTGGTGACCTGACCTGAGGACATAATCTGCCCAAAGATGACGCACTCTTCCTCTGCTAATCCAACTCTTTTCCCTCCTCCTCCTCTTCGCCCACTCTTACCCTCTCAGGCATCTTAAGACCACCTTGACTCAGACTCTACTCTTTCGCCCTCAAGTAAATGCTAACACTGCTAGGAAACCAGGCTGTTCAAACCCGATTCAAAATCACCTGAACTTGCTTCCTGGGCATCCAAAACCTGGTTAAACCACATGATCCTGCCTTTCTTCACAACAGCTGGTCTGTTTTAGAGCTCTGTTTCCGGTCTAATCTTGGAAACTAACCATCAGCATCTCCCCTCAGGTTGTCATGTCAAAATACGACCCTGATGCCAAAAGAGCTAGGACACAGATTATTTAAAACCTATATTTAATTCAAAAAGATGGATGTTTTATAAAGAATCTAGGGCTGAAATGATTCCTCGAATACCTCGAGTACCTCGATTACAAATAATGTTCGAGGAATTTTCTCTGCCTCGAGTTCTCGTTTATGAGCTCAAATCGTCACTGTTTCGCATTTCGGATTCTTTTGAAGGTGACAATGCGCTTACGTCACCATGGTAGAAGGAGGAGTAAGCGCTGTTTAAGTTTTGCGGAGCGGAAAAAATAAATGATGAGAGGGTCTTTTCTTGCAGTGATGCCAACCTAGTGACTTTAGTGACTTTTCGCGCTTGTTCCACAATCGTCCTCTATTTCTCAGAGTCTGGCCTTCATTGGGGGGCTACAGGAAATCTAACAATATGTGAGTCTGCCGTTTGGGTCCAATTACTCGAGTAATCGGTGGAATATTCGGTAGAATACTTGATTACAAAAAGATTCGATAGTTGCAGCTCTAAAAGAATACGCTTGTTTTAAGATTTTAAACTACTGAAAAGTTGTGTAATGCTGAAAAAAGATACTTTGAGGAACATCTCATTGCTAATTAAAGGGATGTTGCCGACCGCTTGCTTCTCTAGTTATACCAACTTTAGTAACGACCGCAGGATAGTAATAAACAGAGGTCTGAGGAGCCATAAACAAACCTCAACCAAAACGCTACTCTATAGCCACGAATAATGCTCAGAACAGCACCTAACTTCATCAACAGTACATATAGGGTCCCAGCCATAGTACTAGCCACCAAACATCTTTTTAACTTTGCCTGATTTCTTTAGCAAAGAGACTAAACACAACTCACCTACTCTCTTCCAGCAGCCGCTTGTTTGTACGGAGACCTCAGGCCAGTCCATTATGGACTGCAGCGGGGTGACGCAGCTCAAGGAAGAACATTTATGATCATTTCTTTTTCATTTCCTTGAAGTAATAATCACCACATTAATCATTTTGCACAGCAGACGCGGTAGTTCTTCTGTCTTAGCGTCTTGGTCTGATTGTATTTCCATGAAGAAATGATCATAAATGTTCTTCCTTGAGCTGCGTCACCCCGCTGCAGTCTGTAATGGACTGGCCTGGGGTCTCGCTAGAACAATACTAGGTGCGCGCGCAACCATGGGGCAATAGCCTGCTTCGGAGTGAACTGATATCAATGAAGATGCTGTATTGTTTGTAGGTTCTCCCCGACACAATTGCAATAAAATGTCATTTCATTGAAAAATCCTTTTGTCTTTCATTGCATCAAAATCAGAAAAACACCTGCTGAAAATGTCCATGAATTTCACTTGATTTACCAGGTTGTGACGTTGTTTTAGATGTTTCAAATATCAGGAGCAGGGTCGTAATGTTTGCCGATTGTTTATTTTGCCTGGTAAACAAATAAGAAATATCCCGCTTTCTGCCCCCTGGCTGCACGCACATACCTGCAGTGCTCCTCAGACCGCAGTGTATTGCTGTCGTGCGGTCGTTACTAAATCTGGTATAACTGGAGAAGCAAGCGGTTGGCAACAATGTCATCCCAGAAAGGCCGAGTCTCTCAGATGTTCATGAGTATTTTGTCCAAAAAAAAGACAAGCCAGATAACTGAGCACAGAGTTAAAATCAGACTTGACTCTGTAGTAGGAATCACCACATGGACTCAAAATCACATCCAATGCATCCACAAATTCTAGGAGAAGAAACCAGATTTAAACGTGATCCAGAAACGGCCGCAAAGTCTTCTTGGAATTCGTGGACACCCAATCCTTCGCTCTAAAAAGGGGAGGGGCTACTTGGCCTGTTTTTAGGGCATGGTTGCCATCCAGATAAGACATATTTGCATATTTACAACATTTACAACAGAAGTGGCTCAGAAGTAGAAGTTTCCTGACTGAAAAAGGTCCGAAAACTCCTTACAGGTCCTTTAATTCGCTGGATTGTAAAGAGTTTGATTTGTAAGTACAGCTGAAGCTTCAATGTTGTTGTTTTTTTCGCGGCCCAGACTGATGCCAACACGTGTCGAGCGCCTCCTCCATCTCCAGAAACACTAAATCAACCGTCTAGTCCACAGAAGCTTAAACTGATTGTTGGATTTGGACTTCTAAGAAAAAACAGGCCGAAGCACCCAGGTGACCCCGACTTCTTATCTCCCCCTCCCTCCATCCCGACAAACCCCCCCCTCCAGATATACCCTATTTCATTTTTCATCATTCTCACCCCCCCTCCTCCCCTCCTACTCCGTTCGAGATGAAGATTTGGCTCTCGCTCATCCACTCGGCCCCCGTGCAACTGCCGTAATTCAATTTTTCCAATCTTTCTAATCTAAAGATTTCGTTTTCATTTTTCTAATACTATCAAGGCGGAGGGGAAGAGGGTGGGGGCCGGGTGGGCACACAGTTAAGACCGCATTTGTGAATATTATAACCTTGTTTTACTCCTCGTCTTGTGAATTAAAGACGTCTCTCCCCCCCTTTCTTCTCTGTCTCTCTCTTTTAATCCACCTCTTTTCTTTTTTCCTGCTCTTTTTTATCCCCTTTTCTTTTCTATCCCCCTTGAGTCAGCTCCCAAGTCCTAAATCATTACGAGTATTTGGCTCAGGGAGGGGCGGCCGAGCGTATGGGGAAATGTTAAATCCATGATGGATTACGACGTCCAGATTGTCCCCTTGAATTAAAGAAAATGATAAGGAATATACGAAAAAAGAAATCTAAAAACAATCATAAGTAGATTTAGTTCTCAAGGAGAAACTGTGTTATAATGACAAGAGGGTGGGGGTGGGTGGGGGCGGTGTGACTGCATTCAATCAGTGTATTTCTGCTCGCTGTGTCCCCTTTAAAACCTTTCCCTGGTAAAACGCAGCCGGGCTTAACCGGGACCGGCATCCACTCAATTTAGGAGAGCACCCGGCGGCCATCTTGTTTGTCAGTTTGTGTTATTACTGTCCTCTTTCATTCATGGAGCTTTTTAGTGTGGTGTGTACATGTGTGTGCGGAAAATAGCAGCACACTTTATCATCAGTTTCTTTGTTTTGTTTCAGCTCCAATTTCTGCACACATCTTCCTATTTTAAAACTATGTTACGTAAATATACAATTCCTGCTTCTGACTGAGTTTAAAATAACTTATCTGTTCATTACAGTTTTTTTCAATCACTAGCAAGCGCTTACACATACTTCAGATTAGGCCTGGGCGATTTGGCAAAAAAAAAATGATCACGATATATTTTGTCATATCGTCCGATCTCGATTATTATCACTATTTTTTTTAAACTGCCAGTTTTAAAGCATCTGTACTAAAAACTAAAGAAACTAAAGATTAGTTCAACATTTTATTAACATACAAAGTAAATTACAAAGCAAATCAAATAAGATAAGGAGAGTGAAGTAAGAGAGTAAAGTAAGACAGAGCACGCAACAGCTGACAATTCCATATCATTTGCAATAATCACCAACCAGATGTTAAAAAGTGAAGCTCAGGTACTAGAAAAATGGACCAAAGCTCTCAGACCGACCATTTTACAGCCATAATAACAAAATATCCAAATGTAGCCTTAGTAGGTTACTAAGTACGTAACTTAGACAAATACCCACTCTGCATTAAAATGATCCCCATCCGTGTTATAGCTTTGAATTAATATTACTTTAATGTGCGTTATTATTTACTGACGTTTAAGGTTGAGCTAATTTTAAAGAAATGTATGGGCAGTTTAAGTAACTGTCATATTTGTAGCATCACATCTTCTTTGACTAGAGATTTTTTCTCCCTGGAAAAAAAGGCAAATAAAGCGCAACAAATACCAAAATGAAAAAACCTAGAATAAAAGGATGCGGGGGGCCCCATGCCTGCCTTTGCCTCCAAATTTTTAAGTCCACCACTGCTCTTCATTTCAAAATAGACCACATCTTTCTCTGCACACACTAACTTTACCAAAAAACTGGAAATCTGACTCAAAATGAAGTTATTCTGTCAAGGAATGACGCTTGTTTTCACTTCAAAAGTTACATGCAGTCAATTAAAGTACACCAGGGTTCAAAATACTGGCTATTGCTGTCTGCATAGACTTTTATGTTTCAGTTTTACAGGTATTTTCATGCAAAACATGCAATCCACCGTTTTTACACTAAATTTCTTAGTTTGGAAATGTGTGTCCACATGTTCACATTCAAAAGCATTCCAGTAAAAAGCAAATCAGTTTTTTTTTTTCATTTACTGTTCACTAGAGAAGGGACTGTAGAAATACTGTTTACAATATGATACACCAGAAAAAGTTTTACAGTATTGCTGACAGTGAACAAAATATCCATGAAACAAACAAGATACAACAACAAAACAGCAAAAAGCCAAGATAAAAAAGGAGGGAACTCAATTGTTTGTTTATCAGCAGAAATATGTTGTTTTTCAACTTATATCATTGCAGAAGCAGAGGTTTTTATACGGTATCTAAGGTTTGGAATATTGATTTTGCACATTTAAACCCACTTCTACAATGAGGACTCCCATTCTCCCTCATCCCAGACTATCAAGGATGGTATTTAGTGGTATTTGGAAGTGATTTCGAGCTCATGCAGTGACTTCCACTACAGAGTCATGTCTGTTTTTAATGCATAGCCGCCTCAGACTCCATGTCATTTCCTGTCGATGACAAAATCTACTAATTCCGCCCTGACTCCCGAAAAGTTTGGGTACTTTTGCATCACTACTTTCGGTTTCAGTTAATGAACAAACAAAGTTAGAGTTCACTTACCCCTGTTAAACTGTCATCCACGGGTATCGCTTGTAATTGCAGGTGTTGAAATGACTTTTGAAGCTCCTCGTTTAAAGAAAAACTTTAACTTTTAATTCAAAGTTAATCCTGAAAACGGCGTCAACGTTTCCTGAAAGATATTATGCTAATTAGTTAATTCAAATGCTCACTCCTGATTGGTGCGGCATATAGAAGGCTCAACCAATCAAAACGTTGGCTGTAACACACCCACACACGTAAAACAGGGGTATGCGTTCATAGATATATATATTTAAACGCTGTTAGCTAATGGAGACCGAAGTCCGCGCATGTCGGCCATCTTGCTACAGGCAGCTCGCCCACTCCTAACATTACAGTCAACGGTGCGTGTAGCATTTAAATAACCATAGATTGATGAATTTTAGACCGATTTTCAAACGGTTTGGTTTGTAACAAACCTCAGAGTTTTAGTTATGTTCCTGCATTCTCAAGAATAATTTTAACCATGGACTTTCATAAATAATCATGAAGCAGATAGGTAGAACAATAGCTACAGGCCGACACACACAAGGCAGTTATATTAAATCATTTATCGATAAAACTTGTATAATTCCATGTATGATATATTAGTGATATTTTTATTAAAGAGATAACTATAATAACATATCACAATAACATATATAAATATTTATTTTCAATATAAATTTTATGCATCATGTTACCATTTTTAAAGTTTTTAACAAACCAAACAGTTTGGAAATTATGTGCAACTTAAGTTATGTTGAAATGAAAGAGCATTTCTGCCTCTTCAACTGATGTAAAATTGCTGGGTCAACCTTGTAAAATGTACTTGGTCTCACTCACAGCGAGTCTGTTAGCTAAGTTAGGCAGCTTTTTTTCTCTGCCGTTCAATATGTCCAAGCATCCCAACTCATAGCCACGTTATTAAGGTCTGTAATAAACAAAACCACTTGTAAATCTGTTAAGATTTCAACGTGTTGAGTGTATTTTTAATCATGCAGATTACTCAACTTCCACCAGCTACCATAGAGCGTACCAGAATGGTATACTGGAGCAAGCTGGCCGCTGTGTAGGGACGCCAGTGACTCCGTCTTGAGTCACCCGGACATATCTATAAAGATATGGATGCAGTGGTCAGTGTCAGCGCAGCGTCAACGTCATTGCTGGACAACCAACCAGAGCTGCGCACTCAGCGTTTTCTAGAGAGGTGGTAATGTTTCATTTAACGTTTTAAATGCTGATACTAAAAGAAAAAGTTGGTTTAAAGAGTATAGATTTTATGGAGGCGAACAAATTATGAATGAACAATTATGTAAAGAAAAAAATTTGGCTTTTAAAACAACTTCTGTTGTATATTCAAGGTGTCTGAATCAAGTAGAAACCTAATAGGTTTGACAACTGAGGGTGAGTTCTGAGTCTATTTAAGGCTTGTTTAAAAAAAGCCAAATTGACTTTTTTTAAGATTAAGAATAATGCACAATAATACAATAACAAAGATGTTCATAATGCTTTTAAAATAACATTTTCTCTTTCTCTAAAGGGATTAAAAATTGGACTGAATCAGTACTGCCAATATGTTTACCAATGCACTCCAAAGAGACCAATATGTGATGAATTCATGTGAAAGTCAATGAACTAGAAGAGCTAAAACAGGAAAATGTATATGAGTGGAAAACCTACAAAGTCTCCTCTCGGAAAGCTTTACAGATGTAACCCTAAAGGACTTCTAAGTAAAAGGTATTAAGACATCTATTCAAAGTGATTCATCCACAATAAACAATTACTTCCAATTCAATCCAATTCCTCCTGACCTCCTGCCTCTGTCCAACTTCTGTTTTAAAAAACATTAGTACCCTCTAGTGGTGTGGCAGGACGCTACATGAGGAGATCATCTCTGCTTTGACATCCAAACACACTAATTGATTAAAAACAACAATTAAAAGAGCAGTTTATACTTTTTTTTTGAATAAGCTTCATCATTTAGACCAGTGTTTCTTTGAAAGGGGATTTAAAAATGATTGCAGTTAGTTATTTGTCCACAAGATGGCGCCATTGGTCTACAAATCTCAAGTCCTGCTTGACGAAAAGGAAAAAGAGGAGTGAGCTGCCAAATGATGCAGATACATTTAAAGAGGGTCTTATAGCTCAAATGTTTGATCTGAAACAGTGATAGAGAATTATTATAAAACAGCTTTTTTAACTGCTGCTCTGTAGAAACATCTTCTATGAAGGTATTTTACATTTATCCTGTTTTCCTGAAGGTGCTCCTGCTTTCTCGGGAAGTCCCTCTCCTGAGTTAATCAGAATCAGAATTTGCTTTTGTCACAGTACTCCAGTGCAAATACAGTAAAAGAGGAGGTAAATAATAGATAAGATAAGTATTAGTAAAATAAGTAGAACTATAGAGATTATATACAAGTATTTACATTATATACAACACAATAACAGAGTCCTCCTCAAGTGTGTACCACCAGGTGTCCTCAGTGATCCAAACTAATATGTGTTACTGACCGAGAACAGCTCAGTCCTGTTATTCACAATCAGATGTGAGACGATGCAAAAAGCTGCATCAATGAATTCTGTTTCTTCTATGCAACACTCTGAAAGGGGGATTAAAAAGTTATAGCAGTGAGTTAGTTTGTCCACAAGACGGCGCCATTGGTCGACAAATCAAGTCCTGCTTGACATGAAACGGAAAAAGAGGAGTTAGCTGCCAAATGATGCAGATACATTTAAAGAGGGTCTTATAGTTCAAGTGTTTCATTAACTTTTCATAAATCCTGTTTTCCTGGAGGCGCTCCTGGTTCCTCAGGCAGTCCCTCTTCTGAGTCTCTCCATAGTAACACTTTGGGATCTTTTCATGTCTCACCTGATCCGGTGTCTGGGCGGAGGGTCAGAGGAAAAGAAACATAAAAATACAGAATAAAAAAGTTGGAGTTGGGTTTGTTCTGGATATTTAAGGGCACTTCACTTCTTCTTTTTTTTGTGCTGATATGGAGACTCATGAAAGAGACGAACTCAATCTGGGTCAAGCTGCGAGTTAACCTGTGTTCAGTGTTGAATTAAAGGGATATTCTGGCATAAAACTAATTTAGGGTCAAACACACCGTAACACCGAGTTAGACTCCCACTTGAGAGATGAATGTTGTCGACCGCTTGCTTCTCTAGTTATACCAACTTTAGTAACGACCGCACGATAGCAATACAGAGATCCACACGCTCAACCAAAACACCACTCTATAGCCACAAATAATGCTCAGAACAGCACCTAACTTCATCAACAGGACATATAGGGTCCCAGCCATAATACTAGCCACCAAACATCTTTTTAACTTTGACTAATTTCTTTAGCAAAGAGACTAAACACAACTCACCTACTCTCTTCCAGCAGCCGCTTGTTTGTAGAGACCTCAGGCTAGCCTATTACGGACTACAGTGGAGTTTCGCAGCTCAAGGAAGAACATTTATGATAATTTCTTTTTCATTTCCTTGAAGTAATAATCATCATTATAATCATTTTGCACTTCAGTAGTTCCTCTACCTTAGCGTCTCGGTCTGATTGTCTTTCCATGAAGAAATGATCAAAAATGTTCTGCCTTGAGCTGCGAAACTCCGCTGCAGTCGCTGCAGAGTGGTGTTTTGGTTGAGGTTTGTTTATGGCTCCTCAGACCGCTGTGTATTGCTATCCTGCGGTCGTTACTAAAGTTGGTATAACTAGAGAAGAAAGCGGTCGTCAACATTTATACCTCGAAGGGGTGTCTAACTCGGTGTTAGCGTGTGTTTGACCCTAAATTAATTTTACGCCGGAATATCCCTTTAAGCTGTGGATGGAAAGGCGAGCTAACCCTTTAATGTTTCTACTCACCTCTGCATCAGGATACAATAGAGTCAAGCTAAGTTATAGATGCAAAGAAAGCAGATGTAAACCTGCCCTCCAGTTTCCAGAAATATCTACACACATACGTTTGATTTATCATGAGAGAGAGAGAGTGACAGGATTACAAGTCTGTACCACCAGGTGTCCTTAGTGATCCAAACTAATCTGTGTGTTCAGCTGACAGCAAACGGCTCAGTCCTGTTATTCACAATCAGCTGTGAGACGAAGCAAAAACCTATTCCTGGATTTTGTCACGCAATCCCACCATCATCAGCAGCAGCAACAAAGGGCCGCGTCTCTCAACGATTCAGGATCAAGATACTAAACGAAGAGCTTGTGTATTATTGAGAGGTGTCCATCTGCTGTCCGTGGCTTCATTCATTTTTTCATTCATTCATATAAAACACAGAAGAGTCCTCATGTTTGAATTTCAGAGAGAGACAAACTGAGGCGTTAGAGCTGACGGCAGAGGATTGATGTTGGAGTTTAGGATTGGAAATACAGGGATAGACTGACAGGCAGTCAGATATCAGTGTGAGTGGTTTCTGTCCCATGAGTCCGGCACGCAGGGATTCAACGTCGAGGAGATTATGTAACTGACTCACACACAAAAAAGGAAACTGATTGTTTTTGTTTCGAACCTTTAACACGTCTACTTCCAACCCCTCCGCCGCAGCTCGCTCTGATTTATGACTCTGAGATGAGCGTTGAAATTACTCCTCCCCTGCAGGGCGTGGAAATGTAAACCCGGATTAATGGGTCATTAGAAATGTAACGTTTTCACCCTGGAAAATGAATTAAGCTTGGAGGTTTATTCCCCGCTCCCTGTGTGACTCGGACTGGGAAAAATACGAGTTTAATGCAGAGAAAATCAGATTAATAGTGAACCATATGGTATGTGAACTCAGTTTTAATGAGATTAGAGAAGTTAATCATGACCGCTCACTTGTGGAGGCCCATTATTTTGGATCTCCTTCAGCTCTCCGTTGGTGGATCTGATCTGACTCCATGTTGCTGAAATCATCTCTTTTGTAGATTTATGTAACTGGGTTTGCTTTGTTCTTGTTTGCTGGATGCTCTGATTCCCTCAGCTTTGCTCGGTTTGATGTCAGCCCGACCCACATGCGGCACAGTTGAAAAACTTGGGAAGCAAATTGGATTTACAGCGCTGTATCATCATCATGACGGCGAACGGCGCTGTGTATGTGCGACATTTCGTGATATAACGAGAGGGCGAGCTCAGTGATTCAGTCGCTGCTCACAGTAATTCTCTGTTTCTCATGATTTCCTTGCCAGTATCAGGTAGAGTCGATGTGGACGGCAGTTGCTCAGGAGGTAGCGCAGTCGTCCAATGACTGGAAGGTTGGCGGTTCAATCCCCCTCTATCACAAGTCTGTCTGTTGTGTCCTTGGGCAAGACACTTAACCCACCTTGCTCCCAGTGTGTGTCCTCCACTGGTGTACAAATTAGGGCCCAGCTGATTCATCGGCGAGGCGATCTATCCGGCCAACTTTAAGCCGTTTGAGACTAATCTGTAATTGACCAAAACTCACAGATTGTCGCTGATATTTTTAGAAATAAAATGCGGAGAATAAGATTCGGTTTCACTTCAAAAATGTTCCACCATTTGAAAAAGATCCCCCGACTTATCCAGTAGATGGCGACCTCATGACAATCTTCTGACGCATGGAGAAGAGTGATCCGCCTCAACGGTAAATAAACCAGTTTGTAAAATACACAACTAGAAAAGCACTCGGAGAGCGCAGACCTCCGCCAAGCACCTCATGTCCCCCCTTAAACAAGAAATGGCCTGACCAAGATTCAAACCCAGGACCTTCTTGTTGTGAGGCGACAGTCCTAACCACTACACCACTGTACCACCTGTCTACACCACTGTGCCGCCCATTGGTTATCTTTCAGCATTGAAAATTCCAACGACACCTTTATTTTTGTGTGTTCTGGATCACAGTATCTAGAATTTTGTCTGGATCACCACCAAAATTTAATGGGATCCTCAATCCGTCTGTTACTTTCTCCATAAAGTTGCTAACAGACAAACAAAACAAACAAACAAACCAACGCTACCGAAAACATAACCTCCTTGGCGGAGGTAATAATAATGCATCAGATTTTATATCACTTTACTTTGGATACATCATTTATTCGCTCACACAGTAACACCCTGGTGGTGGTAAACTACCTTAACAGTCACAAGGAAATCAAACTGCCAACCATCCAGTCATTGGACGACTGCTCTACCTCCTGAGCTACTGCCGCCCCACAATCACCAGTCATCATTCACCACTGCGAGTAAGAACTTTTCCCAGAGCTACGTCCCTGTATATGATGTTTTTGTAAGTTTGCGAAGGTGGACTTTGGACTTCCAACACTGTGATATTGAAACACAGATGGACGTCAACACGCCTCCTTTAAACAAACTGCTCATAAAAGTACAGTGTAGATACAAACGCCCTCTTTTACAGTGACACACAGACACACACACACAGAGGGGCACTTTGTATTTCCCTCACGTTTCCCTGGTCAGTAGTCGCTTTTAAAGAGAGTGTGAGAAAGACTGAAGAGAGGAGTGTGTGTGTGAGTGTGTGTGAGTATGTGTGACCCGACTGTGGTCAGTGGGAGATTGCATAACGAGATTAGACGGCAGGAATCTGGGAGAGAAGTCCTATTGTTCACGTCCATGTGAGGGAGAAAGGGAGAGAGAGCGAGGCCGTTGTCTGAGAGCATGTGACACGAGGTCGCAGGTCAAAGACAGAAGAATGACAACATGAGACAGTCGGACATCATGCTGACTTCTTTGACCCAAGTCTCAGACGTCTGTGTTCTCGTTTCTGACGTATTTTCTTTAGAATTCGCTCTTTTTTTTAACGATACACCTTTAAAACACGATCCGAACCAGAGGAGAAAAAGGTAAACGAAAGGACCTGCGTGCTATCACCACTTTCCCCGTGAGGAGGGGGATAATGGGTCCTTTTAAAGGCTCGTGTGTGTGCAGACCTGAGTTAGGAGCAGCGGATCAGCCCTCCTCTGCGCATTAATAATTAAACTTTAATGGTCAATACAGGCTGAGAGAGTGAAAGCTCTGCAGGATACACCGGGAGGTTTACACACAGCTCTGCGGAAAGGAGGGAGAACCTGAAAGATCCGACGCAGAGAGTGGAAATGAATGAATAAAAGAGGAAAAATAAAAATGAATGAGAACACTTTCACACCTGCTGCCTCCTCTACAACTCCACAATTCCTGCAGCCAAAACCTCGTTTTGAACGTGACTTCTCCTGGTTTCTCAACAATGATCTTTTTGTCTCACGGCGGCTGCAAAGACGTGTCAAATCGCTGGATCAAACTTGAAGAAAAAAAAAGCACTAGAGGCATCATTTATTCTTTGACAATAACCTGCAATAATGCAGACAAGAGCTGGATGACAGGCTGATGAAAAATGCGACTGATAGTGTCAGCTTTATTTCACTGACTTCATTGTGCGCAAAAAAAAAAAAGAGAGAGAAAGGCAGAGCGCACAATGGGGAAAAGAAGCAGTTTTGACAATACGTCTCAATGCAAATGTCAGTTAATAGCAGAGCGGCTTTGTAGAGACAAAAGAGAGAGTGAGTTACTGAGAGCCGTCAAGTCTGAAATATCTGCTTCATACCGCGGTGATAACCTGCAGCAGAGCAGAGCGGGATAATCTTCAAAGTTTGAGCTGAACTTCCCTGGAGCTCATGCATGTATTCAAAACAGATAACTTATTGATATGGAGCCACTTAAGCACACGTTGGGATTTGTAGAGGACTGTCGCAAAGCTTCCTCAAAATAGTCCAAACTTTGAGATCTGTTGTTGCACAATTTCGCTCAAAAATCTTGCACCTTGTACTGATCACCAAACAGGAAGTCCAACATTTTTTAATCGACAAATTGAAGAATCAAAGTTATCGAAGGATTTTTGTGAGTCAGCTTGCCAAATTTGGACAAGCCATGCTAACTTCTTCATAATCTTCTGGCCGATCATCGATCTTTGAAAAGCTTGACCTGTCGATACAGATTCTGGCCGATACCAATTTTCTTTTATAACTGACAAAATACACCTTCGATGCTCCAATCCTATTTTAATGAAAAAACATTGAACAAAACTTCGTGTTTGTTTTAACTGCACATAAAATTATGATCTACAGGACAGACTAACAACACAACTTCCATCCATCCATCCATTTTCTACCACTTATTCCCGTTCCTGGGGTCGCGGGGGGACTGGAGCCTATCCCAGCATCTTTGGGCGAAGGCAGGGGACACCCTGGACAAGTCGCCAGTTCATCGCAGGGTTGACATATAGAGACGAACAACCATCCATGCTCACATTCACACCTACGGATACCCGGAGTAAACCCATGCAGACACAGGGAGAACATGCAAACTCCACACAGAAACGCCCTGACCTGGATTCGAACCCAGGACCTTCTTGCTGTGTGGCGACAGTGCTACAACACAACTTAAACCACCAATAAACTGTCTTCATAACTGTTGTGTGTGCCGCGTGACCTGGTTGGCAGGCCTGTTATTCTGGCAAAGCGAAAAGCTACAACAGCTGACTTTCAGACCTTTGCTGAGGTCGATAAGATCGGTGGATAAAATCGGTTTCATATGTAAGGATCACCGGTCGCCCAAAATTGAGGACATTGGCGCCGATCGATTCACCCCTGAACACATTAATGCTGCATTCGAGTTACTTCGGAAGTCAGATGTCCGAGCTGGGAATGACGTCAAACCCAAGTCGGAGGAAAGCAAAATCGGAGGCGGAATCAAGATGGCTACATCTACGAAAGTTATTTCAGCGCTTGTCCTTGCTTATATTCGGACAAGGCAAGCGCTAAAGTAACTTTCATAGATGCAGCCATCTTGTTTCTGCCTACGATTTTGCTTTCTTGGGTGTGACGCCGTTCCCAGCTCAGACTTCTGACTTCTGAGGTAACTCAAACGCAGCATAATATGCTCTCATCTTTGGTTATAGCGCCCTCCTGTGGAGCTCCATGGAACTAGCTTTTGCATGCATGGCCCAATCTGCGTCAAATTTCACAGGTTTGATGATGGGCCCAGCCTGGACTCGTCTACATATACATTTATGTAAAAGGAAGAGCGCCACCTATTGGACAAAGCCTTCAATCTTTAATCTCAATTGTAAATCATCATAAAAAGACTTTAATTTGAAGTTATAGCTCCACCAACTGGTAAAGGTAAGCCCTACACTGTTCCATGTGCTAACAGGGATATTCTAAGAGAGGCTAGGATCCATTACTACTCCTTAAATGCCTATAGTTGTGATTTCCTCTAAGCGCTAAAAGGCGTGGTCTTTCTGCTTTTGTCTCAGCTGAGCTAACTCTGGCTTTATCTCGTGAGAGCGAGTGTAAGCGTTTTGTGTGTACCTCAGCACTCACTGCCCCCTGTGTTTTACTGCAGCCATAAAGCCTGGCAGGGCGAGGCAGGGCTCTAATTTATGATTTCATCAATCTGCTCTGGCTAAAGCAGCCTGAAAAAAGGAAGACTTCCCTCGTAGCAAAGCAGCTTTATCTTCCATCTATCCTCGCTTTCACTGGGCCTTACAAATCACCCGGTTACAGAGGGGGCAACGCCTGCGAGAGGAGGAGGAGAAGAGTTCCTCCATGAAAGCCTTTTGGAGGGAAAGTTTTGTGAAATGAAAGCGGTCGTTTGAGGGGAGTATACTGTCTGCAGTTTGCAGACTGTGACTTCTGAATTATTAATAAATGCCACTTCTCAAGAAAGCATGAAATATACACACCTTCTCCTCAGCGAAAACTGCAGCACTGTCATGTTGCATTCACACTTAGGGAGCATTTCGACCGAAGCTGAGAGGAATTTTGAGTTTGAAAGAAATAAAGGGTTTCTGTGGCCTGTTAGTGTGTCGGCATTGTTACTGCAGTCATGCAGATTATTCAAATTAGACTAATGGCATTAACCCTAGAACACTATCGCTAAAATCACTATCTCCACTAGTGTGGAGGACACACACTGGGAGCAAGTTGGGTTAAGTGCCTTGCCCAAGGACACAACAGACGGACAAGGGATAGGACGGGGCTCGAACTGCCAACCTTCTAGTTATTGGCCGACCAATAAACCCAAACCCAGCGAAACCAATGGCAACCAGACAAAAGTAATTGAACACAGGATAACCAATCAGCAAAGCAACATTATGGCTTCTACAGCCACCCTATGGAAACACATGGTATCACTAGAAATGAACAGAAAAGCTCAGCCTCCTAAAAACTCCTTATTGATAAAGAAACTTGAGATATAGATTTGGATCTCCATCCAAAACACATTTTGTGTCAAATGCTGGAGATTTTTTGTCAAAATGACTCCAGACTTCACCAAAAAAAAATAGACTTCAGAGCCGCAGCAGAGTGTGAAATTACCTTCTCGATGAAGAAATATACACTCAACCTCTCAGCGGAGAGAAATGGCACCACCCTTGAAAACAGAACCACTTTGGCAGCACTTTAATAAGAGCTGGTAACGTTTTCTGAATCCATGCCAGCAAAGGTTCAATCTAAGCGAATGTTTGTGTGTTGGTTTCTTTTCTCTTAATGGCGCGAGCCCTCATATCGAAAAGGAAACTAACCCGTCCATTTACAGCAGGACACCAGCCATCGGTAAATGGATTACATTTGAAAGCCAACTTCCCCGACCAGACAGCGAGACAGCTCTGTGGGGTGGGGTTTCCCAGCCGAAGATGCGCTAATTTACAGTCCAGCACTGCAGCAACAGAATAATCGTCGGTCTGGGACTTTTCCTGCTGATGATGGACTTTTTCTCCTCTTTCTAATCAACAGTCTCCCTCCTTCCTCGCTCTGTCGTTGCTCCGCCTCCTCTTCCTCCTCCTCCCTTTGCTGTCAGTAATGGTCTGACCTCAGCGACACACCCACGCATACACCCACACTCTACTGTACATACTGCACCCGCTTTCCATCAACTCAAAGTACTGTTGATATTAGGACTTTAGATCGATGGGCTGTTACAAAGTGTGGCCTTTGATTGATTAAAAAACTGAATTTGGCTGTCACCTGACCAGCAGTGCTGCAGAAGTTTTATTTCCTCACATTTCAGCGCCAGATTCTGAGCAATCTGTCTCCGGTTTCTTTCTTTTTTCTTCAAGTGCCACTCTCAAAACGACTGCGAAGAAAACACTCGAAGGGATTCAATCAATCAATCCCCCGCTGAGCTGAATCTGACACATATTGATGAGTCTCATCTCATTATCAACCTTACGCTCTTCATAAACTATTAATAGGTTCTTCTGTCATTAGCAGACGTGATCTGTGCAGGGGCTAAAGAAAACTGACAAACTCGGGTTCAATAGAACGCTTCAGAAATGGTCGACACTTAATGTAAACTGTTCAGTGTTGAACTACATGAGCTGTTTAAAGCCTTCAGAGCAGATAAGATGGTTGAACATGACAGGTAAGACAAAGCATGATATGATGAATATGATAGCATATGATACAATCCAATAAGACTGACACAACACAACACAACAGGGAATAAAATACTATATGACACGATACTATATGATACAAAACAACACAACACAACATGATGTAATAAAACAAACACGATACAATACAAGCGATATGTTACAATACGATCAGATAAGATCTGATACACTATGCTACAGTATGTTCCAATACATTATAATACAATACAATCTGATACCATTGGATACAACATGATACAATGCGATGTGACGCAAAACAGCACGACACAACACGAAACGATAAAACCGACATGATACGATGCAACATGATACTATTTTATTCCATGAGATATGACACATAACAACACGACACAATACAATACAAGCGATATGATACACTACTCTAAGCTTTGTTAGCTACGGTATGTTCCAATACATTATAATACAATACAATCTGATATGATGCGATACAACATGATACAATACCACACTATACCATGCAATATGACACAAAACGACACAACATAATGGAATAAAACTGATACAATACAAGTGATATGATACAATATGATATAATACGCTTTGCTACAATACGATACACTCCAATATGTTTCAATACATTATAATACAATACAATCTGATACCAGAGGATACAACATGATACAATACTTTACGATGCAATGCGACACAAAACAACACAACACAACATGAAATGATAAAACCGACACGATACAAGTGATATGACATGATACAATGTGATATAATATGTTACGCTACGATATGGTAAAACCGACATGATACAATACAAGCGATATGCTACAATACAAACACGATAGGATGTGACACGGGAGATACAATACGACACAACACAACGCAGCACGATATGACACTACACGATGTTAGGATATGGTATGAAACAATATGTTATTATATAACATGATACATCACAATACGATATGACATGATGTGATACATTACGATACAATATGTAATGATATGATACAATATGATACATTATGATACAATATGATATGATATGATACATTAGAATACGATAAGATATGATATGAAATGATACAATATGACATGATACGATACATTACGATACGACATGATATGATAAGATATGATACATTACGATATGATATGATATGATACGATATGATACATTATGATACGACATGATATGATAGGATATGATACATTATGATACAATATGTTACGATATGATATAATATGATACATTACAGTACAATATGACATGATATGATAATTACGATTCGACATGTTACGATAAGATATGATACATTATGATATGATATGATATGATACATTACGGTACAATATGACATGATATGACACGACATGATACAATAGGATACGATAAATTACGATACGATACATTACGATATGATACGATACATTACAATACTATATGCTACAATATGATACAATACACTACGATACGATATGTTCCGATATGATATGATACATTATAATATGAAATTTAATGTTATGATATAATTCCTAACGATACAATCCAATCCAAGCGATATAAAAACATACGATACCAGACGATACGATGTTATCCTTATCTTTGATGGAGATGTTGCATAAGACAATCACATAAAAACCTAGTGTAAATGATAATACTGCTACTCAGATGACTCTTTTTATTGTATATGGTATGTATGTTTTTGGATCCTGATACTGTGAAGAGTTTCCCTCTGACTGAGATCAGATTTTAGGAGATTCTCTCCCACAGCAGGTCTCGGTGCTGCCTGTTGCTGTGAGCTCCCCTCATTAAAACCCCCATCAAAACTTGCCTAATAGATCGTTGCCTCGCAGCTACTGCACTGCACCGCTCCACAGTCTGTGTGTGCATCTGGAAGTCCTGCGGGGAAATTTCCTCCACTGCAGACAGACGCTGGGAAAGACACACCCATACGACAACGCGCCCTGCAGTAAAAAGAGACAGAGCCTGCTCGAAAAAAAAAAAAAGTGGAAGTCATGGCGAAAGAGGGAGTGATAGTGTCACAGTGAATCTAAACAACAGAGTACAGTGATGCTGCTGCAGAGGAAGATGAGAGATCGCAGATTAAACTGTTGCTGCAGCAGCTTTTTCTTCTTCTTTATGATGTTTGTGCATGTCCGTCTCTTGTTTGTTTGCCATTCTGCAGCACCGAAGAACATTTATGCAAATAAAAACCATCAATCCACCAATCCAAACTGCGGAACCGGGCCGTTTAGCAGCCTGTGCAGTGATGGATGCTGTAGTTTTATTGCCTCTCTTTCGATTAATAGCTGTAGTCCTTCAGCGCGATGTCTTCCTGCTTGCTCAGCTCGTCTTAGAGAACTCTGTGGAAAGTTCACAGTAAGTGAGTTTACAGTGAGACCCAATGAGGCGGATTTCATTTCCATTCTGGCATCAACTTAGCGAGGACGGTGACGAATCCTTGGTGCATTCACCCAAAGATCCTAAAACGACTCGCTTTTTGCAACAGGATCATGCATCAAACTTGAGCGTGCAAACTTTCAACCTCACAGGTCCCACGAGCGCTGATTTCAGATATCACAAAAACCATTGTGCAGCACTGGAGTCCTCTCAAAGCTGACATTTGACTCAGCAATACAGGTCTAACCCTCCAGGGGAACTGTGTGCAGCACTTTTATGAAGCTGCAGGACTTCAGGAGCTGGAGCAAACACAGTCTGGGGATGCGCCCTTGTTACATGCTGCAAAGATAGTGCCACCCATACTTCAAGGGGTCGAAAACAACCACTTTCAGCTCCGCCTGTATGATCTTAAAACTGCGATCCAAACAAAAAGCACCATGATATCATTTCTGTATCCATGTGTATGTGTGTGCAGGAGTGGACGCTCCTGTGCATGTTTTTGATCAATAAGTAACCCGAACCAGAGCAGCAGGTAGTCAAAATGATTTACCCGTCAGAGAATCAATCGTCAGCGAATCGATCAGCTTCCTTAAATGCCTGCATGCATAAAAAGACACGCAGCGGCCCAATCCTTGTAAGAACTCAGCGGGGCACATACCATTATGGGCGTGCATTTAGACGAGGAATTGGGATGTTGTATGCAGCCGTGTTAGCATGTAGGTCTGCGTGTTTGTGTGTGTGACTCAGCTGCATCCTTCACTTTCCATTAGGTTTCTCATGCATCTATAATGTAGCTCCACTGCAGGGGGAGGGAAAGCGCATGTACCGCTGAATACAGTCTGATGTGGAAGATCATACGAGATTTACAGAAGCGTGGCTGCGATACAAGACGAGGGCGAAGGTGAAACACGACAAAAATCAGCTGTGATATCGTCAGGTTGAGGGAAGTGGCCGCCAGCAGAGTGCGAGATGTCTTCAGATCACATAATGACAGTTTCCAGGAAGTTAAAGGGATATTCCGGCGTAAAATTAAGTTAGGGTCAAACACACTGTGACACAGTTAGACACCCCCCCGAGAGATGAATGTTGCAGACTGCTTGCTTCTCTACTTATACCAACTTTAGTAATGACCGCACAATAGCAATACACAGCGGTCTGAGGAGCTATAAGCAAACCTCAACCAAAACTCCACAAATAATGCTCAGAACAGCACCTAACATCAACAGGACATATAGGGTCCCAGCCACCGAACATCTTTTTAACTTTGCCTAAACACAACTCGCCTACTCTCTTCCAGCAGCCGCTAGTTTGTATGAAGACCTCAGGCCTGTCCATTACGGACTACAGTGGGGTGATGCAGCTCAAGGAAGAACATTTATGATCATTTCTTCACAGAAATGCCATATCATAAATGTTCTTCCTTGAGCTGCTTTAAGTAAGGAGGGGAGGTAGTGCAAACACCTTTACCTGACAGCATTAGTCCTTGCCCAGAAAGGCTCGAACTTGGGTTCTGCCTTCCTCATTACAGAGTCCTGTGAATAAACACTGGGTGTGCAGGGATAAAGTGACTTCCTTAACCGCTTGACCAAGCAGTTACTGAAAGTCCCAAAAAATGGCGGTTGTCCCTAAAGGTTGTACCGTCAGCAGGCAATGTTTGATGGTTTCCTCGAGTCGTCCTTTTCTCTTGTCCAATCAAACTACTTTCTCTTCCTGTCTACTACCCATTCTTCTTATTCACATCCACTCTTACCTCCTCCTCCCTCGGCGCATCCCCACTTGTGTTTGTCCGTGATTTAAAAAGCCGGTTCTTGGACAAGTCCATCACCGACTACAGTGGGGTGACGCAGCTCAAGGAAGAACATTTATGATCATTTCTTTATCGTTTCCTTGAAGTAATAACCATCATATTAATCATTTTGCACTTCAGACGCGGTAGTTCTTCTGCCTTAGCGTCTCGGTCTGATTACATTTCCATGACGAAATGATCATAAATGTTCTTCCTTGAGCTGCGTCACCCCGCTGTAATACGTAATGGACTGACCTGAGGTCTTCATACAAACAAGCAGCTGCTGGAGGAGAGTGGGTGATTTGTGTTTAGACTCTTTGCTAAAGAAATCCCCCCCACCTTTAATGAAACAGATTGATGCTTTTCATGATATCTAAAAGCAAATCAGACTATGAGTGGCAACACTGACTCAAAGAGGGCACCGATTTGACATGAGCTAAAAGTTCCTAATAGGAGCTTTAATTTCCTCCTTCCTCTGAACCCTCCTGTATTCTCTAATGTATCAATAGCCTTTGTTTCACCTTTCGTCCAGAGTAAAGAGCAGAAAAAAGATGGTTCATGGAGAGGAAAACATGGAGAGAAAAACACACAGCTACCATTAACGCCCATTAGAGCGAGTACTAAAGATGCTATACGGCGCTTAATGCTCCTGCTGCCTCCTCCTGCTGTACACTAGAGGAGGTAATAATGGAGGAGAGAAAAGTGGCAGAGAGAAGATAGAGATCAGCGCAGAGCCGGAGAGAAAAAAAAGATCCTTCTGCAAAACGGGAAAGAGGGTTTAAATTTTTAAGCAGCTATTCTTTTTCGAGTTTAGGCAATTACCGAACCCAAATCTGCCAGACAAATCAGCCCACTGATCTCGCTCTATCCTCGCACCAGCACCAATTTGTCTCCCTGTCCTACTCCTCTTCCTCTCCTAATACCTCTCCATCTTCCTCACCATCCCCCCTCTCTTTTATTTCTCCCCTCCTCTTCCACTCTTCTTCTCCTCGGGCGCACATTGCTCTTCTTGCTCTTGTTTTCACACCTCGCTTCCTCCTCCTCTACCTCCACGTCTTCGCCTTAATCGCGCCGTCTCTCCTCTCCCCAGCGGCCCGCTTCTGCACATTGTCGCTGACGTTACTCTCGCTCCTCCTTTTCCTCTGAAACCTCTCTTTCAACCCATCCATCTCTCCGGCTTTTGTTGTTTACTATTCATGAAGAGGAAAAACTATAAAGATGCATCTGCAGCTTGAAGACGACCCCTTTGTGCAAACAATAACGCGATGAAGACGCTGTTTGGTGCAAAGTTGGGTTATTTGCAAACAAGAAACCACCCGCAATTATTTCTAATTTGCTCCCAATTTTGCGTGATTGATTCTTAATTGAGACTAAAATATAAAACTGAAAATATCAAGAAAATGTGACATAAAATTTTCCCGTTGGATCAATTTTTTCCAGCTTTACCCCAGAGTTGCACCTGTTTCACGGCTTCTTTTAAGCATTGTGTCCACTCTTCATCTTCAAAGGACTCCAGACGCACCAAATCGTCCGTCTATTCAAAGTCACATGATGAAACCGCCTTTCAGGGCTAAAAATAGATCCGATCCTCAATCAGTTTCAGTAATAGAATAAGAGAAAGCTTTGAAAGAAGTGAATAGGTTTTGATTTCCAAGCTCTGCTCCATTTAATCAGAGAAATAATAAAAAGGTAGGAGAGGACGTGAAGGACAACATGTGCCGGAGAGCTCGTCCGCATAAAAACAAAAGCTCATTATGTGATTGGAAATTCGTCACAGAGGTTTTACAAACAACGCACTTGAAGGTTAATGAGAGAAGATCTCCATTAGTCCTTCTTTATGAGGAGGAAAGAAAAACAGGCTTTTGCTAATTTTGTTCCTGTGATCAAGATTCTCATGATGCAGCCGTTAAAAAAAAAGGAAATTACTATTTTGTTTTTTTAAGCAGTCAGACAATTAATGTAGGATGACTGCAGACAATGCGGAGAGAATTGCAACGCTGTGCTAATCATGCTACAGATAAAGCTGGAGGACTGTGCGAATGTAGACGCGTTAATGAAAAGTATTTACTCGCTTCATTCGCGCGACAACAGTAATTTCAGCGGTAATCCCTGCCAATTCAACCGGCGGGATCAAGTGATAGACAAACATTTATGACAATTTACCAGGTAATCCGACCTCCTCACTGCACTCCGCAGAAGACGTCGGATATAAACGATTTCTGCCGACTTTGCAAAGTCAACTGCAGAATTAACAACGTTCTGAATGAACGCCGCTTTGAAAAGTCCCGCAGCATGTGTTAGACGTCACCATCTACACATGGACCAATCAGGGGCTGCCTTTCCCTGTTGTCCGGGTAACAGTGGAAACACGGTCTCTGATTGGCCCGGTTATTTTCTGATCGGGAATACACGCTCCCAATGGGCCGAAGTCCAGACTGTTGTGGGAAGGAACGGCAAGTGATTCACGCCAGGCTACCGGCGACTCTATTATTACTCACCCTGCAGACGGGATAAAGAGTATTTCAGCTATTTCGACTGAGACGCTCCTGAGAGTATTGTTACGTGTTGCTTACAGTATGTTTAATCCTCTGCTTTTTATCCTTCAGACAACGCTGGGAGGATTTTAACTTGTTATGGGAGAATTTCTGAATTTCACAGTTTTTACTTTGGTTTCCTGTCCTTAAAGAAGTTTTCATCTTAGCCAGAAATAATTGCCATCCAGTATACGGCCCTCCTATCTAACCAGCTTCCCGTCTTATAATTTGTAGAAAAAGTCTTGGCGATATTCACCAAACCGCAGTCCTTCCAAAAAAGCAGAAAATGAATTCACCCTTTTTCCGCCCTAGTAACCAGATTTACAAATAACTGACCAATTTTCACAAGTGAGCCCTCTGACAGCCTGCTTTCTTTTTCGCACAGTGGCATGATTTCCAATTTGCCGGAGAGGACTCCAGCTGCCATGGTTCTGACTGCAGAGATGCTTTAACCGTTTTCAGGCCGTGTCTGGAGGCTGTTCAGCTTGAATTTTGCCTGCACACTCTGAGGAGGAACAGAGGAAGACAGCGGGAGGAAGGAGGGAGGGTTTGGGCTCGTCTTGTGGGACTCCCATGATGCCTCTGCGTTTCTCGCAAACACACCGCTAACAGCTAGGTGAGGCGGCGGCTATAAATAGCTCAATCTGTGCACACAAACATGCTGCACATGCACGCTTTTATGCAGCGGCACATGCATGGAAACTGCAGCGCTCATGTATTAATAAACACACGGCGCTGACATGCTTTCCTCTCTTCGATCCCCTCCCTCCCTCCTTCTGGGTGTCTCTCTTTCCTCTCTCCCTCCATCTCCTCTTGGCAGCTCCTCTCCTTCTCCTACTTATCATATGCTCTGTAGCAGATGGTGGATATGATAATTACCAAACAGATTAAACACAGTGAGCAAAAGAAAGATCCGCAGCGAGCCCCTCACTGTCTTGCTCCGTCTCTAACATGATTTCACCCCCTCTGACAGTCTGAGAACTCTTTCCAGGAGAGGAAATCTCAGACATCATTTCTGCCTTTTCTCAGAGGTAATGAAAAATACTAGGCAGGATAAAGAAAATTTCCCATCCCTAATCACAAACCAGCAGAGCTGTTTTTCCTTTTTTTTTCTTTTTTTGCTCAGAGCGCCCAAATGAAATCTTGCACCCCTTTCAAAGCAGAATCAACTTCCCCTCCTGTCCTCATTTCCCCCGTTTATCCTCACTCGCTCTGTTTTACTCAGTTTCTACCACTGTAGCTGAAGTCCTATTTTTCCCATGCTCCTCAGGATGGTGACAGGTATTACAGATAAATGGTGCAAACTCCAGCTCTGCATCTACAGGGATTTGTCAATCTGAATGTAGGAAGCGTTATGTAATACTCTGACCGTAGAGGCGGGATATCGTCTCTTTTCTGTTGGACTCAAATCAAAACTCTGATAATGTCTCAACACTTGTCTAAACATGCGGTGTATGATCTGTACTTATGTACTGCGTATAAATGCATGTATGGAAAGCCATTCGAGCATTGATTTCACCTGTCTAAACGACTCATTAGCATCCTCCGCAATGAAGCATTGTAGCTTTAACGAGAAGTACTAGCTAACATTTCGAGCCTTACGAGTTAACAAGTATCCTCTTCGGAACCTCACTGGTAAACAAGTAAGGTGAAAAATCCAATCAATAGTGTTACCCGTTTGCTTTTAAGTGATGGTAGTTAACTAGTGTGGTTAAAATGTTAACAAGATTGGAACAAGATCAAAATGCCTTCGCTAGTATTCCAGACAGTGTCAAAGTATGCTAGCTAGTGGGACATTTTGGTCGTCACCAGTAAACTACTTGGCATTTTTATTGACTTATAAGTTAATTAGTAATGTTAAAACTGCACCCACTCGTATCTCTAAAGGACATCTTAGCTTTGATGAGTACAACTAGCTCATGAATTGAACCGTACTAATTCACAAGTAAGGTGAAAAAACACGCACTAGTGTTTGCTTTTAGCTGATACTAGTGAGCTAGCGCAGTTTGAAATTCTAACTAGCTAAGATCAAAATATCTTCTTTAGCGTTACAGACATTATCATGCTATGCCAGCTAGTCATACATTTTGGTTGTCATCAGTACGACATTTTTTAGGCTTATAAGTTAATGAGTAATGGTAAAATTTTGCCCACTCATATCAATAAAGGACATTTTAGCTTGAACGAGTACAGCTAGTTAATATTCTGAACCCTACTAGTCAATACGGTGAAAAAAACACTCATTTTAGTTAACAGTTTGCTTTTGGATGATACTAGTGAGTTAGCGCAGTTTGAAATTCTAACTAGCCAAGATTGAAACGTCTTTGCTAGTGTTACAGACATTGTCGCGCTTTGCTAGCTAGTTGGACATTTTGGTTATCACTGGTAAACTAGCGTAGATTTTTATAGGTTTATAAGTTAATTAGTGATGTTAAAATTGCACCCACTCGTATCACTAAAGGACACTTAAGCTTTAACAAGTACAACTCGATAATATTTTGAGCCGTACTAGTTAATGAGGAAGGTGAAAAAAACACTCACTTTAGTTACTGGTTTGCTTGAAGCTAACACTCGTGAGCTAGCGCGGTTTGAAAGTCTAACTAGCTAAGATCGAATTGTATTCGCTAGTGTTAGAGACAGTGTCAACGTATGCTAGCCAGTGTAAAAGAAGGACATTTTGGTCGTCACTGGTAAACGAGCTGACATTTTTACAGACATACTTCTTCCCAGACTTTAAATCTTGACTGGTGCGTGTAAATGCGTGGTGCAGCGTTGCATCCGTTAAACTCATTCTAGGTTGATTCTGCTTGTGAGAATAACAAACAAATACCTTATTTTTTTAAACTTTTTATACCTTTGAACTCCTTTTTGAGGTTCGATTCACCACATATGTGTAGATTAGAGATTTGTCACTGCTGTAGCGTCTCCACCCCCCCTTGTCACCGAGCTTCAGATGGTACTTGCTCTATATCACCATTGCAGCTTGACTAATGCTACTGTCGGCCTGGAGGTGTGAATCTGCCCACAAACACACCTGCTCCCCTCTTTTTTCTTTTTTTTTTTACCTGGATCCTTTCCTCCTTTAATCTTTAAAATATTGTCCTTTCTCTCCTGCGCCTCCCTATCTCCTCCTTTAGCGCCTCGGCCTCCTTAATCTCCCCTCCAATTAAAGAGGCTATATTTCATAATTAAGGGCAAAATACAGTCTTGTCTCGTCTCTCATCTATCCTGCTCTCTCCTTTTTTTAATGAAGCCCTCATGCAGCGAAACTCGGCATCTGAAGACAAGAAAGATGAGTTTTTTTAATTGCTTTTATGCGCTCGTGTCTGATTGGGTGAGCTGAATTCCTCCGAAGTGCAATAAGAGTGACGCTCGTATCTGACACCCTGATCCCCTTTTTTCATCACCAAACCTCCCTCCTTCAATCTGATCGCTATATTTCATAATTACAGTAAAAATTGACCCATGTGTCAGCTCAAGGTGTGATCGCGCCCCCTCCCCCATACATCCTTGAAAACATATATGAAATAGAGAGAGGTTTCGATGTGCGGGTGTTTGTTTTGCCGGAGGCTGCACGGCTGATAAATTCTCTCTATTTAAAGACACTCATCCATCTTAATGCAAACACAGACGTATTTTTGTGCGGCACCTGATAAACAGGAGCCTGTGAGTGTTTATGGCAGCAAATATCCATGATTTTCCTCTGTGCATGTGCTTAAATGTGCAAAAAGGCAGAGAAGAACTGTGAACACCCACACGGAAAATCAATTATCTAAAAGAGAAAATCTGCAGCGCTGTGATTCCTGGAGAGCATATTCATAACGCACAATCATTACCTTTACCCTTCTTTAACTGTGTTTTATTTTCGCAGATTTAGATGTCTAATAAAACTTAAGGTGAAGGTGAATCTCACAGAGGAAACCCCGGAGAGATATAAATGAGTATTAAAAGGGTTTTGACAAAGCAGTCAAAGGCTGATGGGAGGGGGGTACATGATTTATGCAAACATAACAACAAATCAAGTCTGTTGGGGCAGAAATGATCATTAAATCAGCTAAATTATGCAGGTAAATTAACAACAAACTACTTAGTAAAATTAGGTTTCACTTACTCATTTTTAGAGCAAAAGGAAAAGAGCAGCAGAGGTGGTAAATCATGTATCTATGAGTAATATCAGAGCAAAACTCTTTGTGGCCAAAATACAGTAAGTACATAGAAAAGAGTCGTTTTTATTCAGACGGTAATTTCTAGTCTGATTAGTCCAAAGGTGATAAAAATACTCAAAAAACAGTCAAAATAATTGATTTTGAACATGGGAACAAAGAGTCTGCAGGTTAACAATGTGGAGTTAGTTTGATGTGAGGTGATATCACATTGGTATCATGTTGCATGATGTATTATGAATCGTATCACGAAACTTATCACATATTGTTTCATATATTGTGTATCATAAGACAAATGGGATTATGTATTAGATAGCATACTGTATCGCATGCAGAAGTATGCAGCGTATCGTTTGGTACCAAATGTCATCGCATGGTATCATTTTGTATCGTAACATATTTATATTGTTTGTATCGTTTTGTATCATATCGCATCATATCGTTTTGTATTGCATTGTATCACATCATTCTGTATCATACCGAATTGTATCATATCATTTTGTATCACATCCTGTTACTTTTTATTGTATTGTATCGTAAGATGTTTTGTATCGTATGTATTGTTTTGTATCATATTGCATCGTATCATTTTTATCGTAACATATTGTTTTCATTGTATGTATCGTTTTGTATCATATCGCATTATATCATTCTGTATAGTACAGAATTGTATCATTTTGTATCATAACGTTTTGTATCACATCCTGTTACTTTGTATCGTATTGTAACGTTTTGTATCATATCACATCGTATTGTATTATTTTGTATTGTATCATTTTGTATCATATCATTTTGTATCATATCCTGTCACTTTGTATCGTATTGTATCGTATCATTTCACATAGCTTTGTTTTGTATTATATCGTATCGGAACATGCTGAATTTGACACCACGTCTGGTATTCTTTATCAGATTAAATATAGTATCACTTTTTTCTATATCATATATTTTATCCTTACTGTATTGTGTGTCTCATAAATCAAACTGAGTCTTTTAAAATTGGCTGACTTTGCCTCTTTGAACTATCACGCCATATCCCCCAGGAAATGCATCTTTATCTATAATAACCATCCCTCTGTAGTGGCAGTCCCTGCAGCTGCCTCTGTCTTTGTGTATTTAACCGTTTTACGCAGTGCTGGTTATTTCATGATGGACTTTACAGATAAGTACTTCAGAACGCTCTGATGCTTTTGTTTGGAGGCTGGTCCATTTAAATTGTTTATGAAAGCACTGGTTGGGATGAATTGAGGAAGATTAATCTCCTCTTATCCTGTAGACATGATTCATCCTGACATACAGATCTAACCTTATGTTATCCTTCCTTTAACTTACAGAATCATCAACTTACATCGACTCCAGCCTCCCTGAGCTCACCCCCCTCTGTCAGCCTCCCGGTGAATTTATGTTTCCTGTTACTTATGATCTTTGAACTGTTATCAGATTTAGCTCTGGAACTGATATCAAGAAATGACACTCAAATCTTATTTCATCTCGGCTCACGCAGACTCAAATGGCCATGAAATCTTATTTCCCCATCCCTGCGGTGGCCTCTAACTGAGTTTGCCGGCCTACTACCAGGAACAAGAGGGGGTTTTCCAAAAAAACTTAACCCTGAACCAACTCTGGGGTACAGGTGCTTTAAATGGTCAACACTGGCAGGATGACACCAAGCTGGGGTTGTTTACATTCGTCCCTGAGAGATTTAAAACATGAATAAATGCAAGTTTGTCGTCTAAAAGCTGGACACGCGACTTACTTTCCTCCTCGGCCACGTTTGGAGAAGCTCCTTAAAGAGATATTCCGGCGTAAAATTAATTCAGGGTCAAACGCATCGTAACACCGAATGAGACACCCCCTCGAGAGATGAATGTTGCCGAACACTTGCTTCTCTAGTTATACCAACTTTAGTAATGACTGCAGGATAGCAATACACAGCGGTCTGACCAAAACGCCACTCTATAGCCACAAATAATGTTCAGAACAGCACCTAACTTCATCAACAGTATACATGGGGTCCCAGCCATAATACTAGACACCAAACATCTTTTTAACTTTGCCTGATTTCTTTAGCAAAGAGACCAAACACAACTCACCTACTCTCTTCCAGCAGCCGCTTGCTTCAAGCAGGACCTCAGGCCAGTCCATTACGAACTGCAGTGGGGTGACGCAGCTCAAGGAAGAACATTTATGATCAAATCTTCATGAAAATGCAATCAGACCGAGACGCTAACCCCCAATTTCCACGGCATTCAGAACATCTACGAAAAGGCCGTACCTGCCGATTGTAGCTGATCGTAACCATTATACGATCAGGTGGATCATATTTCACACCATGCAAACGGACGGGGATGAACAAGTGAAAGGTTTATAGACAGCTTTTCACCCCGATGACACCATGGATGAGGAGATGCGGATTTTAAAAAAGTCTAGAAGTAGATTTCCTCCTCTGGAAGGACACAATCTATTGCTCATATGACTACTTGTTATCACGCCATTGCACGTGAATCCGCGGGTTCTTGTGAGTTCTCACAATTACCGCTGGATGGACTATCCCGAGGTCTCGCTACAAATAAGCGGCTGCTGGAAGAGAGCAGGTGAGTTGTGTTAAGTCTCTTTGCTAAAAAAATTAGTCAAAGTTAAAAAGATGTTTGGTGGCTAGTACTATGGCTGGGACCCTATATATACTGTTGATGAAGTTAAGTGCTGTTCTGAACATTATTTGTGGCGTTTTGGTTGAGGTTTGTTTATTGCTCCTCAGACCGCTGTGTATTGCTATCGTGCGGTCATTACTAAAGTTGGTATAACTAGAGAGGCAAGCGGTCTGCAACATTCATCTCTGTGTTACGGTGTGTTTGACCCTAACTTAATTTTATGCTGGAATATCCCTTTAAATCCTGTTTCACCCACAGTGGTTGATGATAACTTTGAGAGTTCCTGGAAAGACACGACAGGGTTTTTCAATCACTGCTACCTTCCATTCGAGGAAGAATTCATCCATATTACACACAAGACGAAGCCGATTTAACATGTAAATGACTGCATCTGGATTCTGCAACGTAAACACCAACTGGGAAGTAAACGCTTGGGTTAACTCCAACATCTTTGTGCATGCATGCCGCCGAGGCCGCTGAGCAGAAAAAGTTCGCTTCCTGTGCTGAAGTGCGGCCTCAGTGGGCTGCTGTTGTTGTTGGGGGCCACTCAGCATAGTAATTAGAGAGGGGGACCCCGAAGAACAAAGGCCACCAGAGAGAATCAGAGAGAGAGACGATGAAGGAGAGTGAAGCCAGGGGGGGGACTGCTTCCTGTGGCCGCTGAACCCCATCACCTACGTAGAAATACATCGCATAGAGTCAAACACAGCCTAGATGCTTAATGGCAGGAGAAGCCACTGTATCTAATCTATTTCTTCTATTTCTACGCTCCCCCAGCTCTTCTTCCTCCAATAATGACCACATTGTTGCGCTGCCACGGGCATCACCGCTGGCTAAACGCTCACAGATCTGTGTTGGAGCCGTTCAACAGCGAAGCCAAAACTAGTCTGCAGCTTTAAAAAGCCTCCTGATGTATCTGTGCACGTGTTTCTGCAGCCGCTCTCTCCGTGTCCTAGTTGATTGTGTGTTTTTGTGAGCATGTGTGTGTTTGTGTGTGTGTGTGAGAGAGAGGGCTTGAAAAGAGTTGGCCGAGGCAGTGGAAAAAGTACAAGCCAGAGACGGTGACGTCGACAAAGTGGAGAAGAACAAACTACTTCCTGAAAATCTATTCAACCTTTTGACTAAACAGACCTCCTCGGCCTCACTCTCTCTCTCTCTCTCTCTCTCTCTCTCTTCTTCTCACTGGCTGGAGCTCAAACTCTCTGTTCCCCAGTTTAAGTCAGGGACAGACGCCACTAAAATGATCAAACTCACACTGCGAGGACACACAAACAAATCTACGACACTAACGCTCATGCCTCTCATCTGTATGCTGCTGTAATCACCCATCTAAACCAGATGCTACCTCCACTTAAGACTCGACTCTGCTCAAACTGCCCTGCAGCAGCACAAACACAAGGACACACATCTGGAAATACACACACAAACACACACGCACAGAGTGGGTCAGGTTAATTAACAGTCTGTAGATCTAAGCTAGCTTTAATCTGATCAAACCACCCAGCCTCTCTTTCCCCCTCTGGGTCTGAGCATATTCAGCACACACACCTGCACTCGCTTCCGGTTTTATCTCCCATCCCCTTTAGTCTTCACCGCACTCGATCTGCTCGTCTTAATTAAACACAGGGTCGCCTTTTAGTCCACTTTCTATGTTTTGAAAGTGATCGTCTTCACTCAAACTGGAGGGTTTTCCACGGGTTTGATGCTGTGTAACCCGTACAACCCTCCTTCACAGACAGACTTTGAACATGATACTCATAAACGAGCCTTTTGTATCTACATAAGAAGAACGCCATTTTGAACCACCATGTTCCTACAGCAGCACAGAACGGACAACCCAATCACAGCTGTAGATAATTAAGTGTGTTGTTTTCTCTAGAAATATGACCAGGATGTGTTATATTAAAAACAAAGTTTCCTGCATAATAACCATAGAAAAAAACATCCAAACTAGTGACACCACTTTGACTATTGTCTATTTTACTCTTGTCTCCTTTTTTGGTTTGTTTCATTGGTAGTTGCCAAAGGACTCAGTGGTGGATTACATTACAATATGATACGTTACAATTTGACAAGTTACAATATGCTATGATACACCACAATGTGATACACTACAATAGATGTCACAATATATGTTATGATGTAATCCGTCACAATATAATATGTCATGATACACATTACAATATGATACACATAGATATTCCACGTTATGATGTACTAATGACAATGTACAATGTAATATGTTACGATATGATACATCATGATGTGATACGACAGGATATGATACATCAAAATATCATACGTCATGATATGATCCGCTATGATATACCTTACGATTTGATAACTTACAATAAGATGCAGAATGGTATGTCACGTTACGATAAACTTTGTGAAATAACACGTCCAATGTAAAGATATGATACATCATGATGTCATATGACATGATATGACACGTAAAATTATTGTATGTCACGATATGATAGAGTATGATATCACACGGTCCAAGATACTTTTTGAAATGACATGTTTTGATGTAACATGTTACGATATGATACATTATGATGTGATACGACAGGATATGATATGTCAAAATATCATACGTCACAATATGATCAGTTATGATATGCGTTATGATAAATGTTACGATTTAATAAGTTATACTATGATACAGATTCATATGTCATGTTACGAAAAAAATTACGCATTGCGATGTAAAGATATGACACATCACAATGTCATATGACGTAAAATTATTGTATGTCAGGATATGATACAGTATGATATCACATCACAAGATATACTTTCTGAAGTGACATGTTACGATGTAGTATGTTACAGTATGATACATCATGATGTGATACGACAGGATATGATACGTCAAAATATCATGTCACGATATAATCCGTTATGTTTATGTCATGATATGCGTTAAGATTTCATTAGTTACAATATGATACTGATTGATATGTCATGTTACAATAAACTTTGTAAAATAACATGTCACGATGTAACGATATGATACAGCACAATGTCATATGACATGACATGACATGACATGACACGTAAAAATATTGTATGTCAGGATATGATACAGTATGATATCGCGGTACGATATGACACATTTTGTTATAAAACATGACATTTTACGATACAATACTTTTTGAAATGACACGATACGATTTGACATTCTTTGATTTGATACATTACAATATAATGGGTTACAATGATACTTGGACCCAATACAATATGTTACGCTCCAATTGGGAACATTAAGATATATGTTAGGATATGATAGGTTACAATATGATACAATGATACCCTAAGATTTGATACAATACAAAACAATATGATACAATACTATGGCATACGTTACATTACGATAAGATAAACGCAATACAATACGATACACTATGATACAATTTATTTTGATTAGCTATGACAGAATATCCTGTTAAGATATGTTATGATTTGATACCACTAAACAGGTTATGATATGATATGATATGATATGATATGATATTATACACAAATATTAGAGTGTTGTTGTATCATAGCAGCCACTACTGTACTCTTTTCTCTTTTGCATTTGGCATTACATCATCACAATACTGCAGTCCACAGAGTTATCATGCCGCTGCAGCTCTTGGTATTAATTCCAGCAGTAACATGGTTTATTCATCTGTGAAGTTTCAGAGTGAATGTGTGTGTTAGTGAGTGTGTGTGTGTGCGTTTTACTTGGGAGTAGACAGCTGCTGTTGCCTAAGAAATAACTTGTGCCCGAGGGCCGCCTCCTGCTCCTTACTGAGACGGATGGAGAGAGGGAAAAAGAAGAGGATGAAAAAAGGGGAAAACGTTAGAGGGACTCAATTCAACCCTCGGGAGACTGAAGTGAATAACAAAGCAGAAACACACACACACTGAAACACACACTCTTAGTGTCGCACGAAGAGTGAAACAGGAACAAGTGGCTTCTTGGATGAATTTTCTGGCTCATTGGCTCCTTTTAGAAATGTCAGGGAGCAGTTAGAACAAGAATCAGCCCAAAGCTACACCGACCATGAGGCCCATAAACTCATAAAAACCTCTTTAGCCTCTTTTTTCTGCTCATTCCCGCCTGACAGTGTGCTCCTGAACGTCTCCATATCCCGGGCAAGTTTCCCACTAACTCCTCAACAAGTCTTGATTTTGTGTAGTCACTCGAGTCATCTTAACACCTCCCGCACATGCGACTCAAACTCAGTAACAGCTTGGGGGAGAAAAAAAAAAGGAGGCGACGTGTGGACCCGGGGTTTCTTTGGAACAACGATGCTAAAAGGCATTTTACATGGGCTAATATGTGACTGCCGCCATCTGCTTCGCTGGTTCCTGCCATATCAGTTTACTCCACTGAGATGATGACTGCTTATTTACAGAGCAAACACACTACACTTGGTTAGCTCCAGTCTGCAGAGCAATCAGGAACCTGCGCAGTAAAATAAGTTCCTCATCCTGATTAAGTCGGAGTTTGAGAGACGACATGAATTATTTGCAGAAACTTGTCACAATGGTGCACACGGGCAGGAGTTTGATACACGGCTGAGTGTGTCTGCTCCTGAGTGTGTGCGCCTCACTCTGCCACATCATGGCTTTATAAGGAGAGGAGACAGTTTTATCTCCGTCAGAACAGAGAGCAGATACTGGAGCAGCAGAGACGACTCCACAATGAGCCGCACTGTCTGGAAGGATGAGCACAGGCGAGCAACAGCTTCTTTAGTCTTTGCATCAGGAAAAAATCAGGGTAAAGTCTGGATGAAATTTGGTCATCTAGAAGTTTGGAGGTTTCTCTTATGACATCTGTCACCACACAATAACCATCAATGAACACAGAGGATCCTCTGAGGCCGAGAGCTCAGTCAACGTTGCATTGTCAGCACGCAATCGCATGCCCCGAAGAGTATACACACACGGACGCTCGGCGGAGATCAGAGATGCCGAGCTGTCACGGGGGTCAGCGGGGAGACGTGCCATATCTTGACAGAGCTGAAGTGTTCACTGACACAGAAACACAACACAATGCCTCACAGTCTGTCCCTGTCGCTCTGTGCCACCAACAGTATGTCAGAGTGCGTATGTGTGTATTTAAAGAAGTTATTCCAGTTTGAAAGGGCCTGTTCGGATACATTTCTAGATGTAGCGACCCAACAAGACATGAACGTTGATAACTAACATTTTCTGAATATCAAATACATTCATTTAAAGCCACAAACAGCAAGATTGCGCCTCAACATTTGTATCTGTCAGCATACATTAGGGCTGGGTGATAAAACAATAATGATATTTATCAAAAATTAACTTCCCTTGATATCGATATAAAACTTGGTCAATATGCTTTTCGATAGTCAGCATTCCGCCATGTTTTGGTTGACTATACTATATATCATGTGCTGTATTAGAACAAAGAAGCAAACAAGTGCGTAGTAGCAGACTGCAGCTACACGCAAACACATCACTTTAACACGTGAAGCCGACGGCACTGTAGGTGAGGAAAAAAAAGATAAAAAGATGACATTGTTGACAACACTGGCACGAAAACTGTGGTGGTGTGGAGGTATTTCGTTTTTTTTAGGTCAGACATGAAGCAGAGTTATCTGCACTGCAAATTATGTCGAGTACATGTTCTCGCAAAATCGGGGAATACCTCAAATCTTTTTCACCACCTGAAGCAGTGACAGGCGGCAGAGCACGCGTGATGCAAAAGGTTACAAACCATGAGCGGAGCAAGGAGCTCATGGCGCCTGTGCAGCCGAGACAGCCGACCAATTAGTCCGTTTTCTCTAGCACAACGCCTTACGACAAAACGTCATAGAGACACAAAGACCTCACAGACGCAGTAGCTTATTGCATCGCAAAAGACATGCGACCAATAATCACTGTTAAATTTCATTTTTCATATTTTGTGATATTTATCGATATCGACTGATATGAAAAAAATATATCATGATAACCTTTTTCCCATATCGCCCAGCCCTCGCTCCAATTTTTTGTGCGTTTGCCTTGTCGTTTGGACCCACTCAAGAGGCTGGATTTTAAGGGTACTATTAGACGCATGATTAAGCAGATGGTTTTGCAAAACTCATAAAATGACAACATAATCAAGGCCTGATGCATGTGCAACTTTTAATGAGTTTTGGGACATTTTAAGACCCCCAAATAAGCAATCACATAGGCTGATGAAAGAATAATAGTCCTCAGGGTTCCCATTGGGCTCTGTGATGCATACTGGGGTCCTAATTATGTTTTTCTGTTTGTTTCCCAGCAGAGAAATTACAAACCTGTTATGATTCAGGTTTCTTTCTCTATTTGTTCCAACTGTGCATTCTAAGGTAGGAGGATGCTCCTCGTCCTCTTTGCTTAAACTCTCAAAAATCTCCTCCTCTGTGTTTGCATGTCAAGACTCAGCTCGCAGTGTGTGGGAGACAAGAGACCTCACACAGTAGCTGCCTCAAACTCCCAGCTTTAAGAATAATGGATATTGAATTAGGTGTCCAAGTGCCTCTTGGTAAACTAAACACCCACCGTGGCCTCAGCGGCTCGGAGACTGAGAGCTTCTGCGAGGATTGTGTGAGGTTAGAAAACACTGTTGTTCCATCTGTCTTGGTAAAGTTGTAGTTTTATTTACTTTTTCTGTTGCTTCAACACCTAAATAAGCCGATGAAACAAGACAGCCCACGCTGAGCTGATTAAAGTAAATTACAACTAGTTTTTATTTATTTATTTATTTTTTCCATGTTTTAGCACTTTTCATTTTGGACAAATTTGGGTCAGTTAAATTTTTTTAACGACCTATTGTTAAGCTTTCCCCTTAGTTTTTACGGTGGCCGAGAACCGCCACTGCTGAAAAGAAAAAAAATAAGAAGTCGAAACGGAAGTTATTGATGCAAAAAAACAAAACAAAAAAAACAAAAACAAAGCCTGCTGCAAATAAAAAAAGAAATGGTGCGGATAAAAAAAAATGCAAAAAAAAAAAAGAAGTCACAACAGAAGTTACTGATGCAAAAAGAAAGAAACCAAAGCCCATTTCAAATAATAACAAAAGAAATGGCGCAGATAAAAAAACCACAATAAAAGTTAACAATGCAAAAAAAAAAAAAAAAGTGGCATTGGAAAAAAAAGACACTTTCAGGGAAAATAAAAAGATGCAAAAAAAAAAAAAAAAGGCACAACGCAGGTGAGATGCCGGGGAGCTGCTTGCTATTTTAATTTGCATTCTTTTATTTTTGCATTTTTTTTTTTTTTGCATCACCACATTTTCTTTTTTTTTTTGTTCTGCACCATTTTTTTTTTTTTGCAGCAGGCTTCGGTTTCTTTTCTTTTTTTATTCATCATCAGTAACTTCCATTGTGACTTCTTTTTTTTTTGCATTCTTTTTTTATTTGCAGCAGTGGCAGTTCTTGGCCACCGTAAGTTTTCCCCTAAAACACGAAGTGAATGTTTCTTCATTTAAAAAAAAAAAAAAAAAAAAAAAAAAGAGGGAATAGAGTTTTTAAAAAATATATTTTACAATTTGGAATTTTTGATAATTTTTAAGCACCAGCAGTTGTATTTTTACGATTTCCCTATCTAATTTTAGTCATCAAACAGGTTTTCTGCATTAAATCTATTTAAAGTTTTATTTTCCTTCACTGTTTTGCGGAAACGGCAAATCCTGCCTTCTGATTGGATCACTATAGGTCATCTGACCACAACGTAGCAAAGATGGCAGCCTTTTGTTTACAAATGTGCATAATACGACACTGAGAGCAGAAAACCCCTTCTATTACTCATATCAATCAAAAATAATCACACATTACCTTCATTTTTTGAGTCGAGCATTACTTTCTTTGTTGTCATCCGCGCTAACGGCTCCCATCTTTGTTTTGGAGCTACGTTGGTGAGGATATGCGAGGAAGCCGATTCGTATCCAGGCAGAAGTAGTCGATCCATAATGTCCATGAGCAACTTCCGGTTTTCGGTCCCCAGATTTCATGTTGTGATAGTGCAGTGAACTTAAACTCTTTTGAGTGAAAGCATCAAAATAAAGAAACTATTGGTATGAACTTAAGTTAATAAAAAGCCCGGTTTCCCGGAGGAGCCAATTATCTTGCACTGTATGGAAGCTTATTGCTGCCTTTAAAAAAAAAATTGGAGACTTGGCTATGTAGAATAAAATATTTAAAATATTAATTGATGAGAACAAAAATTGAATATAAAAAGAGAGATAAAGAGATATGAAAAGTCCCAATCGTGACAAAAAAGTAACAATTGTGAGATAAAATTCGTAACTCTACAATATAAAACCAGAATAAATGAGATATAGACGGGTTTCTGTGCAACGTCATCGCAGGTATGTGCGCACCTTGGGTCAGGAAGCGGTTTTTAACAGCTTTTGAATTTTAAATCTATATTGACTTACTACCACATAATCTAGAGTTTCTTTGGCACGAGTTTTGACCTTTTAACCCTTTATTGACTCTTAAACTTTTGACAATCTTACATTTTTTATCTCTATTTCAACTTACTTTCTATAAATTTTGAGTTTCTGTCTTACAATTTGACTTTCTTATCTCAAAATCATGATCTTATATTCTAATTTTTTGGTGATCAAGTAACCAAATCAATACCATAATTTACAATGCTTACCTTCACATTTATTTATTCTAAATAATCCTGTCAACTTCTTGTACTCAAGCGAATATCACACAGACACACAGAAAAATGAGCAGAGGACTCGTTTGTGGGACCTGACTCGAGCGCATTTTATTGACGTTTATAACTGTTAAAAACATGTATAAAATTGGTCCTGTTTCAGAAACAAGGCACGCATAGTCATGTCATTGTTCAGTGTTCATTTCATTATTAGCATTATCATTTATCAACATCATCATCATCATCAGCACGTTCCATCTCAGTATTTGTCTAATAGTAGTATCAAGCATTCCCTAATATAAAAACACGTTCCAATAGTTTTCTTCTTTTTTTTTTTCACAGGAGGTTAAAATTTTTATTCCGAGCAGCAAGACAATATTCATGCAAAGACGGGAGTGGAGGAGAAGATGCGAGCTGACTGGACTGACGGGTCGTTTAATAGTAGGTCTCCCGTTCCACCCATCCTGAGAGGAGAAAAAAAACAAACAAACACAGAATTAAATTGGGTTTTCATTTGAAAGAGTGCAAAGAGAAAGAAGGATAAAAGAGATTAAAGAGAAAAAACAACAACAGCTGAAACAGAGAGGGAGGAAAGAAACAACAGAGCAGGAGGAGAAGATAACAAGAGCTTGGATCGCGGACTCACCTCCTGGGCTGCGTCTGAGGATCAGCTTACGGATTTCATCATAGATAAAGATGAGCAGGGAGTAAGGGAAGGCGCAGAACCACCAGTTGGGCCTGGAAAACACACAAAAACACAGAAGAAGAGACGAGAAACTGATACTGGGCCCTCGGGCCGCACTGAGCAACATGTTCGCTGGATTAGAGAGTCGACTTCAGAAACAAATGACAGAGTATAAAAACGATTAAATACAAATTAAAACAAAGCAGACATCAATAATCTTGTCTTTTTAAGCAGATACAAATCCTGAGAAGAGGGGAAAGGAGCATGTAACAACAGACGTCACTATCGTATTTTTCGCAGTATAGGGCGCACCTGATTTTAAGGCGCACCATCAATGAACGCGTCTATTCGCATCTATTTTCATACATAAGGCGCATTAATCCAAACAAAACAGTCAGATAAGTCAAACTTTATTTAACTCGTTCAATAACTCCGCGAGGCTACGGTTAGTCATGTCATTTTAAGTGCGCCTTATAATGGAAAAAATACGGTAAATCTTTGAAAAAACGAAGATTTTAACTTGAAAAGAGTGAATTTACATTTTTTTTTAAAAACAGTCCTCCACTCTTAACCAGAGCGTGAGGGGCTGTCAGCTGATCTGGACTCTGTTACCTGCCTGAACTAACTCTCTTAAAGCGACAGAAGCTCAGGACTCACTTGAGAGGGTACATTCGGAGGGCGACGTCCATCCCAGGGCAGTAGGAGAGGAAGGCAGCCAGAGCGGTCTCCTCAAACAGGCCGAAGATCAGGATCTTGTTCCTGAGACACACAAGGAAGAATTTACACCAAATTAAGAGCCGGAGGAACTATTTTAAGCTACTGGAAAAAAGGATTTCCATCCAGAACGCCAAAATAAACATGAACCCTTCGCTGGAGTTTATCCTCCAGAAACAGAACAGCAACAACAATACGGAGGAGGAGGCGTGACATCCAAACTGGCAGCTGGAAGGAGTCATTTCTGATGAAACGTTTACGTCTGAGGTTGTTTAAGCTTTAAAGAGCTGGAGGGTTTTATTGTGCTTACTTCATGCCCTGCTGGAAGACAGAGTTCCTCCTGGTCTTACAGATGATCAGATCGGCCCACTGCACGATGACGATGCTGACGAAGAAAGCCGTGTGGCAGGTGAACTCGATGATCTTCCTCTGCTCGTACGTCTAGATCGGAGAAAGGAAATGATTACAAACCGGATTCAGGACTTTTATTTTGTTCTTTAACGCTCTGAAACATCACTGACCCACTGCTGTCCATAACTGTCCTCCAGATCGTTGCAATATTTGTTGTCCCAGGAAACTCTGATGCCGATCAGGGTGGTGGGCAGGAAGCCGTTTTCAGCCAAGATCACGAAATAGGTGAAGAAACCCGCCAGCGCTTGGATCATACCTGCAGGAGAGGAAGAATCAGAGCCGGTCTGAAATGAGTCATCGTTTGGATCCAAAGACTGCTGAATGAGGAGATGTGGTTGATGAGTGTGTTTAGTATTTGATATAAAACCAGGAATCAATAAATAATTAAGCAAGCAAATCGGCTCTGTGGTCTTTGGGGGAAATGAGATTAATTAGTGTGTCTTTCTGAGGAATGGTTTGATAAATAATGAGACAAATAAATAAATGAGATCAGGCTGTCATCGTCGGAGGAGGAATTATACGCTTATGGAAAATGAAAAAGGGTTTTGAAGGCGATTAATCATTGACGTTTTTATGGTGTAAACATCCCGTCAAGATACAGTTTCCCTTCATGAAACGCGACACAGGTGCATCTCAAAATACGAGAGGACAGTTCCAATACAAAAGCTGCATTTTTCTGTTTATTCAGGACTTAGCATGTATATAAACGTCACAGGTTGGACTTTTTAAACGTTTTTTGTGAGACTCTAATAATTTGGAGGTACTGGGTTTAGGATATTGATGCCAAATTGATCAAAATCGAAACAAAAATATCGCACTTTTCTTGTTGTAATCATTAGAGAGTATCAAGTTTACTTCTGTGCGTTAAGGAAGAGGAGCTAATTTTTCTATTTCTTATGGTCAAAATGCTGAAAAATTGAGCATTTGAATTTAAAGGCGTATCATCAGCGTGCTCAGATGTCTTGTCTTGTTTTCTGCTCTTATAAGGTGGTTCAGAAAGTCCTACAGCGTCGGGTTATTCCTGGTTCATGACCGAAGAGGGGAAAATCGAAAGCCAGAGATCTCCGCTCTGTCATCACTCACACACACACACAAACACACACTCTCCAGTCCTCTATCAGTATCAGACTATTTCTGGTGCGTGCCTCTCTTCTTGTTATCTGGGACCACCCGGGTACAGACCTCCAGAGGAATCCAACAAAAGGAGACACGGGTGGTATTGGTTCCTGGTTCTGGTTGGTGTTACTCACCGATCTGTCCGTAGGCTATGCTGATCAGCCTCTCGTTCACCAGTTTGTCTGTTTTGGGGTTTCTGGGCTGTCTCTTCATGATGTCGCTCTCAGCTGCTTCGTAGGCCAGGGAGATGGCAGGGACCTGAAAGGAGACGCAGAGAAGAACAACTTTCTAACAACTTTAAAAACACAATTAACTCAAAACAAAAGAAAAAAAAGATTTAGATAAAAAAAGGCATGATTAACTCACATTGCTAATGATATTTAAATGTATGATTTATAAATGGTGATAATAATAATAATAATAATAATAACAGAAAAATGATGATAATAATTATAGTAATAATAATGATAATAATAATACAAATATAATGATAATAATAATAATAATAATAATAATAATAATAATAATAATGGTAATAATAATAAAAAATAATACAAATATTAATTATAATAACAAAAATAATAATAACATTAATTATAATATTAACAACAACAACAACAATAATAATAATAATAATAATAATAATAATGATAAAAATAATAATAACAAAATAATAATAATAATAATAATGATAAAAATAATAATAAAAATAATAATGATAACATTAATTATAATATTAACAATAATAATAATAATAATAATTAAAAAAATAACAATAATAATAATAATAATGATAAAAATAATAATACCAAAAATAATACTGATAACATTAATTATAATATTAACAAAAAAATAATAATAATAAAAATAATAATAACATTAATAATAATATTTACAATTATGACAATAACATTAACAATAATGCACTTGCAAAAGAGACTCGTCTCAATGTGATTTTACTGGTTAAATAAAGGCTAGCATGCTCTAGTCAAAGTCCAGACCTCAACACATGTGTAAGGCGGTGTTTTGGATCAACATGCTACCATGTTAATCTGTGACTTTCAGCTCAAGCTTCTTCTTCTGGTTTCTAATTAAGACGTATCTTTACCATGTCAGTTCCCAGGTCGATACAGAGGATGGTGACAGTTCCCAGAGGCAACGGGATGTTGACGATGATGAAGAGCAGGAAGGGAGTGATCTCAGGGATGTTACTGGTCAGGGTGTAGGCGATGGACTTCTTCAAGTTGTCAAAGATCAGACGGCCTAGAAAAGAGAGGAAATCCAGTTACATGATGCTTTTTGTGGTTTCTGCTTCCACAACTCTGCAGGTTCAGGTCTTACCTTCTTCCACTCCAGTAACGATGGAGGCAAAGTTGTCGTCCAGCAGGATCATGTCAGCCGCCTGCTTGGAGACGTCAGATCCGGCGATACCCATGGCAACACCGATGTCAGCCTTCTTCAGAGCGGGAGAGTCGTTCACACCGTCACCTGTTACAGCTACAATGGCTCCCTGAGGAAAGAAGACGGCTGATATTAAAACTAAGAAGTCAGAGTGAAACAGGTGTCGCTTCCTTTCATGCCTGAGAGTGACATTTGATTTTTTTGAAGCGTAATTTCCTGCAGCGAGAGAGAGAGAGGGAGAAAAGCTTCATTTTTCAAAAAGGTTTCGGGGCGATTCGCAGAACAGAGAAACGGGATGAAAGCGGAGGAGCGACAGAGCTCGTCATCTGGGCAGAAATGTGAGAGTCTGCTTTTGAAGATAATCAGAGGACGTGCTGACATTACTTCCCAGTTTTGACTCAGTGTCCAAACTTCTAAATAAATTCAAAACCAATCCTACACAAAATGAAAAAAAAAGTTCCCTCTCTGCCTACTGCTGCACTCGTGAATATTCATGAACCGTTGGGGTCGCAGCATGACAGATGCTCGGCTTGATTATTCTGCCAACTCAGTCATCAGAGCAAAGCAATAATCATAAATACTCATCAGGGGAGGAGAATGTAAAATATTCACTCTTGGATTTACATAAGAAGGCGCAGGAACATGCTGCGTTCGCCAAACTGTAAAACAGTGCAGCAGTTCGAACACCACAGAGGCTCGTGATAGCTGGAACATCTTCTCCCTGACACACACAAAAACACCTCTGCATCTTGTTTTTATTTTGTGCTCTACCTGTCTCTGGCAGCCCTCCACGATGATCAGCTTCTGCTGAGGAGAGGTTCGGGCGAAGACGATCTCGGTGTGGTACTTCAGGATGTCGTCAAGCTGCTCAGGGGTCAGGTCTTTGAGATCTCCGCCGTGGACGACGCAGGCCTTGGCATCTCTGGAGGGAATACAAAGACACGAGGGTGGGTTTAAGAGAGGAATTTCGCAGAGGAATATTTTCATGAGCGTTAAAGAGCAACCCCCAATTTTCACCCATCCGGTACAGCGGCGATTTTCACCATCCGCCAATTCTTACTGGATCTGTTGGTGAGGCAAATTTCATGGCGGATTACGGATACTGGTAATCGTGAGAACTCACTAGAACCCGCAGATTCACGTGCAATCGCGCGATACAGCCATATAGACATATAAGCAGTAGATTGTGTCCTTCCAGAGGAGGAAATCTACTTCTAGACTTCTAGAATCAGCATCTCCTCACCCATGGTGTCATCAGGGTGAAAAGGTGTCTATAAACCTTTCACTTCCGCCTGAAACATGGAGCGTTTTATTTTGAAAAGAAGCTGGATGTTTTATTTTGTGTCTGTGCCCGACTTCCTTTCCAGCACGGGTTAATCTGTGCTGAATTTATCCGGCACGCTCTGGCGCCCGGAAAAAATAGAACTCTTGGGATCGGCTGCAAAATCTGGCGATCTGCAGCGGAACGTAAAGAAGCCGGTGGAACTGGACGCATTAACATGAATGGTTACAATCAGCTACGAGCGGCGGATACGGCCTTTTCGTAGCCTTTCCGGATGCGGTGGAAACTGGGGGTAAAACATCTAGATCGAACAAATCTAAAACTAAAGGGGACCCAGGATGTCGCCTTGGGGTACTCCAAGAAGAGCCGGCTTTTGAACAAACTCCTAATACTGGAGTCGTACCGTGGGTTAACTTCATTGACTGGGATGTTCAGACGTGCAGCAATGTCCTCAACAGTCTCGTTGCCCTCGGAGATGATGCCCACACCTTTCGCGATGGCCTTGGCTGTGATTGGATGATCACCTGTTACCATGATGACCTAGCAGAAAGCAAAATCCGCTCACTAAAAGAACAGTTTTACTTGTGTTTTAAAATATCGATTCTGTACGAAAAAGCGGTTCTACCTTGATTCCGGCGCTCCTGCATTTGCCGACGGCGTCCGGCACGGCGGCTCGAGGAGGGTCGATCATGGACATGAGGCCGATGAAGCACAGGTTCTCAGTCGGGAAGTTCACCTCGTCAGTGTCGAAAGCGAAGCCCTCTGGGAACTGCTCGTCGGGTAAGTTGAAGTGGCAGAAACCTGGATCGAGACAGAGCGAGGAGAATCAGAACATCCAACTTTCAGCGAGGTTTCACCCGTCTCATCTTAAAGCAGCCGTCCATCCTTACCCAGCACTCTCTCTCCAAGACCTCCGAGCTCCAGGTACGCATTCTGGAAAGCATCTTTCATTTCGTCGTCCAGAGGCTGCTCTTTGCCTTGTATCATGATGGAGGAGCAGCGGTCGAGAATCCTCTCCGGCGCTCCCTTCATCACCAGGAGGTGCTTGGACTCTGCTTCAGGGTTCCCGTTTTTGTGAATGGAAAGCTACAAACACAGAATCAGAAATGTCTCACGCTGAAATTTGCATCTAGAAACACACAAATACTGATATTAGGCAGAAACAGATCTCCTCTTTGTATACCTGGTACTTGTTGGTGGAGTTAAACGGGATCTCAGATATTTTGGAGTTTTTCTCGCGCATTTCCTGGACCGATCCACAGCACAGCTCGATACATTTCAGCAGGGCCGACTCTGAGGCGTCACCGGCTACGTCTCTCTAAAAAAAAGAGGCGATTTGTTGATTAGAAGTCAAGATACAGAATTTTTATAACTTTTCACATCAACTTTGAGTGTTAATTCTCTTTATTTAGCATGACAATCGGCCTTGTTGAACTCCTGTCCCTTGTTTACCTTCCTCTCCCTCTCCTTACAGTTTCTAAGAGGAAAATAATGAGCAGTGAGAGGAGAGTGACTGCTGATTAGAGTCGCCAAGCCAGACAGACGTTTACAGGTAATTAACACACACACTAACGCTAACGGGTTATTAACACAGCGATGGAAACCAGAGACTGCGCTCCAAGGAGAGAGGGAGCGAAGGGACTGATTTGGACTCTGGGGTGTTTGTGTTTGTCGGAGTGTGTTTGAGTGGGCGGGGTTTGGGATAATAATGAGGTAGTGAGCAGCGTGTGTGTAAATGCTACGGGGATAAGGGGTGAGAGGAGCTGGAAAACAAGCAGGATGGCCTCATGGCACAGATTCACTCTTAAAGGTGTAGTCTGCAACGTTTCTAATGTCTGACAGTCTAGATCTTACTGAAGACGAAGAAGAAGAATGACAAAAAGAAGAAGAAAAAGGATAGAGAAGAGGAAGAAGAATATGATAAAGAAGAAAAGAATAATTTTAAGATGTAGAAGAAAAAGAAAAAGAAGAAAGAGGAAGAAGAGGAAGAATATGATGAAGAAGATGTAGCAGATGAAAAAAAAGGGTAGAAGAAGTAGAAGAAAAAGATTAAGATGAAAAGGGAGAAGATGATAAAGAAGTAGAAGAAAAAGATGTAGAAGTTGATGTAGAAGAGGAAGAAAATAATGAAGAAGTAGAAGAAAAATTGGAATAGAAGTAGAAGAAAAGGGTGGAGAAGAAGGAGAATATGATGAAGAATAAGTAGAAGAAGTACAAGAAGAAGAGTAAGAAGTTGAAGAAGAAAATTAAGAAAAGGGAGTAGAAGAAGATGATGAAGAAGAAAAAAGTAGGATGACAAGGAGAAGTAGGAGAAGATGATATAGAAGTAGAGGAATATGTGGAAGAAGAAGTAGAAAAAGAAAAAGGAAAAGATGGAGAAGAAAAAGATGGAGAAGAAAAAGGAGAAGATGATAAAGAAGTAGAAGAGGAAGTAGAAGAAGAAAAAGGAAAAGAAGTAGAAGAAGTAGAAGAAAAAGATGGAGAAGAAAGAGAAGAAGAAATAGAAGTTGAAGTAAAAGAAGAGGAAGAAGTAGAAGAAGAAAATTAAGAAAAGGGAGTAGAAGAAGAAAGAGGTAGAGGAAGATGAAGAAAAATAAAAAAGTAGAGTAGAAGAAGAAAAAAAAAGAGGTAGAAGAAGAAGAACAAACAAACTAAAAAGAAGAAGATGAAGAAGAAGAAGAATAAAAAGGATCTATAAAAACTCTAAGGGATGAACACAGTAAACAGAGTTTTTATCCTCTGTGGGGTAAGAGTCTAAGTCATAACATGATTTATGCATGGTTCAGCATCATCCTCTGGGGACAAGGAATATCAAGAAAATGTCAGCTGATCAATAAAGACTAAAACAGCTGGAGCCAATCCAACGTTCTTGGATTTCATCTTCTGGGGATCAGGAATTTTATTACAAATAAACACTTTTTACAAAGCAGTTACACTTAATTCTCTAGGAAGCATGAATGTTGAAACAAAGTCTGAGGATGATCAGAGCTTTACGTATCATCCTCTCTGGACTATGAAGTTTGTGGAGTTATTAAAAAGGTTTTTCTGTCTTTTAAAGGTTAAATCCTGAAAAAAAACCTTTCAAAATAAGAGCCCTACACGTGCTTTTTTTTCTCTACAGGCAGAAAATAAAAAAAATTGGAGTTGGTTTCCAAGTTTGGAAGTTTGATATCACATTTGTTCTTCTTGGTCCTCATGGAATCAAACTTGAACAGGTGTTGGCATTACCAGAAATCAAACCGAGCCAATAACGGGAAAAATAGAAAACAGTCCTCTGATTTTATTGTAACTCTCAAACTTCTCAGAAAATGAGTCAGCAGAAGAGACTTTTAAATACTGCCCACATAATGAGCACACAAACATGAAAAGCTTTTTTGTTGTTGAACAAAAGATGACACAGACTTCAGTTTCACCTTCATCAGGCTCATTATTTCTACAGAAACGTCTTTTATTTATCCAGAAATAAGAAAGAGGGTTGAATCCTACCTTCAGGATGGGGAGGTTGCTCTGCTCAGCCAGGAAGACGGCGCGGTTACAGAGTCCGGCGATCCTCGCCAAGGCGGCCCAGGTGGCTGAGCTCCTGTCGAAGGAGGTTCCACTCTGGTTCTCAGTGGTGTCGGCCTCGTGGATCTGGTTATCAAACCACATGTGAGCAACAGTCATCCTGTTCTGAGTCAGGGTGCCGGTTTTGTCAGAGCAGATGGTGGAGGTGGATCCCAGGGTCTCCACGGCTTCCAGGTTCTTCACCAGGCAGTTCTTCTTGGCCATACGCTTGGCGGTGAGAGTCAGACACACCTGGACATCGGACGGTCAAAGTCAGCTCATGCTCGGATCAACGAATCTTAAAGCGATCATTTATACGCAAAAACTCACAGTGACAGTAGCCAGCAGACCCTCAGGTACGTTAGCGACGATGATACCGATGAGGAAGATAACAGCTTCAAGCCAGGTGTATCCGAGGATGAGGGAGAGGATGAAGAAGGAGACACCGAGGAAGACGGCCACGCCGGTGATGATGTGGATGAAATGCTCGATCTCGATGGAGATGGGGGTACGTCCGACTTCAAGACCGGAGGCGAGGGTGGCGATACGACCCATGACGGTGCGATCGCCAGTGCTGATCACGATACCGCGGGCAGTTCCTGTGGAAATAATCGTCGCATTAAATCGGAACCTGATTATGATCAAAAGGAAGAAAGTGACAAAATGAATCCGAAAGTTCGGATATGAGGCTCATTTTCAGGCTAAAATCGTCTTTGTCGTAGTGTTACAGGATTTACAGCTCAAAATCGTCTTAATCTTACATGAACTGGTGTCTTTCAAAACCTGATTGCAGCTTCTATCTGAAAAACTTTACTAGAAATCTAGGAGCCTCCTCCGCTGTTGCCAAACTACAAAGTTGTGTTTCTCTATTTAAACTGTGACAACTTATTTTGAAACCCCAAATCCGTACCTAAAAAGCTTGTACAGGGATGTTTCTGTTGGGTAAGTTTTACGGTTATTTTGCGAATTTTAATTAGATTCAACAATTGGTGACATCACAAATTGAGCAAATCTCACAACCGTCTTCTGTAATCCTTTATTTCTTAAAGGAATAAGAAAAATTTTAGCAGTGTATGTGGTTTTTTGGACCTTCTATAAGCAGTTTTGATGTGTCAAAAATCTGATTAGAGATTAAAGTTTTTCATTTAGAAAAAAATAATAATTAGCGAAGTCTCTGGACTGCTTTGTTTACCTTCCACACAGTTGGTAGAGAAGAAAGCGATGTTCCTGGTTTCCAGTGGGTTCTCATTGGAGAAGTCCGGAGTACGAGTCTGCGGCTCGGACTCTCCGGTCAGGGAGGAGTTGTCGACCTGAGGATGGAAACACCGGACTGTGATTGATGTTGAAATCCTGACAAATAATCGACTGAACAGAGCGAGACTCGAAATGAGAACTTGGCAATTTGAAAGTTTCTGTCTGACGAGAGAAAACAAACTCTTTCTTCAGTTTCTGAGGAGTTGGTGGCAGATTTGGGTCGAGCGACACTCAGAAACGCACGCCGAGGTAGGCGATAAAGAAAGAGGGAGAAATGGGTCAAGTGTTGCTCTTGGGTGTTGAGTTATGAATCTTAACTTGTTGTCTGTCCCTTTGATTCTCATATGCGAGAATCTGCAAACTCTTAAAGGAGCTTCGACGTGAAAACTCAGCGCTGATGATTAAAGTCAGAAAGACGCAGAAGATGTTTTTGAAGAGCCGCCTTCACTCAGACTGAAGCTGAAAAGTCGAGATGAATCCCCATTGAGAGCACGCACCTTGCAGCCGTGAGCGGAGATGATTCGCAGATCAGCCGGGATCCTGTCTCCACCTTTCACCTCAACTAGATCTCCGACAACAACCTCCTCAGCGTTGATGTGCTTCTTCTCACCATCGCGGACCACCAGGGCTTGCTACGAGACAAGGAAACAGAAACTTCACTGAAGTTAGAAGAACCGCTGCTGCGTTTTGCAGACGACACTCTGAATTACCTCAAAGGAGATACATGTAATAAGAAATTTAGTGACGGCACCTGTGGGACCAGGTTCTTGAAGGAGTCCATGATCTTGGAGCTCTTAGCTTCTTGGTAATAAGAGAAGCAACCAGTGATGATGACGACAGCAGAGAGTACAACACCCAGGTACAACTGTGGATGGTGAACATATCAAAGTTACATTTCTACAAAGATTTTTGGGATTATATATTGAAATATCTTCAAATTTCAGGCACAAATTTTAAACTTCATGACTTTAATATTTGCAAGAGAACACAAAATCACAAAATATTCAAATGCTTGAATTGTTTTGAATTTTAAAAAATAATCAGAAAATCATTTTTGGGCTCTAAACTAAGTCAAATTTTCCAGATTTCTTTAGTTTTATAGCATAAGCACCTGAATATCTTTGAGTTTTAGATGTTAAAACATATTAAGGCAACGTCTTTGACTCAGGAAATCATCGGAGGAGATACTTTCTTTCTATTGGTCAAAAAAATTTAAACGATAAACATAAAAAAAATTAAGCCTAATAGAGATTATAGAATGCTGATCCATATTTTAATAAATACATAAAATGTAACAGTGTTAGATGTCCACTCTAAACCTAAAATATTAACATGTTTTTCTGCTCGTTTTGAGACTTTCACAAGACTCGGCCTGAGCATGATGTCACGCTCTGCCGTCCAATTAGAACAAAGCTAGAGGACATGCCCACACAGCAGCAGTAGATTCGGTTTCCTCCTCCCCTCTGCACTTAACTGATACAGTATGTCTCAATAATTTGTTTTTAGACATTTTAAATAAAATTGCAAAATCACAACTGTTAATGCTAACTTGTCAACAAAGGCAAGTTTGAGCTGGATTTGTGTCTCAACTTTTACTGAAAGACTGAAGGACTGAGAAACTGAAAAACAAAGACTCAGAACTGCAAGCTGGAAGTAATATGATAACAGCAGCTAATGTAACTGAAAAGACAACTTTTAGGTCATTTCATATCCAAGCTGTGAAAAAAGTAGCACCCTGAGGCTGTGTTTGACTTTATTCAAGAGGAAAAGCAGGAAAAATTGGTGCATTTCAGTGTAAATGCATCATAAAGAGGAAGCTAACTCTTACTCTACACATTAGGACTTTTTCTTACATTATCATTGGCGGGCTCATCCTCCATTGCAGCCTGGATACCATAGGCCAGGAAACAGAGGATGGCGCCGGTCCACAGAAGCATGGAGAAACCGCCAAACATCTGCAGGGCAAATCAAACAAAAATCACTTTTTAATCCTCTAAGTTTTGGAATTTAACCTGCAGAAGAGACACCAAAAACTGAAATGAGACGAACAGAAACTGGAACAAAAAATGGTTGGAGCTGCTTTTAAGTCAGACCGAGTCACCTGTTTGCAGAATTTGACCCACTCTGGGGTGGTGGGAGGAGGAGTGAGGGCGTTTGGTCCATCTCTGGCCAGAATTTCAGCAGCCTTCGCGCCAGTCAGACCCTGATGAAACGATGATACAGCACCGGATTATTCAGGGTTTCACAGTCGACATGTTTTCAGACACAAATTAGCCAAACGGCAAAATTCAAAGCTTATTTCCCGGCCAAACACACATGTAAACACAGTCTCTCTGAAGCCTGAGGGAAACCGTCGGTATTAGAAGTTGCCTAGCAGCGAAGCATCAACAGAAAACAAGACAATTTCCCTCATCAGCAGGTAGGAGGAGGGAGAGAAGTGAAGGTAAAGGAGGACAGAGGGAAAGATGAGAGAAATAGGATCATATGAAATCAGGGCACAGGGGCTCGGCTAATAAATTATTCACAACAGCGGCACACACATGCACGCACACAAAGCCTGGAGACCCCGGTTTGGAGGCGCTGATTAACTATTCTCCTTGATCTTTCTGCATGACCAGGAGCGCATTAGCATTCAAGAGGAGAGCCTCTAATTAGACCAAGATAACTGAGGTATAGTTGGATGTTTTTCTTCTGCTAGGACTCGCTGGAAAACACCGTCACCGTTTAAAGCTGCGGGTGAACTGGAAGAGGCGAGAACGAGCATAAATACTAGCAACGACGCTTTTGCTTTCGGGCGACAACGAAGAACCTGGTATGCCTTCACTGTTGCACCAACTCCACCACTGAATGATCAGGTGGTGTCCTCTATCCTTCTACTTCCTCTTAAATCTAGTCTTTCTTGTTATCTATCGTACATGTTAACAGTTTAGTCATGGCAATCTTAGGACGCCGCGATACCGCTAATGACTTGTCGCTCTTTTCCTAAATGTTCCTGTCTCTCTTTAAATATATATCTGCAAATATTTACATATGTATTTAAGTTTATTTAACACCACAGATGCGCTCACCCCCTCGAGCTCGCGCCTACACTAATGCAGCGGTAATTTGGGGTTATTTTTACTCTCTAACACAAAAATACTCGACACTTGGTTAAGTTTTATTTTCTGTTTTTTTGTGTTTTTCACTTTTCTTGTCATCGTGTGCTGCGTGGACCTTTAGAACCCCCAGCTATATTTTTCTATTTTTGGTCCGCCTGTTTCTTTTTTATTTTTTGTAAAAATCTATGTAGCAACTCGATCCTTTTTAAAGCACAGCAAATATATACAAATCTTTTTATTTCAGGACAACCTCAGCTCTCAGTTTATGCAAAATTATGTAAAATAAATGTGACAGTAGATTCAGAATGAACAAAGCTAGTCTTGGCTATCAGGAGAAGAAATATTGGGATTGAAACAAACACACAACAGAAACTATTGACATATTTACACTAATTTTTCCAGGTGTTTTTTACTATTTACAGTTGTTTTTGCCACTTTTTGAAGCAGTTCCTGTCTGAGATGAGACAGAGGACCACATCATACTGCTCAGAATCTCTTCTTTGCTTGTTTCCAAACATTGAGGACCATTATTCTTATTTTGGAGACAAGCAGGGAACTTTCTTGTCTCTTGTTGATCTTTGGTTGCCTCTTATTGGACACTACCATCAACAATATGTTAAATAATCATGTTTTCATCGGTATATCACTGTGGATTTACCATCAAACATCTCTGATCAAACACCTATTTTTGTGGCTGGATTGTAAACCTTGTGGCAGGTCTAGAAATGCCTGGAAACCCTCGATAGATCACCAAAAGGGTAAACTTTTGAACACTTTTTATCCCATAGAGATACACAGTATAGATCTCAAGAAACTGTAAACAATATTAATGGTGTCACGTTGGATCACCGGAGTGTTAATTCCCGCCTCTCCTTCGGTGTCTGACCCAGATTTCCAGGTTATATTCAGTCCTAAAACAAACAGCCCACCTCCGTCCAAACTCCTCGAACCTGCAGCCTCTCTGCGTTCAGAAATCCTCCCCTCTTTGACTGCAGCTGTCTAATTCATCTGAGCCTCATTAAAGATTCATCAGCCGAGGAGAGAAAGTGGGCTTAATAGAAGAGAGCAGGCTGAGTGCTGCTGCTATCTGACATTTATCTCATCTGTGTGATGAACGCAGACACTTGAAAGTGGAGAAAGACCCTTTTAAAATCAGATTAGGAGGATCTGGTTTGAAGACGGCGCCAAAATTACGAGTCAAGAACAGAACGTTTCCTCCTCCTCCTCCTCCTTCTTCTTCTTCTTCACTTACGTTGCTGAGATCTGTTCCATATTTGCGGTTGAGCTCGTCCAGGGTCAGCTTGTGATCATCCTGAAAAAAAAAAAAAAAAAACAGAGGGTGGCATGAGCTCAGCGTGCATGTATGTGACATTTGCGGCACATTGTGAGCTGACCTTTAGGCTTAAAAACGACCTGGGAGAGCTGCAACAACGACCGGAGCGGGATAAATAAATATAGGAGAGGAAAAGAGGAGGAGGAAGAGGAGGAGGAGGATGAAAAGAAACATGGAGGAGGGAGAGCGTATGGAATATGGTAATACGCTGAGGGATACATTGAGGAAAGAAGAGCGTGAAATGAAATGAGGAGGGAGGAATTAAGGAGAAAGTGAGGGAGTTGGATGGAAAACAAAGGAGAAGTGGGCTCAGATAAGAGGAGGAAAAAAAGCGCAAATTCAATTTATCTGCAGCTCTGAAGCCGGCTTTAAGAGGTTGCATAATAGAGTTTGTTTTATCGAATTTAGAAGTGATTTAACGTTCAGAAAGTAAAGACAGGATGTAGAAATCAAAGAACATCAGGGTTTGAATATCATGAATTTGAGGTAAAGTCAAGAGGAGGAACAGGAAACTCACCATATCCACTTCCTTCTTCAGCTCATCCATATCCTTTTCTTTCTTCTTCCCCTTCCCCTTCTTCTTGCCGCCCTGCTCCGAGGTCGCAGCCAGCTCATACTGCTCACGTCCTTCCTGCGAAGACACGACAAAAGAAAAGCGAAATAACGATGAAAACACAAGCGCTAATGGGGGTTTCTCTGCTTTTGGAGCTGAGCTCTAGTGGACACTTGAGGAAGTGCAGCTAGTCTTATAGTCACGTTTTTACTGCCTCATCCAAATTAAAGATTCACGTATTTTAAAGTATTTTTAGGCGCTGACAAGAGACCATGCATAAGTAACACGCCCGCGTGAACACGCCTCACGACTCTAAACGTCACAAGCAATCCCGTCAACCAGCATCACTTCAAGACCTCATGTGGGTCAGGGTACTCAGAGACGAATGGTCTGAACGGTGGGGAAACTGCGGCTTAAACTGCCAAAAAGTTGAACAGGAAGTAAAGGAAGACACAAACAGACAGGATGAGGGACTTTACGGACTCCAGTGCCATCTGGCTCTGCGGAAACAAGCTCCAAGGGGATGGACTTTTTTTGGGAAGTGGGAACTTTGTGAAAGCTTTTAGTATAACAAAGAGTTTATCTGTCAAGCAGTGAGGGCTGGGCAATAAACCGTAAATTTACAACAAGAGGAAACAAACTCTTTCTTCGGAGTTGATGGACTCTGGGTGAATCCATCGACTGCAGTGGGGTTACGCAGCTCAAGGAAGAACATTTACGATCATTTCCTCACAAAAATACAATCAGACCAAGAGTAATTTAAATGATCATAAATGTTCTTCCTTGAGCTGCGTAACCCCGCTGCAGTCGATGGACTGGCCTGAGGTCTCGCTACAAACAAGCAGCTGCTGGAAGAGAGTAGGTGAGTTGTGTTTAGTCTCTTTGCTAAAGAAATTAGTCAAAGTTAAAAAGATGTTTGGTGGCTAGTACTATGGCTAGGACCCTATATGTCCTGTTGATGAAGTTAGGTGCTGTTCTGAGCATTATTTGTGGCTATAGAGTGGCGTTTTGGTTGAGGTTATCAACCATTTATCCATTTATCGTTATTGAGGTGAACTGCTCAATTTATCGTGATATTGATTTGAGGACATATCGCCCAGCCCTACAAGCGCCTAAAAAAAGCATTTTCTGTCCGTGTTTGTTTAAGGTGTTCCTCTCAAGACAAAATAAAAAATAAAAACACCCACTTTTTCTATAAAGAGTCTCTGTCTGTGTGAGAAAAATACACACAACACTTTATTCATTCACCGGCAGCTTTTCTTCGCATAACCTCGCCAATTAGCTAAACACGCCGCCAAACCCAAGAGTGGAACGAGAAACCGCGGTGGAGTCATTTACTGGTAATCACACTTGGGGACATTTTGTTGACTGAGACACAAACTCTCTTGCTGTCGGCTGGAATGATCTCATTAAACCTGATTAGATTTTCACTTAAAGACATCAAACATCCTCCGATGATTTAAGAGCGCATAAAGCTGAAACGTGAGCGCAGGAGTATCTGTAAACCGCGTTTTTTAGTCTCCGAACGCCCCTTATTACTCCATCAGCCTCTTTCTCTCCTCCACAGACAGACAGACATCCCCACTCATTATCAGCCGCCGCTGCAGCTGACAGAGCAACAAAGGACCCGAGCAAAGATTGTGTCTGTAAGCCAGAGGGTGTGAGAGACAGTGACAGCGAGAAGGTGAGATAAGGAGAAGAGGGGAAGGGGGCGAAGCTGATCCGATTTCTAAAAAAAACTGCAAAGAGGACGAGAAAATAAGGAAAATCCAACAAAAGTTCTTCCATCAGCGTGATTTTATCTCACACAGAAGGGTCAAAACCAACTACAAACATGGAAGACACTGCACCCGAACTTTATAACGCGGCAGAATTCAGATGGTAAACCCACTCTTGGCATCATTTCCACACGGATAAAAGAAGATCCGCCTCATTTCAAATTAACTGTTGATAGGAAAGTCAATTCTACGATAATGGAAAAATCAAATCAAATCAGGGCACAAATGAGACACATAAGGTTTGCAAGATGTGCTACATGAAAATAAAATACTGCTTAAAGGGATATTCCGGCGTAAAATTAATTTAGGCTGAAACACACAAACACAATGTTGCTGACTGCTTGCTTCTCCAGTTATACCAACTTTAGTAACGACCGCAGGATAGCAATACACAGCGGTCTGAGGAGCAATAAACAAACCTCAACCAAAACGCCAAAAATAATGCTCAGAACAGCACCTAACTTCATCAACAGTCCGAGCCACAGCACTAGCCACCAAACATCTTTTTAGCTTTGCCTGAATTCTTGAGCAAAGAGACTAAACACAACTCACCTACTCTCTTCCAGCAGTCACTTGTTTTTAGAGACCTCAGGCCAGTCCATTACCGCGTACAGCGGGGTGCCGCAGCTCAAGGAAGAACATTTATAATCATTTCTTCATGGAAATGCAATCTGACCGAGACGCTAAGACAGAAGAACTACTGCGTCTGCAGTGCAAAATGACTAATATGGTGATTATTACTAAAAGGAAATGATAAAGAAATTATCATAAATATTCTTCTTTGAGCTGTGTCACCCCGCTGTAGTACGTGGTAGATTAGCCTGAGGTTTCGCTACAAACAAGTGGGTGCTGGAAGAGAGTAGGTTGGTTGTGTTTAGTCTCTTTGCTAAAGAAATTACGCAAAGTTTAAAAGATGTTTGGTGGCTAGTACTATGGCTGGGACCCTATATGTACTGTTGATGAAGTTAGCTGCTGTTCTGAGCATTATTTGTGGCTATAGAGTGGCGTTTTGGTTGAGGTTTGTTTATGTCTCCTCAGACCGCTGTGTATTGCTATCGTGCGGTTGTTACTGAAGTTGTATTAGAGAAGTAAGCAGTCGGCAACACTCATCTCTCAAGAGGGTGTCTGACTCGGTCTTACAGTGTGTTTGACCCTAACTTAATTTTTCGACAGAACAGCCCTTTAAGTACGACAAACATAAAGGAAAGCCAAATGCTAAATTAGCTAAAAAGTTGAAAAGAATTGTATAAATAGCGATATATTGTATTGCAAAACTTCCTGTATCGTAAAATGTTAAAAATACAATAATATCATCTTATGGCCAAAATATCGTATCGTGGGGCCACTCGCCCAGCTCGCAAAGCAGCATCACTGACTCAAGTTTGTTCAAGTCGACTCAGGAGGGGCTGCGAGCTGAGCTGCCACACTGTATGGGCATCTCTTGTTAATGTGTGTCTGACTGGATCCGACGCCACTCGACAGGTGGACGAAGTGCAGCTCTCCTGCCGGTCTGTGTTTCAGGTAGGTAAGAGGAGATCACAACAGCAGAAGTTAACATCAATTAGCTGCTAAAGCTCATCCATAATTCAGCGCCGAACAGAGATCAGAGGTGTTAACATGTTAGCAAGGAGCCAGGGATGGAGGCTGCTGAGGTGACTACTAATGAGAGATTTGTCTCAGGCGCCGCAGCCATTTCGAATAGTAAGCGATACGACGACCAAATATGGACATCCTGACCTGCACACAGACCCAGTCATGGAAATATGCTAACTAATATTGTTTTTCTTCTGCCTCGGCCTTTTCAAGTTTCCCAGGCCGTCAGCAGAGCAGAGTGTGTGATCTCAGCACATGTTGTTATTGTTGCTCGAGCCTCCCGGCCGGCTAAGCTGGGAAAACACTGAGTCTGGCTCTGGGTTGCTGCGGCCAGATCTTAGCCTTTGGACCCCCGATGGGCCCCCAGGGGCCATCTGGCTTCAGGCAAAAACAGTGGTTCAAAAGCCTGAAGAGGAATGCAGACTTCTTCTTTCAACAGACATGAAGATCACAAGGATGAAAATGAACGTCAGCTTGAATTTTGGATAAACTCTAAACCTTTCAGGGTTGCAGCCTTATAGTTTTCTTCGTAAGTACCTGTCCTCGCTTTAAAGAGCCCTCGCTGGTGTTTTTGGCACACCAAAAGATGCAAAGGAAGAAAAACACCATTTAAAAAACCTTTCGAGAAAACCTTTGTCAGCTCAAACTTCACAAGGTTGAAGGCTTTTTAAAGCACCTGGTATTTCAAGAGCAGCACTCGAGGTTTATTAAAGAAACCAAAGATCACTAATCTCAGCGCACATCAGATCTGATAAGGGCTGAAAACATCGGCCTGATATTTACAGCTAATAAAAAGGCTCAGCCCTTATTTACATCTGAGAAATGAGAGTCTGGAAAAATGAAGCCGAGCTGGCTCTGTTTACCAAAAACCTCTCAAAAAACACCCAAATCGACTTGAGATTTGTCGTTGTGAGCAGAAACTCAACAGGTGTTGAGAGATTTACAGGTAGAGTCCCGGCTGATGAGGTGGTATCACTCTTCCCTAAACCTGTCGGGGATTAAGTCAGCTTACACACCTACTCATGTCTTACAAGAACGAGCTTACCCATCCGGACTGAGTGTCACTTTTTAACAGGAAGTCAGCAGGTGTATTTCACCTGCTCTTGGAACAAATTCAGTGAAGATCCTCTGGTCCTGTTTTTTTACATTTCATCTACTTGTTATCTTCTTTCGCTCAAAGACCACAAAAACCACTCAAAGCAGTTCAGATACAGGAAATGTGAAGACCACAGCTCCATTCCAACGCAGTGCACTTGTGTCCAAATTGTTTACACATGGTGGAAAATCAATAAGTGGCGACTAATAGGGAGTGGGAATCCTCTTACGTTTTTCGAGTGATTTCTACTTTAGAAATATTGAGTCTGTCTGTTCAAGATCAAGAACCGGTTACATCAAAAGTTTTTGGAGCAGGATTTGAGGCCAAAAATAAGCCAAAAAACTAGGACTTTTGTCCACACATGCACTCCTGAAAAGTCCCAGAAAATTTCAGGACCGATCAAAAAGTCAAATGAGGCTGTTTTCCTGAAACTACAAGTGTTGCTGGAGCTCTTTTGACCTCTTTCAGATCCTTTTTCATCCTATCCAAAAATTTCCCAAAAATTTCCACCTTCTGTATAGTGGGATATAAACATTACAAGGACCAGGAATTAGCCTGTAAAGTTTCCAACGAATCCAAGATGGTGGACAAAACAGCATATGGGTCGTTGGACGTGTTCAGGGTTCAAATGAAAAAAAGAAAAAGTTGCTTGGATATGTGCCCTACAATCACATGTTCTTGCACTGGAGATCAAGTGTTTTACAAAATTTTTGCAGGTAAAAATTTTCAGTCAATCGGATTAAAAAAAAACAAAAAAACAAATGTCAAACTGTCCTTTGACATTTATACTTGACCACGCTCAGGCTGAGTCGCACCTGGGACCGGTAGACTGGGAATGGGGACACTGGTTGTAGCATGATGGGTGCACACTAATTTGGTTCACACGTGCCGATCACCCTGAAAATTTCAGGAATTTTACTAGTTTTGGCGCATGTGTGAATACATCTTCTCAAACTAGTAATCTAAGAGACGCAACAGTAAAAATGTTGTGTTTCTGGGCGTACACAAACATGTCACCTCTCTACATGCTGTTTTCAACATTTTTCTTATGTAGCCCTGATTCTCCCGAAGGATGAAACAACAAAGCAAACCCAACCTTGGGGAGTAGCATTCAAAGGTAGCATTAGAGCCGCAGAAGGAAGTATACGGGTTGTAAACCAAAACGATCAAAGTATCAAAACTGACACAAAAGGGAAAAAGGGGCATTGAGAGCAGAAATGATACGATGCTGCGAAGCAAAAGAGACAATAGAAGCGGACAAACAATGGCCCCGAAAAAAACAAACAAGGAGGAACTGGCGTGCAACAAACATACGAGCCTAAACAAAGGCTCTTTGTTGAACTTCCATAAGAAAACTAGCATCATAAACCCCAATAAAGGACTCGGAAATCTGCTCATGTGACCATTAAGACCTCCGGCTGTAGGGGTCAAGTTATGAAGCAGTGAGGCTGACCAACACTGAGGCTGTCCTTCATGCTAGAGCTAAATCTTAAAGCAAAGTAGATGGTAGACTCAGGTGAAGTGTTCAGTAAATAAATTGGGACATTTGTCAATCCTGATTCAGCAAACACGTAAACTCAAAATAAAGGCCTTAAGATGGCCAACTGCAGGAAAATGAACTGGACTTTTGGTCGAGACAAAGTGTAAAACCGGCACAAAGACGACATTCTGAATTAACTATGTGAAAGTAATCTCCGAGTCCTAATGAACCACCTTAAAAAGGCTTTAACCGAGAATTTCTGCCGCCCATTCAGCCTTGTTTTTTCTCGCCTGAGAGAACAACGTCCCACAGGCTCGGACAAACATCAGAGGAGAGCGGTCGGTCAAGCGCTCGCATATTTTAACTGGTTTACAGGCGGACTTGAATTCCTATGAACAGCTCGTTCTGGTGCCAGATACACAAGCTGCTCATTCAACTGTGCAGACACACACATATACACACTCAGCGCTGGGACTTTACCCCGTTGCTACCAGCGACCAACGACACACCTCTGGGAATATGTGAATGGACAGAGTCAAGTATTACAGCCCCTCCCCCTTCCTCGCTCCCTTTCTCCTTTCATTTCCTGCAGCTTCACCGTTGGCTGTTCAAACGGTGCAAAGAGAGTGTGTTAATTTACACTGGGGTCGTGTTTAACACTCCCTACACGTCCCGGGCAACTTTAAGCTTTATCCCAGTAGAACAAAGAGGTGGATGAATGAATCAATGGCTTTCCTTGTTGGGAACTTCATGGGCACTTTTTTACTCCAATCACTCTGACACCATCCTTCAGAAAATCTACTTTACTTGAAATGAAAAATTTACGCACATCGGAGGGTAAGATAAGCTCAAATTTAGTGAGCTTGCTCTGAAGATTGGTCTACTGTTAACAAATTGAATTATTCACGGAATCATGTGCACCTCCGCTACAGTAGGTGGCGACATGCCTCCTTACTCGACTCCAGGTTGGCTTCTTAGGTACCAAAACAATCGACAAAACACGTTAGCATATTGCGAACAGGATGACGCGCTGCCACTTTTACAGCTCTGAACTTTTTGTTCATAACACACAACAGTTTCGTCACTTGTATGTCCTGTCTTTGTCTACAGAGATTTTGTTTACGAACCATCCTCCACCGGCATTATCTAGGTATGTTAGTGCAAGTATGAGAGGTTCAATGCTATGAGAAGTTCAAAGTGTTTTCTTCAATTTTAAAAGTCCAGTCTCAGTCGCACAAATGACTTGAACATGGTAAACTCTCCAACGCTGCAATTTTCGGCGTTTTCATAACTTGGTGCAAGCGGTCACTGCAGTTTCTCCCGCCTTGTACTTTTTGATGCGACAACGACGTTTCGAGTTAACTCAGAAGATTCGTTGTGTGAAAAGCCGAACACTTTTCGTACCTTTAAAAACTTGCAGCTGACGTTTTACCATCAGTAATGGTGTGAATCATTGTAGCTGCACCTGGCTCCTCAACCTTCCTGAAAAATTCCTGAATTTACCCAGGTGAGCTAAGAATAAATGAATGAATGACATGAATCAACAGCAGGGGTGTCTGTTTACACTTGGACAGTCCCGATACGATATTGATATCAGATATCAGTCTGATATCAGTCAAAAACAAATATCAGATTATATCGGCCTGCATCTAAAAGCAGTCCATTCCAGACTCCACTCCGGCACCTCTAGCTAGCAGCACCCCGATCTAGCATCCATAGCCCATGTGATCACAACAACAGTGTGTACTATGGTATTGTGCTGTCAGAAGTCCGAGCTGAAAATGACGTCACACCTGGAAAAAAGCTAAATCTGAGGCGAACACAAGATGGCTACATCTACGAAAGTTATTTTAGCGCTTGCCTTGTCCAAATATAAATGGCAAGCGCTAAAATTACTTTCATAGATGTAGCCATCTTGTTTCAGGCCTCCGATGTTGTGTTTTTCCAATTTGGGAACTGGCTGGCAACTTGGGTGTGACGTCATTTTCAGCTTGGACTTCCGACTTCCGAGGTAACTCAACCGCAGCACAACAAAGTACCAAGAAGAAGGAGATATGTTGGCTGTGTGGCGGTATTTTTTGTTAAAGTCAGAAAAAGGTGTGTCAGCTGAGTGCAAAACTTGTCATGCACAAGTTCATGCCAACATTGGATAAATATCGGTATCGCATCAGAAGTAAAAAAAGTTGTATTGGGACACCCCTAGTTTTCATGATAGTTTTTGCTCAGACACAGGGACGGGTGTTCAGTATGGATGTGAAATTTCAGGTCAAGGCTCCTGAAATTTCCTTTAAAGGAAAAAGCTCGTGTAGCTGGGCTCGGGTTGCATACCGCTACCTACTGCGTGGGAATGCATTAGCTTGTCAGCGTGTAAATGAAGGACCTTCCTAGAGTATGAAAACACAAGTCCACAAGTTACATCTTTTCCGGTTAAAGTTATAAATTCAAGAGCGAGTTAACTACCTAATAAGGAAAAGCCTCTGTTGTCCCACAGGCCGGCGAATATCTCACCAAGATTAATGCCCTGAATGTGGGAAAAGCTGCTCTGGACTGCAATGAATGAATCAGCACATCAATGGCTCCTTCTTTTCCCACTTTCAGGCCTTAAACCCCGCCTCCATGGCATTTGCAGGCCAGGACTCCATAGCTACGAGTTGCATCATTTCCTCAAGAGAGCTAGTGTAAGCGTATTCGTCTGGAACATCTCACACAAGACCACTTAGACAAACTTTGCGGGGATCCACGAAAAGGTGCTCGAGGCCCGAGGCGTGACTCGGCGTCCCTCAGGCATGGAAGAAGTCATATTTCCTCATGTGGGAGTCAAGGGTGTTGGATTTTGTTATTTTTAATGTTCTAGTTTTGCAGAGCAACGGAGAAAGCTCGGAAAGAAAACAAATTAAACAGCGAGAAGCCGCTAAAGCAAACAGAGGCCAAGACAGAGAGGGAGAAAGAGAGACGGCGAGAAGATAAAAAGGAACAGGACGCAAACAGTGAGGCGAAAGGGGATAACAGGAGGAGTCTGGGATGGAGTGAGTGTGAGGAAAGAGGAGAGAGAGAGGGAGGGCTGTGCTCTGTCACAGACAAGAGGTGGCGTGTGACAAAAGCCCTGGTTAATACACAATGACTGCCGAGCGGAAAGAATGTTAAATCCTCAGAGAGAGAGAGAGAGAGAGGGAGAGAGAGAAAGGGGGGAGGACAGGTAGGAACAGAAAGAGAGAGAGAACAAAAGAGAAACAGACTGTAAAGAATGGATGTGAAGGTGGAGTCAGGGTGCCCCCTTTTGCTGAGATTAAATGTGGCCCCAGGGCTGGAGTCCGGGGTCAGGTCACAGTGGGAAGAAGAGAGTAAATTATAACTAGCGGAGCCGTCGCCAGGGGATACGGATGTTGGTTTTTGGATGTGATCCAGGGCCACTAAGGAGATGGATCTTCTGCTTTATTTCTGTCGCAGAGTCTACGACTATCTCAATCTCAATTTCAAGCTCATAGACGCAGAGCCTTTCCTGCAGACCATCACAGCTTCTGTGTGAAGCTTGTAGCGCCACCTGTGGACAAAACTGCACGTCTTTGTTTTTTGATTTATAGCGCCAATTCACAACAATCGTCATCCCAAGACGCTTTAAAAAAAAAGAGCAGGTCTAGACCACTCTCATTGTGTGATGGAATTCGGCCCATCTCATCTAACATGAGTGACAGAGGCGAGAGAAACTTCCTTTTAACAGGCAGAAACCTTGCGACTTAAACTTCTTACACAACGGGATCGTTTTTTTCGTGCGATTATTTCGGACGTCAATATTTTTTTTCAAAACCTGAATCCTGTCAATACAACAGTTCACATCTGCGACGTTTTCCTGTCCTGCGATATTGCGGCATTTATTTTTTTGGATCACGGTCAATTTTTTTTTTTTAAGTTTTGCACACTGTGTGTCCACTTCTGACCAATCAGATTCCTCAGCTTCACCGGTATATCCAACATGGCCGACCGGCTGATTGTTTACGTGTCGGAGAACAGAGTGATTTTTGATAAAAAACACAAATATTACAAAGATAACGACCTGAAGGACAACTTTAGGAGAGTCATAGCGTCGGATTTCTCATATGACGATGGTTTGTGTGCTTTAACAGTTTGATAAACGTCTTTGTTTTAACTTTCATCTGTGCTAACTAACTTTAGCTCGTAAGCTAACCTGTTCAGATACAACATACCATATGTATTTTCACTGTCACAGCAACATTAGGTCTTGGTTGTTACCTTACGTTTATGGATTAAAGTTTAATGTTCTTATCTGGTACAGGCCCCGACTCAGTACATGCTATCATGACAGACATCTCAACACTAGAGTCTAATCAGTCGTATATTTGCGTCATTCCCAGTGTGTCAGGACCTTTATAGTTCGGAAAATACGGTATATAAATCTACATTCTGCTTTCTTTTCACAGTCAGTTGGGCCAAAACCTCTGAATTCCTACATCATGGCTCACATTCACTCTTCAGTATCTGCTTATTTACCACACTTGTGTTGTCACTGTTAAATATAAAGCAGGTGAATCAATCAGTTCTGCTTCGATCTCCATTCTTTAGTGCATGAATCTGCTTCTCTAAATCACCGCCAACTCAATCTGTCGGGAGGAAAAATGGAGAAGACTGGATTCCCACCATCAATCTCCTGTGAATTCAACAGCTGTCACCCTTTTTCCTGCGCCTCATTCTGTTGTTTTTACACACAAAATCTAGACGTGAAAACAAGATATCTGTCTGTTGCTCCCTCCTCGTTTGAAGTTGATCAACGGAAGGAGGCAATGCGGCAACTGGTGCCTCTCTTCTCCCCCCTGTATCTCCCCCTCTCCGCCACCAGAGGAGCAATCACTTGCACCTCTCGGCTCACTTTCCTCTCCCCTCGCTGATTGCGCTCTGATGTCGATGTGACGGGCAAACATGGGAGAGCGTGGAGAAAAAAAAAAAAGGCAGCAGAGGGGTAATCTCATTCAGAGTTGATGTGGAGGGATTATAATCCCTGTCATACCTGTGCTCAATCTCACTGCCCTCATTCTTCTCCATTACAACAAAACAACTCCTCCTCCTCCTCCTCCTCCTCCTCCTCCTCAGTCTCTCTCCCAGTAGGAAGCGCTGTAGTCGCGGTTCTCCCCTCCAAGTCGAGCTATTTGTCTGTGCCAGAGCTGAATGTATTGAAAAAGGAGGAGAGGGGAGCGAGGGGGGAGACGCAGTGGGGGAGTAGAGGGAGGTTGGATGGGGGCAGGGCAGGGTTTTCATCACATATGGGAGGAAGAGGAGGAAGGAAAAAAAAAACAGCAGCAGGAGCAGGAGCAGCCAAGAGAGAGCAGGAGAGCAGATCTTCATAAATGACTGTATGAGCTGCTCGGCTTCACATCTCCCGCCACAGATCTCCCCCTCCTCCCTCAGCCTCTCTTTCGCTCTCCCTTTTTTTTTGTCCATCTTTCTCCCTCTTTCCACATCTCCATCCCTCGCAGGCTGCATCCGTAATGAGCGCCTCTACTGCGCAGCATGGCAGGGTGTGGCGACGGCTGATATTTCACACAAGCGGGGTTCGATTTCATCCCATTTGAATTCAAGTTTTGGAAAATAACAGCTGTGCTGCGGCGAGAATCAGAGCGAAACCATGACAAGGGGGGAAAGCTGGGTCGAGATCAGACGACTTTCTAGTCGCTTGATATCAAAATATGTGAAAATGAGCGCACTTGGGGCTTCAAATATTCAAATTAGCTCTTATTGGAAGATATTTTGATTTTAAAAATAGCTGATTTTTCATTTTTTCAGGAAAAATTTTCATTTCTGCGCAGAAAAAAGTTGAATATCATTATTTTGGTGTTACAAGCAGACATAAAATCACAGCTTGGACTAGAGCAACACAAAATATTGAACGCTACACCTCCTAATGCAACACTGCACACCTTTAAATGCAATATAATCCACTCTAATTGCTTCACAAATGATTTGGCAACATAAACACTTGATTTTTGAAGCAACTTTCACATTTTTAGAGCAAAATCTATACGCGGCGAGTGAAAAATTTTCATTTTTTGCATGCTTTCTCACTCATTTTTGCTCAAACTCAATCTTTACTGTGTATTTTGACTCTTTGCATCATGCAGCTCTGCAAAAATGCGAGTTTAGTGAAAGTTGCAGGGGCACAGAGCTTCAGATCTCCCAGCAGAGGGATGAAGTAGGCTGGACTTTTCTCTCCCTCCTACTGTCAGGAGCTCTTCTTATTCTTCTGCAGACAAACAGCAGAATATCACCAACATAACTCCAAGTTGGAGGAGTCTGATTTGAGGAAACCAGCTGGGATTAAAGTGGGGGTTTTTCCACATGTTGTAGAGTCAACTTTCCACGAACAAACCCCCTCCTCTAACCCCCCTGAGCTGCCCCGTTTGAGCTAAACCCGTTAGCCTGAAAAACTTTGACAGTCCAGCCGTTTGAGAACATCCCGTTATGTAACCGGACACCGAGCCGTGAGCAGCATCTTGTCCGCTTTTGGGAACTTCTTTTCAGCTGAAGGGGTCCTGTGTTTCGGGGGGGTTTAAAGACACGGAAGTCTCCCCTTTTCTCAGAGAGGGAAAAACAGGCTTGTTGCTTATCTTAACACATGTGATTCTCCACCTCCCCCCGTGACAACATCAACACAGCGAGACAGTAAACCACTTGTTTGAATGAATGGTCAACTTTTAAATCAATCTGCTTCAGTAGAAAACGCAAAGATTTAGTCACATTTTCTCCAAACAAAGAGATTTTTACTCACTCCTCTTCCCATGGTTCCGAAGATGTGGACTTCCCACTTCAAGTAAAAACAGACGAGCAAAATCCCACCTTTAAAAAATTATTTACAGTAAAAAAAATCAAAAAGAAATCAAAAACTCCAGGATGTGACCCTTATTTTTTATTTTTTGAATTTTTTTTTTATCTTTTTTATTTTTTATTTTTCTCTACAGCACGTGTCACTCCTCCAGAATGCACATCGGAGCTCGCGAGCCGCCGCGGCAGACCCTCCAATACTTATAGATGGCGTTCCTTCCATTGTGACGTCGACGCCACTTGCCATGGTAACGCCACGGATGGAGGCGGGGCTTCCTCCATTATGGGCGTACACACACACACACACACACACACACACACAGAAGCACACACATCATCCAGCATGAGTGAACAATAAAACAGGAATGACATGGAAATACTAGAGCTCAGTCAAAAATAATTCTAACACATTTAAAGGAGGAAAATAAAACATCAACAGACGATTAAAAAAAGAAAAAAAAAATTGATACAGTAAAATTAATCTTCACTCTTGTAGTTCTGAGTCAAAACTGTATTAAATGTTTAAAAATCCGTTTTTTTCTGTGCTTTCAAGAACGAACCTAACAAGTAATACTAATTTGGCTAAGCAGAAGTGTCAGCTACGGTGGCCCTAAAAGTAAAATGAACTAAAAAAAATCAAACATTCACAACTTGCAACATCCAATTTTCACATTATTTGTTCATCAACTTTTTTACTCTTTCCTGATTTTTGGCACCTTTTTTTTTTTTTTTTTTTTGCATTTCATAAACAATTTTTGTGTTCAGTAAACAGCACATACTCTCTTTACACAAATTATCAAATGCAAATCTATGAAGTGCAAAATGTTTCTTAAGCAACCAAAATATTCCTGAATGCAATTTTTTTAAGGAAAAAAAGTTTACTTTTGCAAAATCTTTTTTGATTTTTTCACGAAATAGTTTTTGTTTCATGACATTTTTTGATGTGAAATGAACATCTTAGCTATAAGTTAAAATTTTCTGTTATTTAATAAGAATTGGTTTCTTGAAATGGTTGTCGTTTCATGAAATCTTTTTTACTTTTATTAAATTTTTGTGTTTTTGGAATTTATAACTTTCTTGAAATTGTTTTTCTGTTCCTTAAAATTATTTTATTTTTTTAATTAAAAGCTCTTCCGGCCAACTTTTGCCCGCCCATGAAATTAAATTTTTATTTTAAAATATTAACTGAAATTATTTTGGTGTTTCATGGAGAATTTTATGCATTTCACAAAAGTTTTTGTTTCATAAATATTTTGTGTTTAATTCTACATTGCATTTGAAAAAAAAAAAACTTGTGCTTAGAAATACTTTTTAATGCAAATTGTTGAATGTGTGATGATGTTTTTCTACACGATAAAACTGTGTGTTTTACAGTCAGGGCCACCGTAGAAGCCTGCACAGTACTAAAAGCCTGATTTTGCATGTTCTAAATTAAAATTAAGATTCTAAATAGTAAACTTTTTGCAATCCTTAAACTTCATACTATAAAAAAAGCAAGTATTCACTTTCTTGTTTCATTTTTCAGTCAATTTAACCCTTGAGTTTTCATTCACCAAACCAAAACAAAAAAAGAAAAACAAAGATAAGCACATTTCCCTCTTAAATGTTGCAGTGTCACCTTTAACTTCAGCTGTACTCCTGCAGATTTAGAAAAACAGCCGCCCCCACCCTTCCCTTTCCACACACACACTCCAAAACACACTCCTGATTCTTCTCCACCTCGGTCGGGCTCGAACAGCTGGGTTCAGACACCTTCTTCCTCCTGCTGCTTTGACAAGGTTGTTGCGTGCTGATAGCGGGCAGCCAACTTTTTGAACCCTGTGCCTCTAAATCCAGAGATGCAGAAAAGCAGATTTGATCAAGTTGGGGTTGCAGTGGAGATCTACAGCTTTTGCAGTAATGAATATGACATTGTGGACAAATGTAAGAGGAGCATCTGTTAGAAGTCTGCAGATCGCCATCAAGTTTAACCGCACTGCAAACCAGCAGCAGCAGCAGCAGCGACAGCAGCCATATGTCTGTTTTCATCTGCTCCTGGAGCTCTTAAACCCTTTTATCCCACAATACAAAAAGAGATTTAGTCTTTCATCCCTGGATCTGAGCCTGCGACTGGAAATATTTAGCCATTTGTTGTACTTAGGGTCAAAAATGAGGGACTTTCAGGCTCACCTGAGCTTCGAAACAGTATCAACACCCCAATCAAGAAGCAGGGATAGATTACATTCCTAAATGAAAGATCAAAGTAGCAGCTAGTGTGCCTTCACATCTTCAAGAACTTGGGTGAATGAAGCACGTTGGGGTTTGTGAAATATTACAACTAATATTTGACAATTATGACTGAAAGCCAAAGAGGAATTTCAGAGACTTTGGGTGTGGCTGATTGCATCATCTAGGCTGTGCCCAGTAACAATACATATATGAATTGTGTCGCTGCCAACTGGGCTTCTGTGTACCAAATCTGATGTCTCTAAACGTAGTGCAAGGGCTTAAAATACTACTTCCTGTTGGATGCGTCAATAGGCATTGAAGTCAGTCTGTCCCTGATCTGTCCCGGAAGCGATATATATTTTTTTGTAGGACGGTACAAGGAGAAGGACGGTGTAGGAGAAAGTCCTGCCTCCTTTGCCTCTGATTGGCTAGAAAAGCTAGAAACATCATCACAGTCTCAAGTCAAACACAGGCCGTCGGCTCTGTACATCGAACAGAACATTATAGATTATTGCAATTCTGAATCTCCTAACCCTAACCCCACAAACGATGACGTTTCACAGCAATAAGGAATAACCAATCGGAGCCCAGCAGTTCTAGCCAATCAGAGGTGAAGGAGGGCGGGACCTTCCCCTATCTTCCTACAAAAAAAAAAAAAGTCAACACTGGGGGATACGCTGTTTGAGCTAAGCATCATTGCAGCGACTCTTGGTGACTCTCCCGCCAAATGCACACAATGCTGCTGCGAAACGTTGGTTTCAGGAAGTGGAGAAAAAACACAGAATTACCGAGAGCTTTTTTGGCTTCAAATCCGTGTACTGGCGGAAGGCGGAACCAAGTTGTCCATAGTATATACAGTCTATGGTCTCTAGAAGCTGGATGTGTGTATGAAAAATCTGCTTTTTTGGGAAAACTGCAAGAAGGGGGCTGTGTTGAAAAATGACGCCGCCAAGGCACATGCTAACCTTTTGAGCTAGCGCGCCAAAAAAAAAAAAAAACAGAGTAATGGTGCTTGTACATTAACCAGCTCTTTAACAGTGAAGTCATCCTGATCGTTCAGGATAAACCTGACAGTTGAAACGCTATCATACCCTGATAGGTAAGCCTGCGTCAATCACTCTCTGGCGCCCCGTGTATTCTTATCAGTTTGGCCTGGAGAGCGCATCTCGACGCCTGACAAGATAAATCTGAAATGGATCAAACAGCAGAAGGAAGATTTCACCGCTCCAGGCTTCGGCGAGGAGGAGCGGCAGTCATCGTTTTACCCTCTTTGATGCAAAGGAAACAAAATGCAGTTGCACTTTCACAGATGGACACTCAGCAGGGAGCGCGGGCATTTCTGGCAGCACGTCCGCGCACACGCATGTCAGATCGTTGTTGTGGTGCGTTCACATTCATGCATGTGCGTTCTTGCGTGTTGCACTGTGCTGCTTCTATAAATAGCCCAGATTTTATTTAGATGTTGGATAGAGAGAGAGAGAGAGACAGAGGAAATAGAGAGAGAGAGAGAGAGAAGGGCTCTAAAATGAGTTGCCATAGCAACAGGCACGTTCAGGGGGCCCTGCATGTGAGCAAAGGATGAAGGCATGATAATGCTGGTGTCTGTCTGCTGCCTTTCTCTCTTTCCCTGAGCTCAATTCATCACAACCGGATCGTTTTTATCGGCACCACACCTCATCAGAAAACATATTAACAAAGTGGCGCAGACAAACAGCGCAAACCTTCATTTATGCCCCAGATCATAATAAGAGGACAGACAGCCAATACTCTCTGTTTTCTCCTCTTTCACATAGTCCCATCGATTCTCCTTCCTCACCATCAATCAACCTCACTCTCCTTTCTTTTCCCTGTTTTTTTCCCTCCATCCTTTTGTCTGCACACACTCGCCGCCTGTTAACACTCAGAAATCACCTTCAGAGTCTGATGGAAACAACCTGATTGGCTGGTTGGAGCTATCTGCCTGTTAACATGAGCAGTTTCCGCAAATAAAAGTGTGTAAATTACAGTATTATTCTGCCTGCAAGTGTTCCCCAAGTGTGTGTGAAGCAGGCCATCTGTACCCAGGTTGGTTTGATGATGCTGTTAACACACACACAGACACAGACACACACAGACATGCATGAACTAGAGGGGGTTTGATGGAGAAGGGGGCGTTCATAATGACCGAGGTAAACACAGAGTAGAAAGCTCTAAAGAGCCTTCAGTTCATTCTCACTGAGGGTCTCTTCTGCATTAGCGGTCAACGGAGCGATCCACTGCAAACACCACTGAGAATGACTGGCTCTTGAGATAATGGACGCACACACACACACACATATACACAAACACGGTGCTTGTACATGCATTTATGGAGGCCCTGAACCGCAACTGTAAAAAAAGTGAAGCATTTTCTTTTTTGATTGACCCCCAGATCATTTAACCAAAAGCGATAAAGCCTCATATAATAGAGTAAGCTGATTTGAAACATGAAAAAATACACAAAATGAAAAAAAAAGTCACAAATTTTTTCAAAAATATGTCCTGAAACAAATATATTTCAAGATTCGAAAAAAAAATTCAAAATATTTTTCATGTGACACAAAAATTTATAATGAAAATCTGAAATATTTTTTATGAAATACCTTGGTCTGATTTTTGTTGTATCATCAAAAATTTTGCATTTTGTTTATTATTTTTGTCTCAAATTATTTTGCATTTTTGTGTTCATAACATTTTTGTAATTTCTTTTCATCGGTAAGAGACTGCATTTTTTTTAATTCATGGAGTATTTTTTTGTTTTGTAAATTGTTATGTATGAAAATATTTTTGCTTTCTACTCTTTTAAGATTTTTAGCCATTTTTTTCCTTTTTTTTTTTTTTTACTGTTAAAGCATATCATGAAGTATTGCACTTTGCCTTTGGGAAATCATATGGCAATTTTCTGATTTTTTATTTTTTTTACATTTTGGTCATGACCTGTTGATGCAGCTAACCTTCAGCCTTCAGGTTTTTTATTTTTGTCTCAGTTTTTTTTTTTTTTTTGGTCCCTTGTAGTCAAACTGAAAAATTAAAATCATTCTCTCGCCTTTATTCACTGTTCTGTCTTAAGTGCATGGTCTCCTCTGCGTCCTCTGTTTCAGACTCCAGAGTTTGGGAACTGTTCAGGTGTAAAATCAGCTGCAAAGGTCACAGGACGTGACTCACTGCTACAGCCCAATTCAACCTTCAAACTGCATCAAAGTCTAAATTTCACTTTTTCTTCTTTAGAAACAAACTTTCAAACAGTCTGGATGTAAAAAGGTAAAAAAAAAGTTTTATTGAGAGGTACTCATACATCAAGATCTTCTTGATGTATTCATTTATGTTAGTTTTTTTAATATATATATTTTTTAGTCAGACTAATATTCCAGTAAATGCAGGATATAACAATGAAGCACTGACTGCTCCCTCTGCGTATGTGTGGACTCAGTAGTATGTCGCCAGCTCCACACAACCTGGAAACCAAAAGAGACAGAATTAGGAACATGTTCAGGGTCTGAATTTTCTTGCTGTCATACAGAGACTTTTAACTTTGCATTCAGGCTGCAGGGTGAAATCACGGGACCTGATTAGTGTCAATGATTCAGACGTGTTCCTGATTCAGAGCCATGACTTTCTTTGTGAAGAGGCAGGGAGATGGATGATATCATCCTGGAGGCCTCACTCATGACCCAAAAGATGTAAATCTCATAAAACTTCATGAGAAGTCGACAAGATTTGCATGCTTGACTTGTGTGATTTCGCATCTTTTGGCTGCGCTCCGCTGAGCCCAGAGCTGCATTTTATTTTTAGGCCCCAAACATGGAGAAGTCGTGTTTCATAGAGAGCTCAAAATCACTGGACTGGAATCATGGTTTCAACTTCAGACACCAAAGTTTTAGCTCTTGTCGTTCTCCGCTTTAATCCATTCCTGTTTGTTTGGAAATCTGTGGCTCTGACTTGTTTTTTCTCTCTGTTGGTAACAAATTATTCACCATGGATGGGAAATGGGATGTTCACTGATCTGTGCGGAGGGGCTCAGATGGAGCAGACCCACAAACACACACGAACACACAAACAGCTGCACTAAAGCCAGCCCTGCATACAGGTTGTACTCAGATCCGTGAATGGAACGAGGCTTTAGCTAACAATGAAGGGGTTGAGGGTTGAAATCCCTCTGGGCTCTGCCATCTGCCACAGTTCACTGGTCTGTGTGGGGCGCAGTTTTGACGGAGATATCACACACATCCACAAACAGCCCAATGTGAACACACATATTGATCCTCCATGTTGAGAATACATTGACCCACCCCAGAGGGACTGTAACCATCCCAGTCACAAAAAATTTGTGGAAAATTTTTTGGGAAAATTTCATCAAAAACTTTGGGAGTTTTTTACTTTCAAGTTTCAGGAATATTGGATTAAATTTTGGTAGACTTTCTGGAAATTTTTGATGACAAAACTTAGTGGGATTTTGTAAAAAATCATTTTTAAGGAAAATTTAACAAATTAAAATCAAGATTTATTTTCTTTTTATGGAATGAAATCTCAGAGATTTCTTTGGAAAACATTCAACAGAAAGTAGGGAAAAATTTCTGCAACTTTCTGGGATGTTTGAAAAGTATTTTGAGGAAAGTTTGGAAATTTTAGTAAACTTCAAGAAATTAAAATCAATAATTTCTAGAATTTTTTCAAGAAGGAAAAATAAAATAAATCAACAAAGAAATTTGGACTGCTAATCAAAAATTTTTTTCAAAATTTTCCAAAAAAAAAAAAAAAAAAAAAAAATTAGTTATTTTTTTTTAGATTTTGAAAACCTTTCTGATCCTGTTGAGAATCTTCGTGGACAAATTTAGAAAACTTTTATAAAAATTTTGATGAAAATTTAAGGGAATTTACACTGATATTAAGATGATTTTTCCTTAAGGAATATTCAAATATTTTAATTGGAAATATTTTGGGCAAAACCTTTAAAACTTCAAACTGAATCTCTTGGAAATATTACATCACACTTGTAGAAAACTTCCTGGACACTTCAAAATTTAAAAAAAAATTGAATTTTTTGGGGGGAAACTTTATAGAATGTTCATAACTTTGTTAGCAAATTTTCAGGAAACTACAAAGGTTTTTATAAAAGCTCTAAACTCATATGGAAATCTCAATAAGGGTCTTACCGCCTGGGTAACGTCTGATGAAATATTTTCTGACTTCATCGTACAGGAAGAGGAGGAGGGCGAAGGGGAGGGCAATGAACCACCACCACAGCCTGAGAAAGAGATGGATACTTAATAAAAAGTATGGTTAATAAGTTAATAAAAAGTAAGTATTGACTTACTTAAGAGGGTACATTCTGAGGGCAGCGTCCATGCCCGGGACGTAACTAAGAGAAACAGCAAAAATTGTCTCTGCAACCAGAGCGAAGTTGAGGACATGGTTCCTAAAAGAAGAAGAGACAGTTCAGAATAATTACAACTGCATGAACCAAAGTTCACCCTCCAGTCATATATCATTAAAACAACTTTTGAATAATTTAATATGCCTACAATGAATGTTTGATGTCAACTTCAATCATGATTACGCCCCAATAATTCACTTTTACTTCCTTTGGCATTTGATTGATGGTTAAAGCGACATTTTATCTGTAAAGTGTTTGGTTTGATGTGATTGCTGCTACTATCTGTGCTGATTGATACGTACTTCATTCCTTGCTGCAGGATGGAGTTCCTCCTGGTCTTACAGATGATCAGATTGGCCCACTGCATGATCACAATATTGACAAAGAAAGCTGTGTGGCAGGTGTACTCCAGGATCTTTCTGTGCTGGTACGTCTGATGGAGAGAACATTTCAAATCCTGAACATGTTTTCTTTTTTACCTTTCGTTGATGAAGCTGTCAGCTCACATGAAAATGGTTACCATAAAATCCTGAATACATGTAACTCTGATGGATTAGACCAAGTTTTACCAAAGTCCTGTAACTCCCATTTTCACTACTGGTGTTCCCCAGGGGTCTTTCCTGGGTCCTCTTCTGTTTATCATCAACTGCTATATCTCTGCCTTATCTTCTGTAAATTCCACACGTATTGTCATTGCTATAAAGGATGACACCAAGCTCCACTTGTCCACCAAACCTATATTCTCTGTCATATCCTGGTCCTTCTGAAACTTACTGAGATTAAGCTGCGAAAAAACATTGAATCTCACTGATGTTTCTAACTTGAAGTTCCTTTGTTTGTGAATTGAGCACAGAAACGTAAGGAAACAAACAAAAAGAAGCCCCGGAGGGATAATTATTAAAAAAAAAAAAAGCAGAATTCAAACAGGTGATACTGACCCACTCTTGTCCATAGGTATCCTCCACGTCATTTACTTCTTTGTCATTCCAGTGCATTCCGATACCCAGCAAGTAATCTGGGAAGAAGCCGTTATCCGCCATGACCACCAAGTATGCAATGAACCCAACCGTGGCCTGAATCATACCTTAAAAAAGAGAAATGGTTTCAATCAGATGGGTTCCTCCCAGTCCAAGTGTCAGTTTCCCAAGGATTGGTTATTTTGATTTATCCACCAAATAGAATCTAACATCATGCGGTGAACTTACCGATCTGTCCATAGGCCATACTGATTAGATTCTGATTCACAAGTTTGTCTCTTCTGGGGTTTCTTGGCTGTCTCTTCATGAGGTCGCTCTCAGGCTTTTCATAAGCCAGAGAGATGGCAGGGACCTGAGAGGCAACACACACAACTTAACTTTGACATCTTAATTAACTTCCTGGATGTGTTGCTGTGCCACAGATTTGATCTTTTCATGAATTTTCTCTCAAGCACGAGAAATTCTAAATGCTCACTATGTTTGTTCCCAGGTCGATACAGAGGATGGTGATGGCTGCCAGAGGCAGCGGGATGTTGAGGAAGACGACCATGACGATGGTAACGATCTGTGGGATGGTAGTGGCCAGAGTGTAGGTGATGGTTTTCTTCAAGTTGTCAAAGATCAGACGGCCTAGAAAAGAGAGGAAATCCAGTTACATGATGCTTTTTGTGGTCTCCGCTTCCACAACTCTGCAGGTTCAGGTCTCACCTTCTTCCACTCCAGTGACGATGGAGGCAAAGTTGTCGTCCAGCAGGATCATGTCAGCCGCATGCTTGGAGACGTCAGATCCGGCGATACCCATGGCAACACCGATGTCAGCCTTCTTCAGAGCGGGAGAGTCGTTCACGCCGTCACCTGTTACAGCTACAATGGCTCCCTGAGGAAAGAAAACAAGATACTCGTAAGATTTCTAACAAAAACAAACGATCAACCACAGCAGATGTCTTTGGACGCGTCTTTATGATCGTACCTGTCTCTGGCAACCTTCCACGATGATCAGTTTCTGCTGAGGAGAGGTTCTGGCGAAGACGATTTCAGTGTGGTGTTTCAGCACAATGTCGAGGTGCTCTGAGGTCATGTTTTGCAGCTCAGCGCCGTGGACGACACAGGCTCTGGCATCCCTAGAAAGGAAATCATAACAGCAGTGGACCATCAGCTGTTTTCCAACAAACAATAGGTAGAAGTAGGGTATAAATGAGTAAAACTCCCTGTCACAAAGGTGTATGAGCCGAACCCTCAGGTCCAAGCTTTGGTGAGTAACTGACCTGGGGTTAACCTCTGACACTGGTACGTTAAAGCGAGCAGCGATGTCTTCAACTGTCCCGTTGCCCTCTGAGATGATACCCACACCTTTGGCAATAGCCTTAGCTGTGATGGGATGGTCACCTGTGACCATGATAACCTGAAGACAAGAAATTAAGACAAGATTTCAAAACCATGACTGTTTTTTAGATTAAGGTTCCATTCATACATCGATTATCTTTACAACTTCTTTGTTTGGAGTCATGGGAGTTCTGTATCTGAGCTGTCATTGGACAAGAGGCAGGGTACACCCTCAACAGATTAGTTTATCACAGGGCTGGCATATACAAACAGATACCCATACATACAGGCAATCTCAAGAGACCAATTAACCTGACAGGCATGTTTTTGTACAGTGGGAGGAAGCCGGGGGACCTTAAGGGAACCCACATAGCATGTGGATCCTTCATGCAAAAAAGTTGCTTAAGAGTTGTAACTGGAAAATACCTGAAAGTTTAGGTCAAAATATTTGCACTGTCTGGAAGTTTCTCAGATGTAAATTTTTGATGCGGTTTACACAGACCGTTTGAAACTTTCTTTGGCTGGACACGTAAAAAGACTTCAGTTTCATACCTTGATTCCAGCGCTCTTGCACTTGCCAACAGCGTCAGGCACACCAGCACGAGGAGGGTCAATCATGGACATGAGGCCGATGAAGCACAGGTTGTCAGTGGGGAAGTTCACCTCTTCAGTGTTAAAAACAAAGTTCCTTGGAAATTGGTCATCAGGCAGTTGTAAGTGGCAGAAACCTGCAGGAAAGAAAAGCCGGTCAGGGGTCTGATTTCTTCACCATGTCGTCAAGACGTAAGTGTGAAGCCACAACTTCATACCCAACACTCTCTCTCCAAGTCCTCCCAGCCTGACGTACGCATTATGGAAAGCATCCCTCATCTTGGCATCCAAAGTCTGCTCTGTACCCCCAATCATGATGCCGGAGCAGTGATCCAAAATTATCTCCGGGGCTCCTTTCATGACCAGCAGGTGCTTGCTTCCACTTGGTGTTGTGTTCTTATGGATAGAAAGCTATGGGACAAGGTACTGCAGTTTAATATCTATGTCATTCATGTCTGCAGTGATGGTATTCTCTCAAGCAAAAAACTATGGCAAAACAGAGCCAAAGGAGATGTTGCCAGGATGCGTACATGGTATTTGTTGGTGGAGTTGAAGGGAATCTCAGCAATCTTGGGGTATTTGTCTCTCATGGTGCTGACTGGTCCACAGGATAGCTCGATACACTTTAGCAGGGCGGCTTCTGAGGCGTCACCAGCTGTATTTCTCTGTGGAAAAGAGACAAACTGACATATCCAAACTCGGCCTGGAAGACAGCGTGACACTTTGAGCTGATGTTATTGATATCCTCCTCTACTGGTGAATTATTTAGACACCTTTGTGATGATCAGAATAGGTGAAGTGAAGCAAACAGGAGAGCTTTGTAGGCTGGTAGATTCTCACCTTCATGATGGGGACGTTGCTCTGATCAGCCAGGAAGACAGCATTGTTACAGAGTCCAGCGACCCTGGACAGGGCGGACCAGGTGGCTGAGCTTTTGTCAAAGGAGGTCCCGCTCTGGTTCTCGGCTGTTTCTGGGTCTTGGATCTGGTTGTCAAACCACATGTGAGCAACAGTCATCCTGTTCTGGGTCAGGGTGCCGGTTTTATCAAAGCAGATGATGGAGGTGGATCCCAGGGTCTCCACGGCTTCCAGGCTCTTCACCAGACAGTTCTTCTTGGCCAAACGCTCTGCAGTCAGAGTCAGACACACCTAGAGCCAAACATCAATTCCATATAATTAATTAAACTTCCATGTATCCTGTTCAAAAACTCTAAAAATTTGGCGCCAGAACTCACAGTGATAGTAGCCAGGAGACATTCTAGCACATTGGCAAAAATGACACCAATGAGGAAGATGATGGCCTCCAGCCAAGAGTACCCCAGGATGAAGCAGGCGAGAAAGACTATGATACCAATGGAGACAGCCATGCCAATGATGATGTTAATCAAATGCCGGATCTCATTAACAATGGGGGGTTGCCTGCCCTGAACACTGGAGGCGAGGTTGGCGATACGACCCATGACGGTACGGTCCCCAGTTTTGATGACAATACCTCTGGCAGTACCTAGAGAATGTTGGAACATTGTCTCAGTTATTTAGTCAGGACCATTTTCAGCAAATAGAATTGATCACTTTCATGCGGTATGTTAAATTTGGATGGATGGTTTTATTAGAGCTCCAGCCCTTCCAAATCTGTAGGTGGAATGCCAAAGCCAGAGGCGAGTGCGGAACACCTTCCTTCTGTTTCATGTGCATCTGTAAAAGCCAAGGCAGGGTGAGCAGCAGCAAAGACCCTTAGGTTACTGAACAAACAGAGCAAGCATCGATGGTAATGCACATGACACTGGTAAAATCAGACACAGAAGAAAACGAATGAGCACGGGTGGAGGTTGCAAAGCGGCTTAAAAATTTGAAACCAAATTGCTTTGACTCTGCAAATTTGTGTTGATAGTTCTCTACCTTCAACACAGTTGGTGGAGAAGAAAGCAATGTTCCTGGTTTCCAAAGGGTTGTCACTGGAGAAGTCTGGAGTACAAATTTGGTACTCAGATTCACCAGTGAGAGAGGAGTTGTCGATCTGAAAGTGTAGAAGTCAAGCAAGAATTAGACACCATTGAGTGACTTTAGTATTGAAACTACTTGAGGGCTGCTCCCTCGGACAAAACTCTAGCTTTTGGTAACATTTCAAGGTGAAGTTGTCCTTCCGGAAGGATCCCTGGCACATATCAATATAGACATAAAGATTATAGCGAGTCTTCAAGATACAAACCTTGCAGCCATGAGCAGAGATGATTCTAAGATCTGCAGGGATCCTGTCTCCGCCCCTCACTTCCACCAGATCTCCCACAACCACCTCTTTCGCATTGATGGTCAGCTTTTGACCATCACGGATAACGACAGCTTGCTGTGGGACAAATTTGGAAACAAGGGACTCAAAAATAAGCTCCTTTGGCAAGGGTTGCATATATGGGGAAAAATGGTGGGGAAAAAAACACCTGTGGGACCAGGTTCTTGAAGGAGTCCGTAATCCTGGAGCTTTTGGCCTCTTGGTAACAATATAAGCAACCAGAGAAGATGATGATTGCAATGAGAAAAACACCCCAGTACAGCTGCAGCAAGAAAGAACAAACAGTTATTCATTCGCTGATGTGTTGTAAGTTTGAATTGTACATTTGAAGCTTCCTTACGCTGTGATTGGTGGGTTCTTCTATGAAGGCAAGCTCGCCAGCATAAGAAAGGAAGCTAAGAATGGCATTGACCCAGAGCAGAATGGAGAAACAACTGGAGAGCTAGAATCAAGAAAAATTGAGAGAGTGATTTTTTTACCATCTGAATATACAAAAGAGGTGTGTTGATTTTTTACTGAAAGACGACTTTTACCTGCTTAAAGAACTTGAGAATTGGAGAAGTCGTAGGAAAAGGTGAGAGCACATTTGGGCCATCACGGGCCAGGTTGTCTTTTGCTCTCAGAATGGAAAGACCCTGAACAGAGACACAAAAATATAAGGTGAGGGATGATTTTTGAATTAAAAAAGAAAGGACACAAAATTGCAATGTGATACATAACAACACAAAAAGATACAGAACTTAACAATTGGATAATAATGCTGTGTTCAAGTTACCTCGGAAGTCTGAGCTGAAAATGACGTCACACCCGAGTTCCCAGCATTTCAGTTACCAAGTCGGAAAAAAGCAAAATCGGAGGTGAAAACAAGATGGCTACATCTAAAAAAGTTATTTTAGTGCTTGTCTTGTCCTTGCTTATATATTTCGACTTGATAACTGAAACGCCAGTAACTTGGGTGTGACGTCATTTTCAGCTCGGACTTCTGAGGTAACTTGAACGCAGCATAAGATACGATGCAATGCTATACACTATGATAAGTTACGATGGAAAACAAAACAAGGCAGTACAAGATGACAAAGTGCAACACGATACGATCATTATGATACAATACAATAAAATACGATCATTATGTTGGATACGATACAAAACAATACAGTCATTACATGATAAGATACAATACAATATGATCACTAAGGTCATTTTGATCTGATACAATTGGATGGATGTGATCGTTACGTTTTACACAATACATAGCGATAGGATGCTATATGGTAAAATAACATGATACGCTATGCTATGAAAAGATGATACAACATAATACGATAAGATGCCATACATTATGAAATGATACGGCACAATATGACATGACATGACACGATTTTGTGGACCTAAACTGTAATGAGTTGTTTGATAGGTGGACGCACCAAAAGTCATGGACCAATGGGACGCCCTCTTGGATTATTTTCTTGTCAGCCACTAAGAAGCTCTGAGCAATGACGTAAGGTTTCCTGACCCATCCTCACTTTAGGGTCAAGGTTTAAGGACCTGACAACAGGCCAGAGCCATTCCAAACATACCTCGGGGAGAAACCACATTCACGTTCCTGGAGGCTCACAATATTCTTCTTTGTGTTCAAGTTCAAGATGCTAAACACTGGGACAGTTCAGTGTAGATTTAAATGATGCTAATCGCTGCACTTGCGATCCTCAAAAGATCAAAAAAGTCAGGCCAGCATCTCCCCTGTGACTGGGGTGAGTGCAGTAGACTTCAAGGATCTTCACTGACTGACTGACAAACAGCGCATACTTACATGGGTGAGGTCAGTCCCATACTTTTTGAGGACTTCATCCGGGGACAGCTTGTGATCATCCTATGGACAAAGAGAGTGTGTGAGGGTAATTGAGAGGGGATTTTTCATGAGACAAGAGAGTGATTCATACACTTGTTTCCGGCCCTGCACTGGGACATACCGTTTTTTTTTTTTTTTTTTTGTGCACTTACCAGATGCAGATCATCCATTTTTCCTCCATCTGACATTGCAGCCAAGTGATACTCATCTCTGGCGCTCTGGATTAAAGAAAGTGAAATATGATAAGCTTGTGCATGTCACTGAGCACAATAAAAACACTTCCTCTCTCGTGACATTACTACAAACCGCAAACAAGGCCAACAGTGCTGTTATGAAACATGCTGCAACCTCTGTTTTAGGTAATCTCAGAGGAAATATGCTCAAACAACTCTCAGTATGGAAAAGTTTAAGGGGTTGCTGAGGCCCCTTCAAATGCATGCTGCACAGGAGATTTCAGGACAAAGAGCTTTAGGCAATCCCCAACTGTCAACAGTAACTTGGTCTGAGTCCAAAAACTGAAGATCATAACAAGTCTGACCTAAAAACACTTACAAATAAAACCAAAATATGTGACAGAGTTCGATACTTACTCCAAGCCCCATGGTTGCAGAGGAAGTCTGAAGACACTCAATCCAGTTGTTGTGATAGATTGCAGATTTCCTTCCCCGCCTCTTTCTCTCCCACACACTCTCTCTCTCACTCTCACTCTTTTCCTAGGTTGCTCTAACATTGTTAGAGTTGGGGAGGAGCTTGGACTGGGTGGGGGCGGTATGACGAGAGGGGTTAAAATGGACGGGTGAGAAGAAGAGGTGCCAGAGAAAGAGGAAGGGGTCTGGTTGTAGTGGGTGACAGGCATTGGTGGAGGTGGTATGCGTAGAAAAGAGGGGGAGGGGTATAGATGACGTCCTCATGTTCTCCCCCGTCTTTCATTCATGAAGTGTGACAGTGCATGTCCGTCCTCCAGCTTCCAGTAAGGATCAACCTCTGCTCGTCTGGGATGTAATTCGACCTTTACAAGCTGTGGGTTTGTGGTTTGGAGGACACACAGCTCACACGCTTGAGCACCAGAGAATCCACCATGTGAATGATTTATTGTTCAGGTGCTGCTCATGAGGTTAAATGGTTCCTAAAAAGGTGATTTCCCCCCATTATTTAGCTCAAAAAGTGAAACTTCCATATATTAATCTATATCAAAAATCCACTATCTCAAAACTTTACAATTTTGTGGAAAAGTCCAGTTTCTTGTCTGCCATGAAGAAAGCTCCATTCAGTTATCTTACTCTGCCCACAGCACCAAAGCTACCAGATACTGGCACACTGAATACAGTGTTACTGTGCTTGATTGGCCAGCCAGTTCACCTGACCTGAACCCCATAAAGGGTTATCATTAAGAGAAGGTTGAGATAAGCTCAAGTTTCGTTTTTGTAATTGAATGCTATTTTTGGGACACTTCATGAGAATGATATTTCTATAAATAAATAAAAAAAATCTTTAACCTTTAAATAAAGCGGTATGATTCCAAAAGTGTAAGAAGCAGAAATGTGAAACATACTGGTATGAATGAGTTGGACCGTATAAACGTTGACAAGCTGAATTGCTACAAAATTTGTACAAAAAAGTTGCAGTCACATTATTTGTGAAACAACTAAAAATACAGTCTTACACCCTTTAGTTATTGCAACACCAGAAAAAACACGAGTTTTGGACATTTCTTTCTTTTGTGCAATGTTTTAATTCTCATGATTTTTTTGTAAAATAATATTGACGTTACATCAGACACTTCTGTTTTTTTTTCCCCTGTGGAGAACACTTCAGTGATATTTGATATAAAAAAGAAACACCAAGCAGCGTGGATTTAGAATATTCAGGAAGTTTTTAATTGAAAACAACATTTACATCAAGATTCTCTTAATTTATCCTTGTTTTATCTCGTCTGACATTTCAGACAAATATTTAACATGGCAGTAAATAACGGTGGAAAAATGGACTGATTCTCCTGCGTTTCTGTTGACTCAGTAGTATGTCTCCTGTTCCACCCAACCTAAAAGAAAACAAAGGAGACACAATTAGGGACACATTTGAGGTCTTTAACTTTAGAAAGTTTTTATTGAGTTTTTATTTGTCACAATGAATCTGCAAGAATCTTCATTTACAATTTTCAGGACTTACAGTTGAGTAAATTTTGGGGGGACTTTCTGGATTTTTGGAGGATAAAGCTTGTGGAATTTTAAACGATTTAAAATCCTTTTTTTTAACTTTCTGAGAAATCTCTTTTGATTTATTTGAAAACATTCTACAGAGAAGTAGGGAAAACTTCCTGCAACTTTTCAGGGTATTGGACAAACCTAGATAAAACATGCTTTAGGAAAAATTAAGGAATTAAAATCAGTTATTCCTGGAAAACTTTGTTAAATATGTTTAAATTTTGGGAAATATTCAACAAAGAATAAGGACTGACATTCAAAAATGTTCAAAACTTTTCAAACAAATGGAACCTGAAAATTAATAAGAATGAAAAAATTGAAATTTTGTACAAATTTTCAGAAATCTTTCCTGAATCCATTTGAAATTTTGAAAAGATTTTAAAATTCTTTTAAGAATTTCTGGAGACAAATTTGGCAAACTTTTTTTTTTAAAAAGGGGAATATTGGAAATATTTTGGGGAAAGCTTTTAAAACCTTAAAAGTCAGTTGGAAGGAACTATTATTTAATATTCAAATACTTTTGGAATTTTAAATAACAGTTCTGGAAATCAAGTTCAAAAATCAAAAATTTGTGGGAACCTTATCAAAACATACAACTAACAGTTATGAAAAAATTAGCAAAAGCTTTGGAAAATTTTCAGGAAAAAATACAAAAGGGTACTTTGGGAATTTGGGAAATGTTTTTGAAATTTCAATGGGAATATTTTTAGGAAACTTTTGACAGAAATTTGAGAAAGTCTTTGAAACGACTTTTGCTATTAAACTTTTGGAAAACTACAAGGATTTCAGGAAAATATGAGTGTGTTAAACAGAAATTTTAATGATTTTCAATTGAAGGTTTGGATCACATGAAACCTCTTTGTTGACCAAGGCAGGGACAAAATTGACTAAGAGGACTTTTTTGTAATCTCTGTCCTCTATTTCAGAGACCTCTTGACACAGAAAAGCAGATTTTTGGAACAAAAGTTTAAAAAGAAACAGAAAGCTTCAATGAGGGTCTTACCACCCGGGTAGCGTCTGATGAGATATTTTCTAGCTTCATCGTACACGAAGATGAGGAGGGAGTAGGGGAAGGCACAGAACCACCAACTTGGCCTGAAAAAAAGAGATGGATACTTAAAAGAAAGTATGGTCCTATCTTTAAAGCTCCATTCATAGTTTATCCCCTTTCTCCAACAGTTTTTATGGTTCTCACTACTGACCCATCTGGGCGAAATCCAACTTCTTGGATAAATCCAGAAAAATCACACCTCTGATGTGATTATGTGTTCTGACTTACCTAAGAGGGTACATTCTTAGGGCAATGTCCATGCCCGGGCAGTAAGTAAGGAAAGCAGCAAGAGCCGTTTCCGCAAACAGACCAAAGATGAGGATACGGTTCCTAGAAAAGGAAAAGACAAATAATTGGTACTGAGTCTAATTTTTACTAACCAAATTTTACCCTCCAGTCATATGTCATTGATGTCATTTCTTCTACTATCTGTGCCGATTCATACGTACTTCATTCCTTGCTGCACGATGGAGTTCCTCCTGGTCTTACAGATGATCAGATCAGCCCACTGCACGACCACAATACTGACAAAGAAAGCTGTGTGGCAGGTGTACTCCAGGACCTTTCTGTGCTGGTATGTCTGATAGAGAGAACATTTCAAGGATGAGCAGATTTTCTTTGAGCTTGAGCGAGTTAGTTTTTGTCCTCAACTTCCCTCTCACTTCTTTCTTGGAGTTGTGGAATCTTCTCAATCAAAGCAGCACTCCACGTGGTGAACTAACTCACAGTTAAACCCCTGTTTGCCCCACTGTTGGCATGGTAATGACCAAAGAGACGAAGAAAGGAGTTGGATGAGAAACTGTCAAAATTCAAGCTATTTTATGTCACTACTGGTGTTCCCCAGGGTTCTTTCCAGGGTCCTCTTCAGTTCATAATAAACCTTTTGTGTCCTGGTCTTATTTTCTGTAAATGCTTCAACTTACTTATAATGTTTTTTTGTTTCATAAGGTGCAATCAAACATCCGTTCTCACTACTGGTGTTCCCCAGGGTTCTTTCCTGGGTCCTATTTGGTTTATCTTTACTGTGTCTTGGCCTTATCTTTTGTGAATTCAACATGTATTTTCGTTGCTATAAGGATGACATCAAGCTCCACCTGTCCTCCAAACCTATTTTCTTCACCAGCTTGCTTTCTTCTCTAACTCCTTCTGACATTGCCAAACACTCATACAACGTATCTAGCTCATGTTTTTAACTTTAACTTCCATTTTTTGTGAATTGAGTACAAAAACAAAATGAAACTGGGAGAAAAAAAAATGGGATAATTGTTGGTACTGACCCACTCCTGTCCGTAACTGTCCACCACGTCCTGTACGTTTCTGTCGTCCCAGGATTTTCTGGTACCTATAAGGTCCGTTGGGTGGAAACCATTTTCAGCCATGACCACGAAGTATGTAAAGAACCCAGCTACGGCCTGCATCATACCTTAAAAAGGAGAAATGGTTTCAATCAGATGGATCTTCCACAGAAGTTTCACAAAAAATTTCTGATCCGCCAATTAGAATTAGGCATCACGAGATGCTTACCGATCTGTCCATAGGCCATACTGATGAGCCTCTCATTCACAAGTTTGTCTCTTCTGGGGTTTCTGGGCTGTCTCTTCATGATGTCGCTCTCAGCTGCTTCGTAAGCCAAGGAGATGGCAGGAACCTGAGAGAGAACAGATGCAGTTTAACTTCCCAGAACGTGTTTTGATGTCCCTGAAGAATAATTCCTTTAGGTAGTTTACCATGTCAGTTCCCAGGTCGATACAGAGGATGGTGACGGTTCCCAGAGGCAGCGGGATGTTGGCGACGATGAAAAGCAGGAAGGGTGAGATCTCGGGGATGTTACTGGTCAGGGTGTAGGCGATGGACTTCTTCAAGTTGTCAAAGATCAGACGGCCTAGAAAAGAGAGGAAATCCAGTTACATGATGCTTTTTGTGGTCTCCACTTTCACAACTCTGCAGGTTCAGGTCTTACCTTCTTCCACTCCAGTAACGATGGAGGCAAAGTTGTCGTCCAGCAGGATCATGTCAGCCGCCTGCTTGGAGACGTCAGATCCGGCGATACCCATGGCAACACCGATGTCGGCCTTCTTCAGAGCGGGAGAGTCGTTCACACCGTCACCTGTTACAGCTACAATGGCTCCCTGAGGAAAGAAAACAAGATACTCGTAGGATTTCCAACAAAAACAGACGATCAAGCATGGAAGATGTCTTTGGACGCATCTTTATGATCGTACCTGTCTCTGGCAACCTTCCACGATGATCAGTTTCTGCTGAGGAGAGGTTCTGGCGAAAACGATTTCAGGGTGGTATTTCAGCACATCATCGAGTTGCTCTGAGGTCATGTCTTTCAGCTCGCCACCGTGGACGACGCAGGCTTTGGCATCCCTAGAAAGGAAATCATAACAGCAGTGGACTATTAGTTGTTTTTAACATCCTTAAACTGGACAAGAGGTACAATAAACGTAAACAATCAAACATTTTCTGAACTGAACCCTCAGGTCCAAGCTTTGTTGAGTCACTGACCTCGGGTTGATTTCTGACACTGGTACGTTCAAGCGAGCGGCAATGTCTTCAACGGTCTCGTTGCCCTCTGAGATGATACCCACACCTTTTGCAATAGCCTTAGCTGTGATGGGATGGTCACCTGTGACCATGATGACCTGAAGACAAGAAATTAAGAGTTTTTTAGATAAAAGTTGAAACTGAAAAATACCTAAAAGTTAAGGTCAGTTTATTTGCCTTGTCTGGAAATTTCTGAGGGTGTACATTTTTGATGAGGTTCACACAGACCATCTGAAACTTGAACCTGAAAAGACTTCAGTTTGGTACCTTGATTCCAGCGCTCCTGCATTTTCCAACAGCATCTGGCACAGCGGCACGAGGAGGGTCAATCATGGCCATGAGGCCGATGAAGCACAGGTTCTCAGTGGGGAAATTCACGTCTTCAGTGTCAAAAGCAAAGCCATCTGGGAACTGGTCATCAGGAAGTTGAAAGTGGCAGAAACCTGTGGGAAAGAAACGCTAGTCAGGGGTCTGATTTCTGATTTCTTCATCATGTAATCAAGACTTAAATGTGTGAAGCCACGTGTTCATACCCAGCACTCTCTCTCCAAGTCCTCCCAGATCAACATAAGCACTCTGGAAAGCATCCTTCATCTCTTCATCTAGAGGCTGCTCTTTGCCAGAGAGCATGATGGTGGAGCAGCGGTCCATAATCCTCTCAGGGGCTCCTTTCATGACCAGCAGGTGCTTGGTTTCACCTGGTGTTGTGTTCGTGTGGATGGAGAGCTATGGGACAAGGAACTCTGGTTAAAACCTTTTTTAATTAAGTCTACAGTGATGTTTTTCTCTCAGTCAAACAACTATTTTTGAAAAATAAATCAGGGGAAATTTGAGGTAGCACAACCACATGGAGACATAAATCAACAATCGCCCCACAAACTTCACCTTGACCTTGTGGTTTTTGCCAGTATTTTTTGTTTAGTTGGACATTTTGAAAGTAAAATTATTTTGTTTTTTCCTTCTGTGTTTTTCGTCTAGTTGAACTTTTCAGTTTTCAGTTTGGGTCCTTGTTTTGTCTTTCTTTGCCTGCTGAGATAAACTAATAAAATAGACATTTGAGTTGGAGTATTATGGGAAACTTTTCCAGATGTGTACCTGGTATTTGTTGGTGGAGTTGAAGGGAATCTCGGCAAGCTTTGGGTATTTTTCCCTCATGCCGCTGACTGATCCGCAGGACAGCTCGATGCACTTCAGCAGAGCGGATTCTGAGGCGTCACCAGCTGTGTTTCTCTGTGGATGAGGGACAGATAAATATACAATACAAGAAATTTACTCATCCCTTAAAGGAAATTCATTTGTCTGGAATCTCATCAAAAGTTCTCTCTTGTAGGACAGTCAACATCCAGTCAGGTGAGACGAGATAGTGACACGGTTAAGGTCTCCTGATCTTAGTACACCTCAGGATGTTGAGTCTGTATCCTAGCAACAGCATCATGGAGAATACATGTATACAAGTTTTGTTCTGATATGACTGAACTCCCTTAGAACATATTATTGGCGAAGAGCAACTACTAACAGCCCAATTATCTGGACACCACAACTTCTCCATGACAGTTATGTGTGAAGAGTTACTCCATATTAGTGGGTTTGAAACTGGTTGTGGAGAGCTTTGTAGGCCAATGTTGCATACTGGTAGATTTTCACCTTCAGGATGGGGACGTCGTGCTGATCAGCCAGGAAGACGGCACGGTTACAGAGCCCAGCAACCCTGGACAGGGCGGACCAGGTGGCCGAGCTCCTATCAAAAGAGTTCCCGCTCTGGTTCTCGGTGGTGTCGGCCTCGTGGATCTGGTTGTCAAACCACATGTGAGCCACAGTCATCCTGTTCTGGGTCAGAGTGCCGGTCTTATCGGAGCAGATGGTGGAGGTGGATCCCAGGGTCTCCACGGCTTCCAGGTTCTTCACTAAGCAGTTCTTCTTGGCCATACGCTTGGCGGTCAGAGTCAGACACACCTAGAGCCAAACATCATTTCCATATGATTAATTTAACTTCCACATATCCTGTTCAAAAACACGCAACACGTGACACCAGAACTCACAGTGACAGTAGCCAGGAGACCTTCAGGCACGTTAGCGACGATGATACCGATGAGGAAGATGATGGCCTCCAGCCAATTGTACCCAAGGCAGAGCGAGAGGATGAAGAAGGAGACACCAATAAAGACGGCCACACCGGTGATGATGTGAATGAAATGCTCGATCTCGACGGCGATGGGGGTTTTGCCGCCTTCAAGGCTGGAAGCGAGGGTGGCGATTCGACCCATGACGGTACGGTCTCCGGTGTTGATGACAATCCCTCTGGCGGTACCTGGAGAAAATGTCTGTTAGGACCACTTTCATCAAATAGAATTAATTACCTTTAATACATAAAGCCAAGGAAGGAAGAGCAGCAGCAAAGACCCTTAGGTTACAGAACAAAGCAGGCAACTTACTGCAGTTGTTTTCATGCAGCAAGTTGTTCTGGGAAGTTCCAGCCTTTCCACTTGTGCATGTGGAGCGACTAGAGCGCACCTCCCTTCTGTTTCATGTGCATCCACAAATGTCAAGGTAGGAAGAGCAGCAGCAAAGACCCTTAGGGTAGAGAAGAGAGCATGCATCAGTGGCAATGCATATGACACTGGTAAAATCAGACATGTCATAAAAAGGAGGAGCTAGGATGGAGGTTGCCAAGGAGTTTGCAGAGGAAACAGGAAGAGCAGGCAGGCTGAAGCACCTTAGACAGGACACTGATTTTGAAACTTAACCCTGAGTAATTAAGTTTTTTACCTTCAACACAGTTGGTGGAGAAGAAAACAATGTTCCTGGTCTCCAGAGGATTTTCATTGGAGAAGTCCGGTGTACGAATTTGGGGCTCGGACTCGCCAGTGAGGGAGGAGTTGTCGACCTGGAAGTGTAAAAGCTTTAGCACTGGAACACAAATGTCTGCAGTGAAGTGAAGTGACATGAATGGTTTGGATGTTTGGATTTACATTCTAGCGAGGATTGACTGTTTTATGACCTCCAGAGCACAGTAATTAGTTTGTTCTCAGTTTCCAATAAAAAGCAAACAAAAGTACATCGGTTATACAATAGCTGGTGTGAAATCAGTCAGAGAACTTTTACTGTATTAAACGTGGGGTAGGCAGGGTCTGAGGAAGTGCCAGTTTTTGGGATAAATCTTGAATGTAAACTCTACCCCTCCCAACCAGTTTGTCCCTCAGTTCCTCCTCTCCCCTCCCTCTCTGCTTCAGCAAGCCCCGCCCACAAACAGAGGCCCAGCCAACAGGGGCCCAGTCGACGTGAAAGTAAAAAGCACTGGTGCTACTGTAGATGCCAACAGACTACCAGCAAACACAATGTTTGCAGGACTTCTACATCTAGGATAAAGTGACATAGTCCTGGACCTGAGGTAAACAGTTTAGCGGCGCTACAACACGCTACAGCAGGTCCGTTTGACAAGAAACACTTCTGTTACAGACACTTGTCTTACTTTGTTAAAGCGGTTTACCTGTCCAGCAGAAAGGTTACAGGGTCACCAAGATCCTGAAGCCTCCCCCATCGGTTATGCTGATGTTGACCTGGCTTCTTAGCTCTTGTCCGGTCTACCTCTTTTATAAGCGTTATTCTGCTAGAGTCTCCCATATTTACTTTGTTTTCTTACTTGTGTCGGCAGTCGTGGCCAAAGATGGATTCAGACAATATTCCGTACTTTATGGTTGGTTTCTATTGTCCACTTTTGTAGCACATAATTTTGTTTGGGCTCATGAACGACACAGAAGAGTAGCATCCGCCTCACAACCAATCAGGTTGGGGGAGGCGGAGAACGGCTTTGTTTACAGTCAGAAAGAGCGGGCCACTCAAAAAATGTTCAAATGTTGACTACACAGACATAAGAGAACACAAAGATATCTTGATATTCCCAAATGTCATCAATAACTAATAGGTTTTGACTGATATTTAAAGCTTTTTTGTAAATACACCACAAAAAAAGATGCTTCTTTAATGGAATCCTGCCGACCCCACCTTTAACTTCAGAGTGAATTTGATGCCAGAGGGCCTGTGACTTTGGAGAACAACCAAAACCAGCTACAGATTTGCAACATGTAATTTAGAGCAACTGTTAAACATGAAATTTCGAAATCATGTTCAAGCAGCTTTGGGCGTGCCCTGGCACCTTGACAGACATCAGAGTGCAATGCATGTAGGGGGATGGCCGTTATCAGGGTGTGGAGCAGTTGTACAAACTGAGCCAACAGTGGTGTATTCATGAGAGAAAGAAAAGTCAGTCAACAGAAGACTTTCTTTTGAGCTGTCGTACCCAAAGCTCTTAATTCTGCTTGGGTGGGAGAGGATTTAGGAGAGGGGAGGGAAACCAGATGAGCTACATGTCAGAACACTTGATGGAAACCTTTGTACCTTCAAACCAGCACCTACAGTGAACATGACTTTCTGATCTGCCTTTGGAATATAAAGTGGATTATAGCGGTTCTTTGAGGGACAAACCTTGCAGCCATGAGCAGAGATGACTCTCAGATCTGCAGGGACCCTGTCTCCACCCTTCACCTCCACCAGATCTCCTGACACCACCTCTTCGGCGTTGATACTCATCTTTTCACCGTCACGGATAACAAGGGCTTGCTGTGGGACAAATTTTGAAACAGAGGACTCAATAATAAGCTCTTTCGTTGAAGATTGTTTATACAGGGGGGGGAAATGACGGGAAAAGCTCACCTGTGGGACCAGGTTCTTGAAGGAGTCCATAATCTTGGAGCTCTTGGACTCTTGGTAATAAGAGAAGCAACCAGTGATGACGACGACAGCAGTGAGCACAATACCCAGGTACAACTGCAGCGAGAGAAAACAGTCAGTCAATCATTTATGGTGGGTGTAACTCCTCAAGTACAGGTGGAGAAGTCCTTACATTATCATTAGCAGGTTCATCTGTTGTGGCAACCTCAATGCCGTAAGCGAGGAAGCCAAGGAAAGCTCCGATCCACAGCAGCATGGAGAAACCGCTGAAGAGCTAGAATCAAAAGAAACAAAAAGACTGATTCAGGACTCTTCTGGTACTACTGGAAGATGTATCTACGTTTTTTTTTAACCATCTGGGCATTTCCACTTCAAGGCGATTTTTACCTGCTTACAAAACTTGACCCATTCGGGTGTGGTTGGAGGAGGTGTGAGGGTGTTTGGGCCGTCCCGGGCCAGGACCTCTCTTGCTCTTTCCGTGGTAAGACCCTGATCAGAGACACAAAAACAAGGTGAGGGATGATTTTGGAATCATCGCAACATAGGAAACAATAGGTTAAAATGTGATACGACCATTGTGATTGTGTGTAGTAGACTTAGAGGTGCTCCACTGCAGGGTTACCTGGGTGAGGTCAGTTCCATACTTTTCGTGAAGTTCATCCAGGGACAGCTTGTGATCATCCTAAGGAGAGAGGGAAAGGGAATCAAAGATGACACCTGGACCAGGCAACAATCTGGAAATCTCAAAACATGCTGATGATTCCAAAAGTGAGATAAACTTGGTCCACATGGGAGGACTCAATCTATTCAGTCCCATCAGCATCACCCATCTGGTTACCTCCGCCAAGGAGGTTATGTTTTCGGTAGAATTGGTTTGTCTGTTTGTCTGTTAGCAACTTTACGGAGAAAGTAACAGATGGATTGACCCGAAATTTTCACCAGAGGTGCGTCTCCCATTAAATTTTGTTGGTGATCCGGACAAACTTCTGGATACTGTGATCCAGAACACACAAATATAAGGGTGTCGTTGGAATTTTCAGTGCTAAAAGATAACCAATGGGCGGCACAGTGGTGTAGATAGGCGGCACAGTGGTGTAGTGGTTAGCACTGTCGCCTCACAACCAGAATGGTCTGGGTTCAAATCCTGGTCAGGGCTTTTCTTGTTTTAGGAACATTATGAACAGTGAACATACCAGTTTAAACACAAATAAAGTTAATAAAAGACAAGTAACAGTAAAAGTTTTGGTGTGAATCACAATATAAGGGGGGACATGAGCTGCTTGGCGGAGATCTGCGCTCTCCAAGTGCTTTTCTAGTTTTATTATACTGTACAAATCTTCCTTTGAGAGTAAAGATCAAACGCAAACCAAAGTTTATCTGGAAGTTAAATTCCAGCGATGCAGGCACAATCATGCCCGGGCACTGTTGTTAAAAAAAAAGGCCTCCAGCCAGTGAATGAATAGATTGTAATTCCGATGATCTGTGATGATATCTGCCTCCTACCTCATATTTTCCATAACGGCTTAAATGCTGTAATCTTTGCACGCAATGCAGTAGAGCAGAACATGAATCTGAATTTTCAAGTTCCGCAGAAGACTCTGTTTTCTGAGAGGAGACCTGAACTCTTGCAACATCCTGAGGAATGCAGTGAGACAAACAATATAAACATAGAAAGTATTTCCTCTTAACGTCATTGTCAACACACGGGAAATTGCGTCTCTCTCTTCTCTGGGGTCTTCTTTTTGAATAACAGAGTTCTTCTTCTCGACGTGATGAACACACAGCTTTGTACTCGTTATTTGTCATCTTGGTAAATCCGTCCCTTGGTGTCAAATTATTTGCTGACCTTTTTTTCCCCTGATTTTAAGTGCCTGGGATGTTGGAAAATTACCAACAGATCCAGAACAAAGCTGACTCCGTTGAAATTAAGAGCAACTGTTCAACGCAGGAAATTCCAAAATCACAATGAAGCTACAAGCAGCTTTGGGCGTGTCCTGGCACCTTTGCGCACATCAGGGTTCAATACATGTGGGGGCTTGGCGGTAGCTGGGTGTGGATCCGTTGCAGAGGTTGTAACAACAATGTTGTTTTTATAAGAAAAAAGAAAAGTCAAACAGTTCGGAGTTTTTATGTCTTTGACACAACGGGAACCTGTGGATTTTTGTCCGTGACCATCTTAGTTCTGCTTGGATATGGGAAGATTTGGAATTTTTCACTGGGCCTACAACACCTGCAAAGTCAGGTAAGTTTCAGGACATGTTTAGACCCTCAAAAGTCCAACTTTCCACTTGGAATAACCATCATTATCTTCGGCTTTGGAATTACAACCGGGTCCTCACATCAACTCTGTGTTTCGGGTCTTCATAAAGTAGGTGTGTCCACCAGTCTGCAAATATTCACACCTTTTTATTTCAGGACCTGTGTGGCTGTGGCTGATAAAGTTATTTACAGATCAAACTACTCTGGAGACAATCCTGATAAGAGCCTTGGCGGATCTATATTCACATGATTTAGGAGTAAGTCTCAGCTGTGACCACGAGTGTGACCACGGCCTGTATGAGTCATCTTTGTGAATTTGATGCCTGTTTTACTCAAGCGCAGTGATTCAGACAAATTTTCCACCCTGGCATGAGGGCGCACTGCTTTTCCATTTCTTCGTGTACTTACTATGTCAACTTCTTTCTTCAGATCATCCATCCCTTTCTCCCCTTTGCCTCCTTTTTTGCTTTTCTTTTCCTCGCCATCCGTCCCTCTCTGAATAGCAGAAGGAAAACATATAAAAGCACAATAAGCATGACACTGAGTACATGTAAGAGACTTCCTCTTTTGTGGCGCCAAGGAGTGGCACTGTCGCTGTTCAAACATGCGCTATACGTTATGTTGGTCGTTCTTAAAGAGGAATGTGCTCGTAAAACTCTCCGTATGGAAAAGTTTAAGGGGTTTCAGAGACTCCTAAGAGCGTCTCTCAAAATTAAGTAATGTCGGCTGTTAAGAGGAAGCAGTAACTTGATCTAAGCTTAAAAACTGGGAATCGTAACAAGTCTAAAACTAAAGACTCTTAGAAAGTTAGGCCAAAACATGTGACAGAGTTGTATACTCACTCCCAGCCCCATGGTTGCAGAGGAAGTCTGCGAGAATTCAGTCCAATTGTCTTTTTAAACTGCAGTTTTCCTCTCTCAGACAGTCCCTCTGTTTGCTCTGTTGCGTCTGCCTCGTGTCTTCCTCACTCCCCGGAGCAGAAAAGTTAGGTTTCTTCACATTAGCATACCTTTATACCCCCAAACTGGCTCACACGAGGAACAAAGTGGAGGGAGGAGCTTGAAATGAAGGGGGACTGGTGGAGAAGAGAGGGTAAACTTAACAGGTGAGAAGTAGAAGTGGCAAGGGAAGGAAGAAGAGAGGGGTGTGGTAGTTTACTGAGTGGGAGGGAGGGAGGCGTAGGTGGAGGAAGTGTGTAGAGGAAAGGGGAGGAGTAGAGCTTGCTCAACTTCCCTGTTTTGTTCGTGTCTTTTTTACATATTCCCCCGGGCTTAAGTGCAGAAATATGAAAGAAACCAGAGTCCCAGTGTGAATTTTGTGAAATGTTTGATGATTTTTTTGATAATGTCAACATGGCATCAAAAACGTTTGTGCTTTTTGGTATAACTAAGAGAAAGAAACACACTTTAAGCCAGCCCAGATGTACAATGGTAAGGAAATATTTTATTGAGAAGGACATATACATCAAGATTTTCTTAATTTATCCATGTTTTTGTGTTTTTTTCCCGTCTGGCTAACATTTCAGACAAATATGTAACATGGCAGCAAAAAACGATGAAACACTGACTGCTCCCCTCTGCGTATGTGTCGACTCAGTAGTATGTCTCCTGCTCCACCCAACCTGGAAACCAAAGGAGACACAATTAGGGACATGTTCAGGGTCTGAATTTTCTTGTTGTCATACAGAGACTTTTAACTTTGTGCTCAGGCTGCAGGGTGAAATCACGGGACATGATTAGTGTCAATGATTCAGAGCCACGACTTTCTTTGTGAAGAGACGGGGAGATGGATGATATCATCACTCATGACCCAAAAGATGTAAATCTCATAAAACTTCATGAGAAGTTGACAAGATTTGCATGCTTGACTTGTGTGATTTCGCATCTTTTGGCTGCGCTCCGCTGAGCCCAGAGCTGCGTTTTATTTTTAGGCCCCAAACATGGAGAAGTCGTGTTTCATAGAGAGCTCAAAATCACTGGACTGGAATCATGGGTTCAACTTCAGACACCAAAGTTTTAGCTCTTGTCTTTATCTGCTTTAATCCATTCCTGTTTGTTTGGAAATCTGTGGCTCTGACTTGTTTTCTCTCTCTGTTGGTAACAAATTATTCACCATGGATGGGCAATGGGATGTTCACTGATCTGTGCGGAGGGGCTCAGATGGAGCAGACCCACAAACACACACGAACACACAAACAGCTGCACTAAAGCCAGCCCTGCATACAGGTTGTACTCAGATCCGTGAATGGAACGAGGCTTTAGCTAACAATGGAGGGGTTGAGGGTTGAAATCCCTCTGGGCTCTGCCATCTGCCACAGTTCACTGGTCTGTGTGGGGCGCAGTTTTGATGGAGATATCACACACATCCACAAACACACATGAAACTGACACAAGGGGACACAAACAGCTCCATGTACCCTCAACTTTACATCATCATTTATCACTACAGTATTGATTTTACTCTCTGTATCAGACAAAATATCTGCCAATTAGTGAGTGGGAGAAAAAAAAAGTTCTTGTTGGTTGTTAAGCAAAGTATTTCACTGAGGAAACAGTGAAAGAATTTTTGAAATATAATGAGAGCAAATTTTTAGAACTTGATTTTTTCTGCTCAACTTTGAGACCTCCTGGACTTTTTTTCTGTGGAAATTTTAAGATTTTTCCTAAAATGTTGCTAGAAAAATAAATAAATAAAATAAAATAAAATAAAATAGACCTTTAGAAACAAGAACGTGAATTCCAAAAATGAGAAAAATCTACAGAAATTTTAAAGATTTACTAAAGAAATTTCTGAAATCCAGTGGAAGCCTTACATAATTAATTTGAAAAAAAAAAGGCTAAATTATGAGGAAAATTTTCCCAAAATATGACTAAATTTTTAAAAGGATTTTGGGAAACTTTCAGATATAAACTGGTATTTCCAGAGTTTCAAAAAAAATCTTAAAAATATATCTAAAATTTTAAACATTTGGTTTTTTAGAAAAATCATCATAAGTTCATAAGAATTTTGTAACGCTTGAAAAATCAAAAACAAAATTTTAAGAATGTAATGGATGTCATGATTGTATTTTTGGGAGACCTTAGTGACAGTTCAGGAAATTGTTGTCAAACTTTGGAGTTTTTGATTTAAGATTTATTTTGAAAAAATTTGGGAAACTTTCAATGAAAAATTTAAACTGAAAAATTGAAGAAAAAAAAATTGGGTCTCATCTAGAATTTTTAAAGAAAAGATTTTGGGTTAGGTTTTGTAAAACTTTGCAAATTTTTGATATATTTTTGGGACACTTACAGTTATATCCTGGAAGTTTGTAAAACTTCAAATACAATCTTTATGCAAAATTATGGGGCCATTTTTTTCATTAAAAAATAGTGGGAAGATTAAGAGTTTTTTTTAAAATGGGAACTACAAGAAACATCTATGAACATTTTGACTGGATTTGTTTTGGACAGAGACAACATTTACCTCCTGATACAGAGAGCACAGGCAGACCTGTGATATAAAAGTCCTAATAAAAGAACCCAAAAAGCTTAAATAAGGGTCTTACCGCCTGGGTTGCGTCTGAGGATATATCTTCTGGCTTCATCATACAGGAAGATGAGGAGGGAGTAGGGGAAGGCACAGAACCACCAACATGGCCTGAGGAAGAGAAGGACAGACGGAGAGAGATTTAGTTTGAGCAGGAAAGTGACAAAAATGATAAAAACACTTTCGCAGACTGTTGAAGGAAAGAGTCGTATATCCACGGGGGTTTGGAGAGCTTCAGGGGGACATTAGACCATTTAGATCAATTCATATGCTGATGATACCTCGCTTTGAATATTAGGTTCTTTAACTAATGAGTTCTTATGAGAGTGTTTGTGGTGTGTTTGGATGTCATAGCAGGATGGATCTGCTGGAAAAAGTGTGGACGTGAGTGAAATTCAGCAGGGACAACAATGTGGAAGACGCTCTGTGGCGAAGGTCGGCAAATTCAGAGAAAAAAGGATTTCACGGATGACCACTTTAATAAGGATAATGCATATTGTGCTCATCAAATCCCCCAGTCTGCATTAAAATGAATGTTCTGAGTGTTTACACAGAAAATGAGATCATACCGACAGGAACAACCACAGACTGAAAGAGCTGATCAGATAATTAGTGTATCGACAGAAATAGAAAGTCACTCCGGTCAGGTAAAGTTCAACTCTTTGGTTAAAAGGCTGCAGTGTGTGTGTATGAGTGTGTGTGTGTCAGTGTGTTTTTACTTACTTGAGAGGGTACATTCTGAGGGCCACGTCCATGCCAGGACAGTATGAAAGGAAGGCAGCAAGAGCCGTCTCCTCAAACAGTCCGAAGATGAGGATTCGGTTCCTAGAGTAAAAGGAGACAATTAAGAACAAATAAAACATCTAATTTTCATGAACTAAATTAACCTCATCAATCCATTAATCCATAGTTGACAGCAAGTACAAGTTTGGATGTGACTTTCTATACTTTCTGTGCCGATTCATACGTACTTCATTCCTTGCTGCAGGATGGAGTTCCTCCTGGTCTTACAGATGATCAGATCGGCCCACTGCACGACCACAATACTGGCGAAGAAGGCTGTGTGGCAGGTGAACTCGACGATCTTTCTGCGCTCGTACGTCTGGTGGAGAGAACATTTTAAGAACATGAATGTAAGTAACTCAATTCTTTGTTAAAAGGGTGACTGGACTCGTTTGAGGTTCTTGGAGATGTTTCGACTCTCTTTCAAAAGGTCGAATGTGAAGTTTTTTTAATCAAATCTGCACTCACACAAGTTTTTTAACTCGATAGTAAACCACTGTTTTCCCAAAATGTACAATTATGTCAAAATGAGGTAGAAAAATAATCAAACAGAAGCACTTATTTTCTATTACTTTTGGTGTCCTCCAGGGTTCTGTCCTGGGGCCTCTTCTCTAATTTACCATTAATTTCAACACTAATCTGTCCACCAAACAGACCTCATCCCGTTTGCCCATTTTTAATTTATGTCTCAATGAGCGACAAAAACAGCCAAACAAAAATGTTTTCTGTCACCACTGGAGTTCCCCTCGGCTCTTTCCTGGGGCCTCTTCTGTTTTTATCTGCCCACAACCTCTTAGCAGGAACTTCTCCAGCTCGATTGCTGCAAGGATGAATCCCAGCTCCACCAAGGGAACAAAACATAGACTGTATATACTGTGGACAACTTGGTTCCGCCTTCCACCAGTATACGGTTTTGAAGCCGAAAAGCTCTCGGTAATTCTACGTTTTTTCTCCATTTCCTAAAATCAACATTGCGCAGTAGTGTTGAACGCATTCGGCGGTAGAGTTGCCCAGAGTGGCTGTGATGATGCTCGGCTCAAACAGCGTATCCTCCCGGTGAGCTACGTAATCTTCGTACACCCATAGGCTGTATCAGGTGTCAATCATAGAAAACATGAACCCCCTAATAACTTTTAAAAACAGAGCCGTACAGAAAAAAGAGGACTTGAGCACAAACTAGTCTTACTGTAACTACATGTCAACATCACAAGCAGGGGAGAGAAAAATTTATATTCTATGTAATAAATTTCTAAAGTTTGTCCACAGCTCCATAGGGATTGCTGGAGGAGGCAGGATTTATGACCTATACTGCAGCCCATCAACAGAGGGTGCTGTTCTCGGAGTGGCTTCACCCAGAGAGGAGGCTGACTCTGTCCATTCTATAAACAGTCTATGGGCCAAACCGAGTTCCTTCCCCTTTATTACTTCCTTCTCTGAATGCTTATCCAGTTTCTTATGTAACTTGAGGTAACAATTCAATATAGAAGTGAAATGAGGAAATAAAAGAAAACCATTGATAATAAAAATAGACACAAATGGTGATTACTAACCCATTCCTGTCCATAACTGTCTTCCAAGTCGTTGACATATTTGTTGTCCCAGAGCACTCTGATACCGATCAGGTCCATGGGGAGGAAACCGTTTTCAGCCAGGATCACAAAGTATGTGAAGAACCCAGCCGTGGCCTGCATCATACCTAGAAGAAAAAAGGAAAGACTTTAATCAGACGGGTCCGTTAAAGGTAGAATTGATCAGGCGTCATTATCAATCAATTTACCAATCTGTCCGTAGGCTATACTGATCAGCCTCTCGTTCACCAGTTTGTCTGTTTTGGGGTTTCTGGGCTGTCTCTTCATGATGTCGCTCTCAGCTGCTTCATAAGCCAGAGAGATGGCGGGAACCTGAGAGAGAACAGATGCAGTTTAACTTCCAAGAACGTGTTTTGATGTCCCTGAAGAATAATTCCTTGAGGTAGTTTACCATGTCAGTTCCCAGGTCGATACAGAGGATGGTGACGGTTCCCAGAGGCAGCGGGATGTTGGCGATGATAAAAAGCAGGAAGGGTGAGATCTCAGGGATGTTACTGGTCAGGGTGTAGGCGATGGACTTCTTCAAGTTGTCAAAGATCAGACGGCCTAGAAAAGAGAGGAAATCCAGTTACATGATGCTTTTTGTGGTCTCCGCTTTCACAACTCTGCAGGTTCAGGTCTTACCTTCCTCCACTCCAGTAACGATGGAGGCAAAGTTGTCGTCCAGCAGGATCATGTCAGCCGCCTGCTTGGAGACGTCAGATCCGGCGATACCCATGGCAACACCGATGTCAGCCTTCTTCAGAGCAGGAGAGTCGTTCACACCGTCACCTGTTACAGCTACAATGGCTCCCTGAGGAAAGAAAACAAGATACTTGTAAGATTTCTAACAAAAACAGACGATCAAGCATGGAGGATGTCTTTGGATGCATCTTTATGATCGTACCTGTCTCTGGCAACCTTCCACAATGATCAGTTTCTGCTGAGGAGAGGTTCTGGCGAAGACGATTTCAGTGTGGTGTTTCAGCACATCATCGAGGTGCTCTGAGGTCATGTCTTTCAGCTCTCCACCGTGGACGACGCAGGCTTTGGCATCCCTAGAAAGGAAATCATAACAGCAGTGGACCATTAGTTACAACCGGATAAGAGACAAAAGTATAAAAAGATTAGTTTGTCGAAGTTTCCCCTCCAAGACTCCAACATTTTTTAATTTCCATGAGAGACTGCGCTCTGCTGATGCTGACAGAGACTCAAATCAGCCATCTGCTCCAAGACCAGAATGGATTTATGAGTCTGCAGTAGAAAACAGTAAAAGCCTTTCTGGCGATGGAGTGAACAGGACCTCTTTAGCCAACACTGATGAAATTTTGTTCAAGCAGTTGAAGTGCTGCCACAGACAAAAACTGAAAGTGGGATGACAAACTAACCACTCAAGTCGGTCCATATTCGCCAGAAACACAATTTTGATCAGTAACCAGATTACATCTAGAACGTAAATATAGAGTTCAAGCTTTAGTGAGAGACTAACCTGGGGTTGACCTCTGACACTGGTACGTTCAAGCGAGCGGCGATGTCTTCAACGGTCTCGTTGCCTTCAGAGATGATACCCACACCTTTGGCAATAGCCTTGGCTGTGATAGGATGGTCACCTGTGACCATGATGACCTGTGAACAAGAAATGATTTTTGAATATTTCTGCCCGGTGAAATGTTGGGATTCCTACGCCGTGGATACAAATTTCAGACCTTGATTCCAGCGCTCCTGCATTTTCCAACAGCATCTGGCACAGCGGCACGAGGAGGGTCAATCATGGACATGAGGCCGATGAAGCACAGGTTCTCAGTGGGAAAGTTCACCTCTTCAGTGTCAAAAGCGAAGCCATCTGGGAACTGGTCATCAGGCAGGCTGAAGTGGCAGAAACCTGCGGGAAAGAAACACTAGTCAGGGGTCTGATTTCTTCGCCGTGTAATCAAGACGTAAAAGTGTGAAAGCCACGTGTTCGTACCCAGCACTCTCTCTCCAAGTCCTCCCAGCTCAACGTAAGCGTTCTGGAAAGCGTCCTTCATCTCGTCATCCAGAGTCTGCTCTTTTCCTGCGATCATGATGGTGGAGCAGCGGTCCAGGATCCTCTCGGGGGCTCCTTTCATGACCAGGAGGTGCTTGGTTTCTCCTGGTGTCGCGTTCTTGTGGATGGAGAGCTAAGGGACAAAGTGTTGTAGTTTTAAATCTGTTTTGATGACGTCTTAAAATCTAAAACACTCATTCATCCCAAACAAATCAGTGGTGATATGACGTAGAACAACCACAAGGGGGTGCAAATCAACAATTGCCCCAGTTACATTTACAACCTTTATTATCTCAGAAATGATGATGTTTTTAAAATTTACATATAATTCTAAGACAATATTCAGCGTCATCGCACCAGGACTGCTAGCTGGACTCTTCTACTACTGAGCCATGTTGTTGTAATATGAAAACATGGCAGCATATGTTCCTGTATCTACTGTTTAGAATAAATAAAGCCCTCATAGATGTGTAAGTGACCCTCAGACCATTAGCGATGCTGGCTTTTTATTTATGCGTTTATAACAAGCGAGTTTATAGGGTGACCATATGTCCTGTTTTACCCGGACATGCCCTCTTTTTAGGGGGCTGTGCGGCCTGTCCGGCGTTGTCTGGCTTTGTCTGAGGGAGTTTATAAAATCCTTCAGATGTCCGGGGTTTTATATGGAGGTTTTCAGTTTGTGTCACGTGGACTTACTGAGTTAGAAGCGCGTAAAAACACTCGATCTGACCCGAAAATCTCTCAAAGTTAATCTCCGCTCCCTGCTTAGTCGTGTCCTCTTTTTGGGGATTCATAATATCGTCACCTCAAGTAGTATAATATAACAGTATAATCAGTGTTTGGGAATGCAGTTACTTCCCACTACAGAGTCATGCCTACTGTTGCATTCATTTAGCGACAATATCCAGCCTCTCTAACTCAGTCATGTTTCTACCCCAGTGTTTTTTTTTTCTTTAGGATAGATGTTGCTTGCATCAAATCTAGAATGACTATATATTTTAATATTTTTACTTCTGTTATTTTTGCACTATTTCCAAGTATTTGGGGTGGTAAAAGTAAGCTCCTATGATGATGGGATTAACTAAACCCTTATGAAACTGATGAAAAAACAAACAATTAATAACGAAAGAGCACTAGAAATGTGTGAAACGTTGTCAGGATGTGTACCTGGTATTTGTTGGTGGAGTTGAAGGGAATCTCGGCAACCTTGGGGTATTTGTCTCTCATGCCGCCGACTGATCCGCAGCACAGCTCGATACACTTCAGCAGGGCGGCTTCTGAGGCGTCACCGGCTACATCTCTCTGTGGATGAAGGGTAAATAAATACATCAGTGGGTTTGAAAGCTTTTCCCTTTGTAAGAAGAAACTGACTTAACTCACAAAGACAGCATATCACGGACTGTTTCACTGGCTACTATCACGGCCTGTTCTGCTTGTTTTTGTTTGGCTTCCACTGAGCAGTTTGAGAAAGAAATTAACTTGCCAGCCATCATTCAGAAATAAATCACTCGCTCTGTTTGGCTTCTTTGTCTATAGCACCAGCAGCAGCGGTAGCAGCTATATATTTGCGTAAAAGCCTTTCATTAGGTTGAGTGCTTTTTATAAAGATTTGTAGTGCAGTCTGGCTGATTTGGTATTTTTGCAGGATCCAAAAAGTTCCTCGCCAAGTCACCTCCCACACTGGATCTCAGAATCCTCGCTGTGTACTATCAAATTAAACGAAATGTTGTCAGCTTTCTGTTTGCTCACAGCTCGGCCTGAAAGACGGCGTGACACCTCGAGCTGATGTTATTGATAACCTCCTCTACAGGTGAATTATTTAGACAGCTTTGTGATGATCAGAAAAGGTGAAGTGAAGCAAACAGGAGAGCTTTGCAGGCTGATATAGTTCACCTTCAGGATGGGGACGTTGTTCTGCTCGGCCAGGAAGACGGCGCGGTTACAGAGTCCGGCGATCCTCGCCAGGGCAGACCAGGTGGCTGAGCTCCTGTCGAAGGAGGTTCCACTCTGGTTCTCGGTGGTGTCGGCCTCGTGGATCTGGTTGTCAAACCACATGTGAGCCACAGTCATCCTGTTCTGGGTCAGGGTGCCGGTTTTGTCAGAGCAGATGGTGGAGGTGGATCCCAGGGTCTCCACGGCTTCCAGGTTCTTCACCAGACAGTTCTTCTTGGCCATACGCTTGGCGGTCAGAGTCAGACACACCTAGAGCCAAACATCATTTCCATATGATTAATTTCACTTCTTATATCCTGTTAAAAAAAACACGCAACATGTGACGCCAGAACTCACAGTGACAGTAGCCAGGAGACCTTCAGGCACGTTAGCGACGATGATACCGATGAGGAAGATGACGGCCTCCAGCCATCCATAACCGAGGATGAGTGAGAGGATGAAGAAGGAGACGCCGAGGAAGACGGCCACACCGGTGATGATGTGGATGAAATGCTCGATCTCGACGGCGATGGGGGTTTTGCCGCCTTCAAGGCTGGAAGCGAGGGTGGCGATACGACCCATGACGGTACGGTCTCCGGTGTTGATGACAATTCCTCTGGCGGTACCTGGAGAAAGTGGGAGTGGGAGCAAGTGTTTAGAGACCCCCCCTTGTCAGACCGCAAACCACTCTCGTAAATTCAGAAACAGCTTCAAAAGACAGCTGCGATGGAGGTTGTAAAGTTAATTTGATGTTTTGTGCTGGTGCTACGTTCGGCTTATGTATGTGGGCGGGGCCAAACTTCGTAGCTTGCCTGAACTAGCACTTGAGAACTCAAAACTTGACACAATATCATTTTTTTTTGTTGTTGCAGGTTTTCTACCTTCAACGCAGTTAGTGGAGAAGAAAGCGATGTTCCTGGTCTCAAGAGGGTTGTCGTTGGAGAAGTCCGGAGTACGAGTTTGGGGCTCGGATTCACCGGTGAGGGAGGAGTTGTCGACCTAATGGAGGGAAAATAAAATAAGAATAAGAAGATACAACTGACTGCTTAGGGATTCAGACACACGGTGACCGCAGTGAGATGTAATGACAAGGACGTTTGGCTCGCGACCTTTGGATGTCAATCTACTTCAACCCGGATTTACTGACTCATGACTGAAGTTTGCTACAGGCACAAGGTTAAGGTTTGTTAAGGTACAAACCTTGCAGCCATGAGCAGAGATGACTCTCAGATCTGCAGGGATCCTGTCTCCACCCTTCACCTCCACCAGATCTCCCACCACCACCTCTTCTGCGTTGATGTTTTTCTTCTCTCCATCACGGACGACGAGGGCTTGCTGTGGGTCAAAGGTGAGAAAAAAAAGATTGGCTCTTGGACTCTGGAGGAAACTGGGACTGAACGCTGTTTTTTATGGTGCAAATATGGGAACAAATGTTGGAAAACTCACCTGTGGGACCAGGTTCTTGAAGGAGTCCATGATCTTGGAGCTCTTGGCCTCTTGGTAGTAGGAGAAGCAACCAGTGATGATGACGACAGCGGAGAGTACAACACCCAGGTACAACTGCGGCAAGAGAAAACAGTCAGTTAATCTGTTATGGTGGGAGTAATTCCTCAATTACAAGTGGAGCTCTCCTTACGTTGTCATTGGCGGGTTCATCTTCATAGGCAGCCTGGATACCATAGGCGAGGAAGCAGAGGATAGCACCGATCCACAGCAGCATGGAGAAACCGCCAAACAGCTAGAAACAAGAAAAACAAGCGGACTGATTCAGGACTCTTCTGATCATTTGAATATGCAAACCAGGTGTGAGTTTTTGCATGATCAAGGGTGGAGAGCTGGCTTTTACCTGCTTACAAAACTTGACCCACTCAGGTGTGGTGGGAGGAGGTGTGAGGGCGTTCGGGCCGTCACGGAGCAGGATCTCTTTGGCTCTGGAGTTGGACAGACCCTAAAGAGAGGAACAAAGAAGACATCAATGAGGACTTGATTTACCACCATCACCTATCAATATAATCTGGGGTTTTCAAGAAGGAGGAAAATTTTTGTAAATTTTTTTTTTCATTTTTTTTTTTAAACATAACATTTAGTTTTATTTTCATATGGTCAAACATAAATCATATTAACACAAACACATAAGTTTAGGACAAAGCAGAAAAAAAGGGAAGACACCTAAATAACAAAACAATAACAATAATAAATAACACCCAAAGGTTTGTCAGGTTTGTTCAATATTAAAATTAATTTAATCAAAAATCAAACAAATTATTTATAGTAATAAAAAAAAAGTTGATTTGGCCTCAGGTACTGAAATAAGTAAAAATAGGAAGAAAAAAGCAAGAGAGAAAAAAAAAGAAAAAAATATATATATAATTTATATGAATTAATTTTTTTTTTCAAAAAGCAAAAGGATATTAAATTTGAATTTTTCACTTAATTCTTAAAACATCACGACTTATTGACTAAGATTATGGCAAAAAGTTAAAAAAAAAAAACAGACCTAGATGGTTAGAAAAAAATTAGCAAGAACAAAAGTTTGGGATAAAGAGTTATAGTTTTGTTTTTTGTTTTTAATTAATTTTTTTTTGTTTATTTTTTTTTACTTTTATTCATTTTTTAATTTTGTTAAATTATTTTTTTAATTATATATATTTTTTAATTTGATTGTTTTTTTCTTCGCCTGTTACTGAGTTGATCTTTAGTTTTAAATATGAAAGTTGTTTTTAAATATCTAAGATGATTTTAGATAACTGTTTTTGTCTGTCTTTTCTATGTATTTGTCCTTGTTTAAAATTAATAAAAAATAAATAAATAAATAAAAGTTTAAAAAAAAATATATATAAAAAAAAAAAAAAACTCTTCATCCCAAATTTATGTTTGCCACCTAGTTCTGTTTTTTTTTGACAGGGTTCATTTTCGCATATTAGACAAAACCACCAACATCTTAATCTGTAAACTAAAAGAGCCCAAAATCGAAAACCCGTGAGTCCAGTCTCATGTCCCCTGCTTCTCAGTTGCTTTGTCTTTGCCCGTCTGACTCTGAAGGACAAGTCAGAGCGACATTTCCCCTCCTGGACTGCTGTATTTGGTAAACAGGTACACTGCTATTACCTCAGGAGGTGGTGGATTAGAGGCTGGTTTACACAAAAACAGCAGAAACCTCCATCCACAGGAAGAAAGACTCCAGAAATCCTCTAAGTACTGTTTGTCTTTCCTCCACAGCTCTGTGTAATGTGTCTAACTCGTAGGTTCAGATAAGCGAAAAGGGTGGAAGACGGAGACGAGACAATCAGGCTGTATCCGTATTATCAATGAACAGTGAGTGCCTCACATGGTCAAGGTCACACTTTCTTACGGAGTTTAAAAATGGAGCAGAATTAAGTGTCAAGTGTGACTGAAGGTCCTAACAGGAGTTTTTTTTTCCCCTTGTTGGTTGGGTCAATAAGACCGGTGTTCCTGCCTGAATGAAGTTTTTGTTTGGAGCCAAACTCAGACAGATCAGATTTCAGCAGATAATCAGCATCAGTGAAGCATTTAGCTGCTGTATGGTTGTGTAATGGGATTCAGTGTGTATTTGTGTTTATGTGTGTGTGTGTCCTCGGCTTAATGAAGAGCACGGACCAAAACGGAAAGAACATTTTGTAACAGCAGGGATCCCCCAGTTTTAGTCTACTGTGAGGTTTAATGGCACTCCTGAGGGTCAGTTCAATCAAATCACAACATATTCTTTCTCCATCCTCTGAAGCAGATCTATTCAGGTAGATGTTATTTCATTACAGATGTGGGTTTAACCTAAAATAACGCGTCTTTGTCTTGTTGGTTTAGTTCCCTTTTTTGCTAGAAAACGCTAAAACAGTGGGTTATTTTTAAAAGTCCTTACTCCAGATTATCAAAGCTGTAAGATAACTCTGTATAGATGCTCCACTTTGTTCCTGGGATCACTTGCAAATTATCTGAATGGCATTACAAAGCGTATATGCGAAAATGAGGCCTTTTATTTTGCCCTTTTGCCGCAAAGATATAATTAGCAGCGTTCGAGTTACCTCGGAAGTCAGATGTCCGAGCTGGGAATGACGTCAAACCCGAGTTACCAGCGTTTCAGTTACCAAGTCGGAGAAAAGCAAAATTGAGATGGCTACATCTATGAAAGTTATTTTAGCGCTTGTTATTTTAGTTGTTTTAAGTTATTTTAGCATCCCCTTTTGTAGTTTCCGCCTCCGATTTTGCTTTTGTCCGAGCTGAGAATGACGTCACACCCGAGTTAACAGCGTAAGTCAGAAGAAGGCAAAATCAGGGGTGGACACAAGATGGCTACATCTACGATAGTTATTGTAGCACTTGCCTCGTCCTTGCTTATACTCGGACAAGGCAAGCACTAAAATAACTTTAGCTATCTTGTTTCCATCTCAGATTTTCCTTTCTTCCGAATTGGTAACTGAAACGCTGGTAACTTGGGTGTGCCGTCATTTTCAGCTCGGACTTCGCAACATTATAAGGATCGTGAGGCATCTAGTGTTATATGATATCTATGATTTTTAGGTTTTCCTTGTTTAAGCCTGATTTAAACTTCTGCGTTGACGCTGCTTTGTTGCTGCCTCTTAGACTTGACCGGGTTTTTTTCTGCAAACCACATCTCTAAGGTTAAAGTTGAATATCCAAAGTGAAGGATCTGTAAAAACGGCCTCTATCCACTCTGCTCTGAGCTACAAGTACACGTGTGCTTTTGGCTCGTCCGCACTCTGGGAAAACTTCCCGTCTTCTTGGTTTATCTGCCTCGCTGGAATACAGCGACCTTGGGGAGTAACTTTCACTCCGATAGGCCTAAACAGAAACAAACACACGAGCCTCGCAGACTTACTCTGGAGAGGTCGGTCCCGTACTTTCTGTGAAGTTCATCCAGGGTCAGCTTGTGATCATCCTATGGAGAAAGAGGAGGAGAGAGGGAGTTAGAGGCAGTCTGGAGATTAAAACAATCTCACGTCATGTCCTGGACATAAAGTTGACTTGGCATCTGTTCTGGATTATAAACACATGCGGTACAGTGTGGTTCGAAGATGACTCAGATCTGATGACTCCAAAAGCTGAATCGAAGGGCACAGACTCAGTTCACACGGACTCATCAAAACAGTCTGACTCTATTCAGTCCCATCAGCGTCACCCATCTGATATGCTGATGTTTCCTCCAGAGAGTGTTGCTCATGAGTTTGACATTTCAGTGGAGTTCACCCAGAAGAGGCGCCCACACTTTCAGATTCACGCCTCAACACTCATCAACATCTAATGATTCAATCAGATTAAGTGCCGCCGCTGGGAAATATTCAGACGTGCAGAATCTGAGACGGTTTCATCCTGTCGAAATCTCAAAGAAAAGTGAATCTAGAAATGAACAACCAGAGAAGCTGGCACTCTCAGGCGCCTACACCGTGTTGTTTGGATAACGCCTCCAGCCAGTGAATGAATAGATTGTAATTTGGATGATCTGTGATCATATCTGGCTCCCACCTCTTATTTTCCAGCACTGTGTAAGCACTTACATGTCATCATCTTAGCAGCAGAACGTCCAAAGAAGAGACGCCAACAACAGTAGTTTCTGTGTTCGGTTCCTGGCCTCACATATGTGAGAAATTCTTGTTGTGATTGAGATGGAGCTGAATTTTCCACTTCTGCACGACACTCTGTGGTCTTTTTTCTCTCTCCCTGAGTAATTGCTTTTCCATGAAAGAAAACCTAAACTGCTCGCAACACCCCGACAAATCCAATAAGTCAAACACTCTAAACATGGAAAGTATGTCCTTTGGATTGGATTATTAAAACGAGGAAATGACATCTTTCTTTTCCAAGGGTTTAAACACGATTATTAGATTCAAAATAATCGACTCTGACCTTTTAAAGTTTTATGTTTTAATTAGATTTGAGCTGTTTTTTAAAAAATGCTGACATTTATTCCACATTACAATAATTCAACGACTGAAAATGAGATGTTTGGAGTCCTGAGTGGAGGCAACAGTCACTATCTAGTGTAGAAAATGATAAGTTATGGTGCCGCTGATGGCTCCGTGTTAAATGTACCGTGGATAATGTTCTGTTTCATGCTATAAACAAGTGCTGCTTTTTTTAAACGCTCCGTTTCCAGTACTTTTGAAGCCGCCTTCGGGAAACAGGGATCTGAAAACACGTGGTTTTTGGATCTTATCTGGACGCGCAGACACGCCCTCCTGCAGAGATTCAAAAAAGGACACTTTCTGCTGGACTTTGTCCGAGGGATCAAATCTGAGACCGCTTTATGTTGCCTTGGGAACAGTTTCCATTGTCTTCGACCGGACTTTGACGCCTCGGTTAATAATCTGATGGTGCAATACGATGGTGCAATAATCATTAACATGTCAGCTTGATGGGCGTCGAGGAGAGTCGCTCACACTTCTGCTCCTGTTTCCTTCAGTCTGTCATTACTCTTTAACCTCAGCTTCAGTCTGACACCTGAGGAACTGTAAATGACTCTTTAACCCTTTACACTCTGGAAATTAAAGCACTTTGAAGAGAGAGCGCCCGCTGTTGATTGCAGTAAATGATACGGCGAGCGTGGTGATACGGTTGCTATGGCGCTGAGATGACCTTCAGCAGCAGGACTTTGAGATCGAGTTAAGACGTAAGGAGGACAATAATCATTAATCTGTCACCTAGATGAGGATTTTATCATCTTATAACCTGCAGTACTCTCTGACCTGCGGGGTGACATTGGAAAACTCGACTAAAAAGTGAATAAAAAGTGAAAAAGAGACGAAAAAAGTGTAATTTTTTTGATGTTTTTAAAGATCAGTATCTGTAGACGTATTTTTAGATTTCACTCTAAGTCTTGACTCGATGACCTTGTGAGGGTCAAATCTAGTTTTTAAAAGTCTTTAACACATCATATCAAAAATCTAAGACAATCTAAACCATCATTTTAATCACGCAGATGTTTATTTGCAGTTTATTTAATCTATGAAACACTTCGAGAAAACCTGAGTCTGCACCGACTCGACTCGTAACCTTGCCAAGGACATTCTCAGTGACTCTTCGCCTTTCAACGCAGTTTTTTAACCAGAAGTCATGAGCTAACTTCAAATTTAGACGCCCTTTTAATAAAAGTTTCAATCAAACTTTAAAGCTTCTAGGATTTGCGCTTATTTCTAAAATTTTTGCCCATCTTGTGACTCTTGAAAATACTGTTTCTAAATGTGCTTCTAGGTGTGAAAAATAACTGAAGAAATCATCGATCTTGTCACTGATGGTCTGCTTTGCTTTTCTAGGTCATAAAGAGGCATCAGTATTAATTTTACTTTGTTTCATAAGCCTCATAAAACTCCTCCCATGGTCTAAACATCAAACTTAACCCCTTGAATATCCACTTTTTTTTTTCTGCGAGTAAATGCTTTTTTTGATTCCTGCACGGTCGCTGTATAATCATTCAGAACTTAACGCCAGAGCGCCTCTGACCTTGGGAAATGACCTGAGCCAGCAACCGATTCAGAAAAGAGCTGACACCAGTGGAAATCGGGGCGACTGTTCAACAAGACAGGAAATTTCAAAACCACATAATGTAGGCAAGTCTGCAAATGTACATGCCTCCAGAGTGCACAAGAGAAAGTTTGGTACTTGCATGAGAGCGGCTGATAAACTTATGTACTGATCATGATAAGAGAGTCGTGACAAATCGAGATAAAAACAAGAATTATGAGTAAAGCTGCAAAACGCCTTAATGACATGTGACGCTGAGTAGCAATCTCTCTGAAATACAAGGTATAGAGCGAGCTCTCATGTGACCAGCGGTGAGGTTTGTCTCAGCTGTGACTGTGACCAATAGCAGGGGCTCGCAGTGACCAGGACTGTCTTTAAAGTATGAGTCAGCTTTTGTGTATTGGACGATTGCAAAGTTCAAGAAGGTTATTTGACGTCTGCTGCTGCTGCTGCTGCTGCTCTCAGTATGAATAAAGGGGATTTTGCGAGTCACAAGCGCAGCGTTTCTGACATTTCCCGGCCCCGGCGTTTACACAGACTGGTTTTTTTACATTTGTTTGTGTACTCACCAAGTCAACTTCTTTCTTGAGATCGTCCATATCCTTCTCCCCTTTTCCTTTTTTGCCTTTCTTCTCCCCGCCATCGGACGTCGCCGCCAGTTTGTACTCTTCTTTCCCTCTCTGGATTGAAGAAAGTGAAACATAATCAGCTTCGGCGTGACACTGAGCACATGTGGAAGACTTCCTCTTTTGTGGCGCCAGTGTGAGCGGCAAACAGTGTCAACGTTGCTGTTCAAACATGCTGTAAACCTTCTTGTGTTAATCATTCTTAAGGGGGGAAACTCGCTCATAAAAACTCTCGGTTTTTGGAAAGACTCTCTTAAGACTGTCTGCTTCAAAACTTTAAAACACCTCAGGCGATTCCACAACTGTCAAGAGTAAGCAATAACTTGTGACAGAAACTTGGTCTGAGCTCAAACACAGAGAATCATAAGAGGTCTAATCCAAAAACCGAGATCTAAAGACTCTTAGAGAGTTAGGCCAAAGCATGTGATGAAGTTTAGATACTTACTCCCAGCCCCATGGTTGCAGTGCAAGTCTGCGAACAGTCAATCCAATTGTCTTTTTAAATTGCTGCTTTCCTACTCCGCCTCTCTCTCTCTCTCTCTCTCTCTCTCTCTCTCTCTCTCACTCACACACTCTCTCGCTCAGCCCTGTTGCGTCTGTCCCGTGTCTTCCTCTCTCCTCAGAGCAGAGAAGATAGGTTTCTCCACATCGGCATACCTTTATACCCCCAAACTGGCTCACCTGCCTCCAGGGGAGGAGCTCGGATTAAGGCGAAAAAAGAGAGGGGGGTAAACTGGACAGGTGAGTAGTAGAAATGTCAGTGAAAATGGGGAGGGGAGGGGGGTTACTGAGTGGGAGGGAGGCACTGGTGTGGAGGAGGTGTGTGGGAGAAAGGGGAGGGGTAGAGCTTGCTCAACTTCCCTGTTTTGTTCTCAATGTTTCCCCTCTCCTTCATTCACTCATTCACCCTCTTTCCTTTCACATTCCTCTGAGGTGAAATTCAACCTTTACAAGAGGCTGCAGTCACCAGGAGTCCAAGGAGAAGAGAGGTGAAGTTAAACTGCTGAAACAGAAATCAAGAAGTGAAAGAAAAGTTTGCAAAAATCATCTTTCCTTCTGTTTTATCAAAACGGAAAACGACTCTAAATGACCCCGAAACCTGCGCCCTTCAGCTTTAGAGAGCTGAGATTACAATAACGAGAAAAAATGAAATGTGCACGGTCTCTGGGAGTGAGCGAAAGCTGAGTTTTCGAGGCAGGACTCAGAAGGTGAAAGTCCAGTTCTGCAGGTGACTGATTGCCCAGAGCAGAGAGAGACATTTAAATAACGACAGTGGGAAGGTAACCTGAAAGTGGATGACTTTTCCTGAAGGTGAAAAAAAAAGAAAGAAAGAGGAGAGATAACAAGTGGAATGCAAAGGGAGGACACTGATGAGGTTTCTCTGTGTAGGGGGTCGAGGTGACCTGTGAAAGACTCAAAATCATAACCGGACGATGTGAAACCGTTGTTTTCTTCAGCCTTTAATCAAGTTATGGTTGCGAGAAACCCTTGGCAGACTGCCTATAGCTCCAACACAAGGACAAAGGGATTAATACGTGCTAATCACCTTGGAAAAAAAGAAGCAAAAAAATCCCATTTCACACCCAATTCCCACTCAGAGCTAGGTGTGATTGAGTTAGCAGGTTTTCCCGTGCAAACTCAGCACCATGAAACCAGGACTGTGAAATATAAGAACTTTAAAAAAGACAGTTTAGGACAAATATGAGCGTCTCTGTTTAGTCACAATGTCAAATCAGGTTTATGGCCGCCACCTTGGCAGCACCAAAGGACACGCATGATCCTGGAGTCTCTGCAAAACCAAGGAGTGCTCTTCCTGTTCATTGTTACCCACGAGGAGAGGGAGGGGTCGTCCTTGTTGGAAGGGGGGGGGGGGGGGGGTTGTTTGACATGTTTGTAGTAAACTTCCAACTGTTTATGGTCGCTGGAGTCTGCAGGGAGGAAGGAGGGGAGGAGGGAAGGAGGAATTCAAAGAATAAGAGAGAGTTTGAGAAGGAGAGAGCTGAGGGACGAGAAGGTTAAAAATAAACCAGAGTGAGTGCACCTCCTCCAGGACTCTTTTTCTCATTTATACAAACCTATCAAAGTTGATCAAACTGGATTTGATGGTTTGCACATCATCTAAGACTTATAAGTACTTTAAAAAAGTGCAAAACAACATCTTAAATAAATATCCTATCAGTAGGGCGACCATACTCTGAATCTCGCAGAGTCGTGGAGTCACGTGTAGTTAATTTTGAAAGTTTTCCAGGTGGATCGAGTGTTTTTATGAGTGTCTAACTCAGTAATTTCACGTGACACAAACTCAAAACTTCCAAACAAAACCCTGAACATTTGAAGGATTTTATAAACCTTCCCAAACGAGGCCGGACAGCCCCCCAAAAGAGAGAACATGTCTGGGTAAAAGAGGATGAAAGGTCACCCTAACTTTAAGGCAAGACTGTAGTAATACTTTATTTTAAGAAAACTCCAGAAACAGACTCTCTTTGTTAAATATTTGTACTTTTACTCAATTTTATCAACATTTGAGACAGCAACTAAACCTTTCTCTGGATTCCAGGTACTTACGTCTGGAAGACCTGCCTCCCACTGAGCATTTTTGGTCTAAAGGAGGTCTAATAGACGTTTTAATGTAGCCTAGATGACTGGTCTAAAATCAGTTTTTCAGACATCTTAATTTAGACCAAGTTAGACTAGTCATCTAACAGAGGTCCAACTGTATATTGCTTTACAGCTATAATAATTATTTTGGTTACGTACGCAAAAGTTAGATAAATAGTTATCGAATAATGGGTTGAAATGCAACGTCTAAATTACGTCTAAAAATATACAGAATCTAGATGTTTGAAATTAGGTCTAAAAAAATAGACGTCTGTTAGCCATCTATTGCTAAGTGGGCTTTATGACCTGAGGGGTACTCATTCAACATTTCAGACAGCAACTAAACTTTTCTCGGGATTCCAGGTACTTCAGTCCTGATGACCCACCTCCCACTGAACATTTTTGGTCTAAAAGAGACGTTTTAATGTAGCATAGATGACTGGTCTAAAATCAGGCTCCCACAGGTCTAAAAATCAAAGTTCATAATTTAGATCAAGTTTAGACTAGCCATCTAACAGAGGTCTAACTGTATATTGTTCAACGGCTATCATAATTACTTTGGTGAAGTACTTGGATACAGTTATGCAATAGTTAGATAAATAGTTATTGAATAATGGGTTGAAGTGCAACATCTAAATTCCACCTAAATTCATACAAATGTAGACAGTTGAAAAAAAAAATAGATGTCTAATAGCTTTTGTCTTTTGCTCAGTGGGCTTTACGACCTGAAGGGTACTCAATCAAAGAAATGTGACTGTCTGAAAATAAAGATTTAAAAACCTCAAGGGGACATTTCCACCAAAACCAAGTCAACCTTCACCTGATTTTCCCACGCTGCTGCATACTCTCTCAGATAACGGCTTTATTCACCAACGAGCCTTAAGCACGGTTATTCACGACCCTCAGCTGAAATTCATTAAGATGCAAACGAGCGACACGTGCTTCACGGCACATCTTGTCAGCAGCTGTAGAAGCCTGTTCACGTCCTTCAGTACCTGTCTATGAAACCACACCTTCTATTCAAACACGTCTGCACAGACCGCGAGAATCTCTGTTTACACTTTTCCTTCACAAGATTTGCTTTTGAGTGTGTTTAAGTCTTTGGGAAGATGGCCTCCCACACCGCAATGATGTCAATCCTGCATCAATTCAAACTAAACAGCTAACCATGATTGAGTCTGGGCGGATCCCGAAGAGTTACAGCGACATCATTGATGCAGTAGTTTTTTTCTGTTTAACCCCAAACAGCGCTCTGCTGCGTATAAACACAAGAGAAGCTGCAGACGTAAAAAACGGCCTTTGGGATGTCAGTGTAGCAGCGAGTACCAGGAGTTATGGTATATTATGAGGGGAAACATTGTCAGGGAATGACGTAGGATCAAAGAATGGTGGTCCAAGATTTGTTAGAGGAAGTTTAAATCATAAACTCTCGACAGAGGACTTTGTGTAACTTGGGAAAATGGAAGTCTGAACTCAAACCAGGAGAAGGTTTCCTCTGACTTGAGTCTGGTCAACAAGAAAAGACTTTAAAATCTTGTTTTGTTGCTGCAAGTCAACCAATTCGTCTCATTTGGACTCTTTATTCACCAGAGTATATAAGAGTGTGTGTGTACACCTCCTCTATGGCTGTTTACCACCTTGCTTTCTTTAACGCACACACGCCGTTCAACCTCAGGGTCAAAGCCCGACAAGCAAACTTTGGAGCAGAATAAGTCCAGTCGCATGAATACACAAGAGAAAATCAATTCGACAATATCATGATATTTTAGTCTGACTTTGGGGATCCCTTGAGGTTCCCTGTTCCCACTTCTTATCTGACAGTAAATGTTGATTATATATGATCATATATACCTCATAGTTTACCTCATAGCACAAGGACAATCTAGGTAGACAATCAGGGGACACGTCCAAGACATGGTTTTGCAAACAACTTGAAGTTAAAAATTGTGCTCTCTCTTTGCAGATGAAACTGAAACTAAAAACACAGTTAACTACGACAAACACCGAATAAAGGAGTCAGAAAACCATCCTCTGTCCAAGTCCATCATTTGGCATTAATAGATTTTGTTTAAAATGTCTATTTTTATGGTTTTATTCCAACTCTGATGATGTAAATTCAATAATTTTCCATTCTCAATGGACCATGTCAATGTTTGACTCCACCGCAGGTTACCCTTGTAGTAACCGTCCTGAACTTTGTACCTCCTGTGACGTCGACACACTTTTTACAATGTTTAATTATCAAACCAAAACCGACTGTGCGCTCCCGAGCTGTTACTATTTGATAGAAGTCCAGCACTGATTGACACATAAAAGAGGAGAGAGTGTGGGACTCAGCGAGAGACAGTCAACAGATAGATGAGGATTCCAACACCGCTGACTGACTGAGAGTCTGTTTACACTCTGATACTGACAAGCTGTCTGAAGTTGATTTGGCAAAGATAGAAATGTGTGTTTACCCAGAGCCTGCTGGCTTAACGCTGAGACACTGCAGCACTGACGCTCCATCACCATTATTTTGCATTTGGGTTAAAAAGCGTAGAAATGGATGTCATTGAGAAACTGATGAGCTGAATGAAACTTTATCTGGGCCTGGAATTAAAGTGAAGGATTAACTCTCCCAAAAATAGATAATTAGATCTTTACATATGGATTAAAGTCTTTAGAGTCCAATTTATATTAGATATACAGCACGCTAAAGTGTCTAAAATCAGAGCACTGGATTTGGACACTTTGGTTTTCTCGACTTTTCATGTGGGGAGATAATTTTCTGTGGCCTGTTGTTTCTCCTCCTCCAGTGACGCCTGAACAAACAAAGAACTGTTGTTTTCTTCCACGGCCATCACAAGATTTCAACTACCAAACCTGTGACTTGTTTACACAACGAAAAGGCCATTCTTATTTATAACCCGGTTAAATTGGGTTTGGGGCGTTTATTTATAGGTCAAAGAGTTTTAGACCCAATAGAGACCATGAGTTAGAGTGAGGACATGAGGTAGTCCGCCTTAAAATCTATAGATGTTGATTGTTTTAATCGCCCGTGTTATCAGGAATACATCAAATGAACCAAAGATTGAGAATAATGGAGGAGAAAACAGAGAGGAGGTGAGTAATCTCAGTCATGAGTCAAATTCCAACCCACCACATCGCCAGAGGAGCGTGTTTATCAATTCAGTATTATTACCACAATACACTGCTTTGTGTTGTAACATCCACCCATCCATGTCTTTCAAGAGTCAGAACATGTTGACCCAGACATCCCAACGTTTTGAATCTCCTTTTGAGTGTTTCCAGGAATATATGTTCAGGATGGATTTCCTTATCAAATATTCCCTCAATGACTTCTTTAGATGTGAAATAAATACAAGTTTCTGTTATCTTTCTAAAATCCGTCAGCACTACTTAAAACTTTGAGTCTCACACTTCACATTTCACCAGATGATGTCTTTTTTTGTCTTATTCTGTGAGTGCACTGGCTGAGCCAAGCCGAGACAAGATTGCAACCAATTAGGAGAGAGTTCTTGCACTCGGGCTGAAATCAGAACCAATTATATCCAAGATGACGAAAATGCTTGACTTGAAGGACCTTAATGAACCCCACTCTTGGTTTCAGACATTTTAGGGAACAAAATCTGCAGCTTGATATGAATAATATCTCATGATTTGCTGCCATGCATTGTTTGTCCGAGAATAATGCCTGCAAACACACGCCGAGTGCTAAAGTGCCTCCCTTCGAGTGGTGACGCCGTTCCAAAATTTTAAGCATTGGCTGGTAGCACCTGCAGTTCCCACGAGAGGCTCCTCAGTGACGCACATGGCTATTCTTGCCAGTGCTATGTTGGCAGTGCCAATGTCATCTCTGAAGCTTCCTCAAAAAGTCCGTCTTTGAGTGAAGCACAAAAACCAACCAGTAATAGTCATTTTAGTTTGAGAGCCAGGAAAGGACGAAGGAAGGTAAACTGAAGAAAGTGTGGAAAGATTTAGGCCCTGTTTATATGTACCCACTTATTCTTTAAAAACAGAGACATTAAAGGGATATTCCGGTGTAAAATTAATTCAGGGTCAAACATACTGTAACACTGAGTTAGACACCCCTCAAGAGATGAATGTTGCTGACCGCTTGCTTCTCTAGTTATAACAACTTTAGTAACGACCGCACGATAGCAATACACAGAGGTCTGAGGAGCCATAAACAAACCTCAACCAAAACGCCACTCTATAGCCACAAATAATGCTCAGAACAGCAACTAACTTCATCAACAGGACATATAGGGTCACAGACATAGTACTAGCCACCAAATATCTTTTTAGCTTTGACTAATTTCTTTAGCAAAGAGACTAAACACAACTCACCTACTCTCTTCCAGCAGCTGCTTGTTTGTAGTGAGACCTCAGGCCAGTCCATTATGGACTACAGCGGGGTTACACAGCTCAAGGAAGAACATTTATGACCTTTTTTTAAAATCATTTCCTTGATGTAATAATCATCATATTAATCATTTTACACTGCAGACGCAGTAGTTCTTCTGTCTTAGCGTCTTGGTCTGATTGCATTTCCATGAAGTAATGATCATAAATGTTCTTCCTTGAGCTGCGTCACCCCGCTGTAGTCTGTAATAGACTGGCCCGAGGTCTCACTACAAACAAGCGGCTGCTGGAAGAGAGTAGGTGAGTTGTGTTTAGTCTCTTTGCTAAAGAAATCAGGCAAAGTTTAAAAGATTTTTGGCAGCTAGTGCTATGTCTGGGACTGTTGATGAAGTTAGGTGCTGTTCTGAGCATTATTTGTGGCTATAGAGTGGCGTTTTGGTTGAGGTTTGTTTATGGCTCCTCAGACCGCTGTGTATTGCTATCGTGCGGCCGTTGCGAAAGTTGGTATAACTAGAGAAGCAAGCGGTCGGCAACATTCCTCTCTCAAGGGGGTGTCTAACTTGGTGTTGCGTTGTGTATGACCCAAAATTAATTTTACACCAGAATATCCCTTTAACCATCATTTGCACCCTTCGTTTAGATGCAAACAGAGAATTTGCCTCTGAAAATGATGCTTTTTAAAGACTCCAGCCAAAGTGGAGATTTTGGAAAACTCTGTTATCATGTAAACTGAGAAAAACAGAGATCTGGGTAGCCGACGGCAATTTGTACGCCAGAAAGAAGGAAGTGACGTCGTTGTTGTTGCTGCTATGCGGGATTCTGATTGGCTAACGTGGGCTTGGGCTTCTTGCTACAGGTTTAGCATGCTCTTGAAGGCATATACACAGGTTAGTGTAAACAAAAACTTTTCTGAAACTGTAGTTTGTAAATGTGGAGGGTGAAATGACCATTTATGAAAATAGCCGGGCACGTGCAAATGCAGTCTTAGAGATAGAAATCTCTTATAATTTCCACAGAGAGAGAATAAGACGTCCCAGAAGAATATTCACACACCTGCTACAAATTCCCCACACAGGTGTTTGTGTCGGGCTCAATCATCGCTCCGAGGGAAAGAAGAGGAATCTCTCTGTTGACTCACACTACTCAACCTCCAGCCCACTTCAGTATGTGTGGTTTGAAATCTCGAAATCACTCTCTTTGGGTTTGATGGGTAAATAAAAACGGCCTCTTCACCCAATCCATTAAGTGGGACCTAATGGAGTCTGCAAACACTCTTCCAAGTTTCAACTTCCATTCCTCTATAATGGCTACTGAACATCATGTTCTCGATCCTTTGTCTCCGAGGAGATCTGGGCCAAGGTTTGACATCCTTCCTTTAGAAAATATGTCAAAAAAAACAAACACTGATAAAGGTGACGACAGAAAGAGAAAACAGTTCGCTCTCGACCGGCCTGGTGAGACTGATAAGGACAGCGAAAGCACAAAAAGTTTGCCTCCCCACACTTGGAGGACCTCTCAGCTCGTATCTACAGCGAGCTGAGGTCAGATAAAGAGCCTGGACGTTTTGTGAGTTCATGACATCAGGTCATACTGTATCACTGGTTGTTAAAGAATGACGATTTTTTTGGAGTCGAACCAGCGAATGAGAAGATGACGGCCAGCGCAGCAGAATAATGCTTTGTCCAAGAAGAATTAAACTCGCTAAAGTCAGCGGCACAAACACAGCAAAGTATTCTACCATTGATTTTTTCAGAAGAAGAACTCTAGGACCAAAACTCAACAGTAGTTTACCGTTAAAACCACGACTTCATTTAACTGTTCCTCGCTATAACAAGATTTTTCCAGCTCCGTATTTTCGCAAAGGCTAAATATTTGTTTTCAAGGGCTGATCTTGAAAAAACAATCCATGCATTTATTACATCACGAATAGATTACTGTAACTACTTGTATGCTAGGGTGACCATATTCTGAATCCCTAAGAGGAGGACACTACTACGTGGGGCGGGGTCGCGCGTTGTAATTTTTGAGTGGTTTTTGAGTCGGGTCGAGTGTTTTTTTTTAAGTTAATCCATGCTACACAAACTCAAAACTTCCACACAAAACATTTGACGGATTTCATAAAGTCCCCCTGGACAAAGCCAGACATCCCCCCAAAAGAGGACATGTCCGGGTAAAAGAGGTCCTCAGACCAGCTGCTGTTGGACATCCCCAAAACTAAACTGTAGTCTAGAGGTGACCCCTAGACTCTGGAACAGTCTCCTCGGCCAGATTGGAACCTCACCTAGAGACTTTAATATCATCCTTTTCATAAATGAACAAACGAAAATCATAGGAACTGATGCTTTTATTCTTTTACTGTCTGTATTTTATTGTACTCTGTTTAATAACTTCTTTTATTCCTCCTTTGTACTGCACTTTGATTGACTGCTGTCTTTTTAAAGGAGCTTTATAATCAAACTTATTTGACTTGACGAACTATTCCTTAGTCATTGATTGCTTTTGATGACAGTATTCATGACGGCCACGAGTCCAGTGGATTACCAAACTCAAGGCTGGGCGATATGGCCTCAAATCAATATCACGATGGATTGAGCAGTTCATCTAAATAATGATAAATGGACGAGAACTCCACAAGCTGCTCACCCCTACAACTTTTGAACCGTCCTCCATCTCCTCTTTGTTACAGACTGAATGGGGTGAAGCACGTCTTAAAGGGACATGAGACCATAGCCTACCCACACACATCCAAAACCAACTTTTATTCATTTACTTTTTGTCACTGAATATATTGACATGGACAAAATGACGTTGGTTATAGCCGTAAATTTTCGGTTTAGTTTACCAGCCCTGCCCTAACCAAACCTCTGCAGATGTACCGAAGAAATACCTCTGGCTGGAGATGCTAAGTGGCTCATTTTTCTCTGTTTTTGAAAGTTTCCAGTCAAACTTTGGCAGCGGTCCCTGCTCTCATTTCGGAGGCTTTTCTCTGGCAAAACACAACAATAGAGAATCTATTCAGATTTATCCCATAATGAGCTAAAAACCACATCCAGAAAATGAAACCTTCATTTATTCTTATGCAAGCCTCCCTGAGAAGAAAAACTCTTGTGTTCTTCTGACTTCTATAAAACTAAATTTATCTTGTTGAGGCAAGGCCTTACTTGGAAACGCAGATAAACAAGATAAAAATATTCTGGTTAAATTAACAGAAATGTAAATACACAGAACTGAGGCGAAAGACAACCAGACCGGGCTCTGCAGAAAAGAGAGAAACACAGAGAGACACAAAAGAGAAAGTGAGGCTATTTTTAGGTCTAAACATTTGCCAGAAACTCCATTGCTTCCAGGCCAACCCTAAATTAAAGAGAGAGGAGGCAGGATTCATGAAATCAGACAAGACAAATGATGTTAAAATGACTAAATACATGATCGTTTGAGAAGTGACAGCCGACATGTCAAACTTGAATCGTCTACACAAACAAAGAAACGTTACAGGAGATGCTCAGCGGTCGGTTCGAGTAGTTTCACCAGCTGCCAGCTCACAGCCCTTGTGCGAGTAAATGTCGACGGGGGACTAAATTGGATTTGGATTCTTGTCAGTTTCAACCCCTGTGATGATGACGGGGATCGTGTAATCTATGAGAGCACCCATGCATCCTTCATTCAGACCACACACACACACACAAAGGATTGCACACAGACCCGGCACATCTCTTTAATCTGGCGAAGGATTACGGCCGCAATTAGAGAAATGAGAAAGAGATACGGAGAGAGGATTAAAGAAGAGACGGAAACAACCTTCATTTTTTTTAAACTTGATTATTGAAGCTTTTATTTCTTTCTTTGATTGTTAATTAAGAAAACACTAAACTTTGAGTATTACTGCTATTTAAAAGACACCTTTTTACAAAAAATATCCCCTAAAAGCTCTTCAAATAGACATCTACAGCTAACGAAATGTCTTGAAGATGCTCAGACATAAGAACTTGTATGTCGTATTTAGGTCAAGCAGCAAATAAAGAGGCTTCATATCACACCTGAAGGCTCGTCTCAGTTTTCATCTTGAACCTTTCCTCTAAAACATATCATCTTTTGTGCAGTGGATATGTAACCCTATAGTTTGGGTTTCCTCATAATTTTGCAGAGGAGAATTACAGCCGCATAGAGAAACTAGAGTGCGCGAGTGAATGAGAGGATAAAGAAAGAACAGAGTGGCTGTAGGCACTGCCAGCCCGCCTGATCCAAAGCCCTGGCAACTGCAACAAAGAGCCACTGTCTCTGCTCGCTCTGTCTCTCACACAAACACACACATACTGCACTGTGTACACCAAAGCATAGGCAAATGAAAGCCCGCTAACAAACACACACAAACACCGAAACAGCCCAGAGTGTGAATATTGTTTTAGAGATTTCCTTCTCGAGGGGTTAGATTTTCTAAAGATAGAAGATCCGGGACAATCTGACACTTCTGCTCGAGCTACGCCAACTGTACTAACAACAGGCGGGGAAAGAAAAACTGTGGTTTGGGCTTAGGACAACAAGACGTGTCGGCTAGTGTGCTATCTTTAGATGAGGAAAGTAGACCAGCTGTATTATGAGATGCCATGAGTCTTCGTGATTGTTTCATGGAGGTTTTGTTTACAACCTAGAAATGCTATTCATCCTCTAGGTCGAACCCGGGCATGCGAACTGGAGAGCATGTGCAGAACATGTGGGCAAGTTTCAGTAGAGAGGTGGATGAAGTGATGCACCCATCATGCAAAGTGCCGCTTGTACAAGATCCATGACGAATGCTGCGTTCCACAGGGCTTGACACTAACACAAAGAACTTGAGGGGCACAATGAAAATTGATCAAATAATGTTTGTCTTATTTGAAATCAATTTGAGGTCTTTTTGTCACATGACATGGAAGCTATTGAAGGAAAACTGCTGTTTTTGAGAACATCAACCGGTAATTTATTGACGGTCCCTTATTCAACACCCGCCGTTAACAGCGAGGAGTAGATTTAACCGCGCTGTGGTTGCTATTCCCGGTTATGTAGAGTGAGAAGACACTGGTAGATCCGCAGTAAACGTCTGTCGAATATCCAACCCAAAACTAACTTCACCGCCGTATTTACATGAAAAAAGCATTTGTTTGCCTCCCGCTGTGCAATGCGATGTTAAAATGACATCTATTTCCTTGATCTGCATGTCCTTTCGACGTCTGATGTTTAGTGGGCTCAGCTAATTTTTGGTATGCGTACATTTTACAATTCACACACATCTATTTTAAGTCACAAATGTGAGTGAAACGGTCGCACTGTCGAGCCCTGGTTCCAGTTGTACTCAGAAGTCAGGATTTCTGAGCTCCGAGTTGGAATTTCATCTGGAACACCCACCTGAAGTCGGATTTCCGACTCGGAAAGTTGGACGATCTTCAACCAACCCCGACTTGACGACAACGTCATAATCCAAGATTGCTGCGCATTAAGAGTAACAGCGAAAGCTCTCATAATTATAGAGTAAAATACTATGTCATGCATTGTTTACAACTGGTATAGCTGACAACGGCTAATGACAGCTGACAATGGCTAAAAGTAGGCGTACATCTTGGTTTTCCGACTTGTTTCCTGGAACGCCTTCAACTCAGGTGTAACGTCATTCCCAGCTCTGATATCCGATTTCCGAGTTAACTGGAACGCAGCATAAGATCCGGGGTTGCAGGAGTTGGTTAAGTGCCCAAGGAAGGAGGTCAGCTGACTACCTGAGTAAACTCAATGACCAGGTAAGTCCATCGACGACTACCACAGAGTCCAGACCCGAACCCTGATGAAAATCTTTGGGGTGTGCTGGAGAACTTGACGGACTCTCCAATGAAATTTTAGACCAAGTGACCATTTCTTTGGCCAGGCAGTGTTAGCATGTCTTTTACGAGTCCAGTTTGTGACAAACTAATGCGATAAATCCATTTTTCTGAACATGTGAATAATCTGTTTGTCAACACTTCAATATTTACAGCTGTTTTTAAGCTCCCTTCCAACATCCTTTTCAGCCAGTGTCTAAAGGTGCATTACATCCATTTTTCAATCTTTCTTTTTTGGGATCAATCCAAGTCTACCTTGACATTTCAGCGACTTCATCTGCAACTAAGTTCAAATAAAAGCTGAAAAACTGGACTTAAAACTCGCTCCCTATTTGTCCCAGTTCCCAGGGCTCAGAGGCACTCGAATCAATCACGCTGTCTTTTCCTGTCGTGTCTGTTTTGGAGTCAGACTCGGGCCAAATGATCATGAGTATAGTGTGAGGGGAATGTGTTGAAATGACCGTCAAATATTGCAGATTGATACGGGGTCATGAACTTCGAGGCTCCTGATAAGGCGAAGGCGTTGCTTAATTGCTTGCGGTTTGGAAATCTGTCTTCTGCTGCACTAACACTGTTATCAGAAAAATCAACACTCAGCTTCTAGGAGCTCAAGTGCTACTTTATACAGAAAGGTATCATTATGACCTGTCATCATTTTAAACAGGCTGCTGCTTACTCATTTTGACTGAGCCTAACAAAACAAAACAACCTGTAATTACTGCCTGGAAACCCGACATTATATTTATGGTCGTTTTGTTGTGATAGAGACGCTGAAAATGACTGCAAACGTGTGTATCTGAAGGAGCTGTTGTGTATTGCAATACAAGCGCTCAATTAAAACATCATGAAAATAAAAAAAGTAGAAAAAAATGTAAAGTGTGAGAAATATAATAAAGGAGGATGTTTCGAAATCGTACATAACTTCCCAGTGAGTGATTTTGTCCCTCTCAGCCTCCCTTCACTGGTCATGCAGCGCTCACGTCACTGGAATCAGAGCTCTGGTTCACTGGATTTCAAAATAAGAGCGCTGCCGGTAAACTGCAGAACAAGCTAAACTGAGAACTTACTTCCCAGTACTGACCGCACATATAAGACGTACTCTGACTAACTGGGTCAAAGGTCCTTGAGTCAGCGGTAACTCCTCAGACTAGCGGAGATAAAGAGCTGCGGCTTGTGGGGATGGAAAAACACAGAGTTTGACATGTATACCCTACTTGTTCAAGCTTTTTATGACGTTACATGGCTGAGTTTAAGTGTCTATATATGTTGTGATATGTTGCGATTAAAAATGGAGGAAAAGTTGAGGAGACATTGTTCTAAATTTTTGCCAAACACGTCTTTTTCAGGTCGTAGGACAACTTTTTACATTCGCCACTTCTGAGCTGCGTCTTTGCAGCCGTTTCCTCACTTTTTCAATCGGCTCTAACTTTGAAAAACTGAAAGAAAAGGAGGGCCCGGTGAAAGTTGAGGAGGGTGGAGTTGAATTCAAAGGAAGAGGAGGAGGAGGAGGTGGGGTCTCCTCCTCCTCACATGACGGTTGTTGCATGCCTGCTTGTCCTTGGAAAGGACACCGGCGTCTTGACAACAAACACGCTCTTTGTCTTTGTATCTGTCTGCACCTCCGTCATATTTCTTCCCTGTTTCTGTGTTTTTTTAATCACTTTTTCAAACTTTGACACTTCTGTTTTGGTTCTGCCTCTTGAACGCACAGAGTTGTCTTTTCCCTCGACTACGTTACATACCTGTACCTCCCCCCACATTCCCTTTTACTCGCCATTATCATAACCATCCTGTCACACACGCACACACACAAGAGAGCACACAGAATTCCTTTGCAGACTCCTCCCCCCCTAAAGACTTTCCCCTGGGGCCCTCTCAGCCTCCCCTCATGGAAAACTACCAGTCCACGCACACACACACACACACACACAAAGGCACACACAAAACGTGACCAGTGCTAACAGTGGACAGGAGAAATATGAGGGTAAAGTAAGCAGAAGAGTGGGGTCTTTACCGGTTTTAGTCATATCAGATAAAATTTCAGAATCGGCCCAAAAGGGTCTGACTTCTGATCACGTGACTCCCACTGTATTTACATTTCCAACAGCTTTAGGAGGCCGACTGGTGGTTAAACACAAGCAGACCTGTGGTTCAGCTAAACAGAGAGATGAGGCCTCTCCTATTCAAAGCAACACCACCTCCCTCTGGACTAATCCACCACTGACCTACAACTGTGCAGGTGCTTCTCTCTGTGAATAATCGACCTTCATTTACACTCTTTACTCTCTTCTTCAATGTCAATATTTTTTTTCTTTCCAGATATGTAACTGTGGTTAAATATTACCAGGTCTTTACAGCTACTATGATAGAGTTGCATCACCACAACATCACCCATGAGGGCTGGAAACGAATCCACGACAAGATCAGAGAAACCATACAACTGTCACAGTGAACATTAAAGGAATACATGAGACAATTTTTGCAGAATGATTTTAAAGTTTCCAGCGATGAATGTTGACATTTTACTTAAAAAGTGTGAATATAACAGATTTCAGTTTTAACTCACTACTCCAGTTACTATAAGCCATCATATCGCATTGTATCGTATGGTTTTGTATTGTATCATATCATATCATATCGTAAAGTATCGTATTGGTCGTACTGTATCGTATTGTGTCGCATCGTATTGTATCGTATTGTGTCGTATTGTATCATATTGTATTGTATTGCATCGTGTAGTATCATGTAGTATCGCATTGTATCATATTGGTTGTACTGTATTGTATCGTATAGTATTGTATCGTATTGTGTGGTATTGTATCATATTGTATTGTATCATATTATATCGTATTCTATCGTATTGTATTGTATCATATTGTAATGTTTCGTATTGTATTGTATTGTAACGTATTATATCATATCGTATCATATTGTAATGTATCGTATTGTATTGTATTGTATCGTGTCGTATTGTATCATATTAAATCATATTGTATCATATTAAATCGTATTGTATCGTATTGTATCGTATCGTATCGTATCGTATCGTGTCGTATCGTAACATATCTTGAATTATTCTGCTGTTCCCTTTCCGTCCCAAGGTGTGTATTGGTTTCTGGCTTACCCTTGCAGCACATACTCGACAACTGTTTAGTGAAATGTCAAAGGGTGGTTGAGAAACAACTTTTACCACCAATAAACTAGTGAGAAGTTAAAGTTTCTGTGAGATTAATGAGGTGAGGTGAAACTCCTAAGTTGCTGAACTTGTGTTGTTACTTTCCCTGATGGTGCAACTCCTTTTATTTCACTGAACCAACAGCATAGTTAACTTAATGACGGTGAGTGCAGGTTTAACTGTCATTCATGTCCTTTCCTTTTTGTTTTCCAAAAAAGGACCAAAGGGAGCAGGAGGATGCTTATCATATCATCGATCTTGTCACTGTCAGATTATTCAGAAGTAGACAAGGATAGAAAGGAAGAGCAGCTGCAGAGTAGAAAGGTGAAATGATGTTTTGTCACAAACACTCTGCTTCTCTTGTATGTGGGCGAGCGTGTGTTTACATTTCGTCACAACAAGCTAAACATTTCCACTCAACTTTACAGCCGCCAGAGCGAGAAATGATCCTGTTAACGCTGCTTTTTCATGCGTGAGATTGCCGCCTAGATTATATGTATGTGAGAGATAATTTAATTCGTGCTCAGAGTATGAAAAAAAAAACTGCTGTTAGATAACATGTATGAGAATTAATGTGGATATCGACTGGATCTTGGGTATTAGAGACACTGCTTTAAAAAAATTCAACCTGAGAATATTCTCATTAATCTGAGCAATCCTACAGAAGTATCTATTGATTAGTAATGACTTTAAAGTGCTATAAATAGACATACACACTCGAATTGATGGGTTGTTTCTCTCTATGCTGTTTCATTCTATAGAGTACTATCCAGATGTGCAGACATGTGGTGCTCTGACCTCTGCTTTACAGATTAACATCTGGATTATAAAGGGTCCTTTTCTTTGTACTACATGTGTATTGATCCCACCTGCCACCTTGTAAAAAAGAAAGCTATATTTCATGCAGCATCAACACAAGCTCAGCATCAAAAATATAAGGATTAGTTTCATACAATAAAGGCAAACTATCAGATTTTATTTTTTTTTACACAAATTCCGATTTAGTCTTTAGTTAAAGAAACATTCTGGTGTAAAATTAAGTTAAAAGATAAAAAAACACAACAAAAAAGTGAAAACACAACGGAATATAAGGAAACATACGGGATTAACCATTGTGTTTTCTCCTTTTTGTGTAGTGTTTTGTCCTTATTGTGTTGTGTTTTTCTTTTTGTGTTGTTTTCTCCCAGTTGTGTTGCGTTTTGTCTCTGGTTTTTGTTTTGTCCTTATTGTGTTGTGTTTTCCATTTTGTGTTGTGTTTTCTCTATTTTGTGTTGTGTTTTCTCTCTGGATTTTGTTTTGTCCTTTTTGTGTTGTGTTTTCCATTTTGTGTTCGGTTTTCTCTATTTTGTGTTGTGTTTTCTCTTTTTTTGTGTTGTGTTTTCTCTCTTTGGTTTTTGTTTTGTCCTTTTTGTGTTGTGTTTTCCATTTTGTGTTGTGTTTTCTCTATTTTGTGTTGTGTTTTCTCTTTTTTGTGTTGTGTTTTCTCTCTTTGGTTTTTGTTTTGTCCTTTTTGTGTTGTGTTTTCCATTTTGTGTTGTGTTTTCTCTCTGGATTTTGTTTTGTCCTTTTTGTGTTGTGTTTTCCATTTTGTGTTGTGTTTTCTCTATTTTGTGTTGTGTTTTCTCTTTTTTTGTGTTGTGTTTTCACTCTTTGGTCTTTGTTTTGTCCTTTTTGTGTTGTGTTTTCCATTTTGTGTTGTGTTTTCTCTCTGGATTTTGTTTTGTCCTTTTTGTGTTGTGTTTTCCATTTTGTGTTGTGTTTTCTCTATTTTGTGTTGTGTTTTCTCTTTTTTTGTGTTGTGTTTTCACTCTTTGGTTTTTGTTTTGTCCTTTTTGTGTTGTGTTTTCTCTTTTTATGTGTTGTGTTTCCTCTTTTTTGTGTTGTGTTTTCTCTCTTTGGGTTTTGTCCTTTTTGTGTTGTGTTTTTGTCCTTTTTGCATTGTGTTTTCTCTTTTTATGTTGCGTTTTCTCTTTTTGTGTTGTGTTTTGTTTTTTTTCTTTTTGTGTTGTTTTTTCTCCTTGTTGTTGTTGTGTTTCCTTTCTTTGTGCTGTTTTCTCTTTTTGCGTTGTGTTTTGTCTTTTTTGTTGTTTTTTTTCTTTTTATGCTGTGTTTACTCTTTTGTGTTGTTTTCTTTTTTAATGTTGTGTTTTCTCTTTTTGTGTTGTGTCTTCTGATTTTCCATTGTGTTTTGCACCTCAGGGCCACTGTAACTTCTAGCACTGTCAGCACCTGGTCAGTTTTTATACATGACAGTGAAGTTCAGTCACCTGAGAGATGACAGGGTTTTTTTATCTTAAAATGGACACACTTCAATCCAGCTGTTTTATGAATTATAACCTGCACTTATTGCCCGTGGGAAAATTTTGGGTAAACTCCTGTCAACTAATGATGTTAGGAATCAACTTTAAAACACAGCCATAGAAAAACTAATTACGCGTGTGTAATTGATGAAAAGACTGTAATTATAGGCGTCTTGAGGGTGCAGGTAACCACAGTAACCATGAATTTTAAGTGCTAGAGCTTGATCAGACATGTAGGGAGCGCCAGGACAAGGCTGGAGAAGAAAAGAGGAGTTTTAGAGCTCCAAGGTAAAGAAGTTAATTTTGTACCGAGTAAAGCCTGTTAAGTACACAGTCTGTACTTTTTTTACTCAGAGGGATTTACAGAATCTCCCCGAAAAAAGAGCTGCAAATCTCCAGCGGGGATGGACTCAGACAGACTGTTTGATTGAGTGTGAGTCTCTGTGTGCAGAATACACAACACAAATCTAACACAAAAGAGAGAGAGAGTGACAAATCTATAGACAGTAATCATGCATCAGTGGAGAGACGTTGAGAGAAAGCTACATATCTGTGGTTAGCTGTTTCATACTTGATACTGTGCCAGCACATAGCATACACTCGCTCTGCGGCTTAAACATGCAATCCAGATTAGTGACAATGCACTGACACACACACACACACACACACACACACACACACACACACGTCCTTATGTCCCCTCTGTTGACAATCACCAGTCCAACAGGTCTAAAGGAATGGCAAACCCGCACACACACACACATATTCCTGGAGTCTGATCTCTTGTGTCCAGACATTCTGACACGGCCAATTGTTGCTTGGCAACAAGGTCTCACGCACCATGTAGAAATGTAGAGGTGTACTGTCCACGTGGCGGGAATGGCAATAGAGGTCTTGGTCTTGTAGAAAGAGATGTTTTACTTATGAGCTGATGAAGACAGGGGAATATCAAAGTCTGCGAAATCAACAAGTTTTGATGCGAATTCAAAACGGCACGTGTCCTCTGAAGAAAACGTGGTCCTGTCAGAGTCTGTACCGTCATCTTCAGCCCCCCTGACCTTTGCCTCTAATGACTTTTTAAAAAAAGAAAGAACATTAAAGGTTTTTGTCCCTGAACTGTCAGGACAGTAAAATGAGAGCGGGGAAAGTCCTGACCGTCGGGACCTGTAGGGATTACAGGGAGGTACAATCCCATCATCCCCGTGTCCTAAGTGTTGTCGAACACACTGAACTCAAAGTCGATTTTTGATTACAGAAAAATGGACGCAACTGCTCTAAAACAGACATTTAGAGAGCTCTCTTAAGTTACAAAAGTGTGTCCTCCATGTTAACAGATGAGACATGGGTGAAAAAACAAACTGAACACGTGTTTTCTGCTTTCACAGTGACTCCAGATCAAACAGATTTATATCAGAGAGTTCATCTGTAATATGTAATACAACACAGAAGCAATTTTGTCTTAATTGGTTTTTCTTCACCTTGCTTGAATATCAAATGTGATACAACACAAAAAGAGAAAGCACAACACAAAAAAGTTTAAACAAAACAAAAAAGGTGTTAACACAACACAAAAAGAGAAAGCACAACAAAATAGGAGAAAACAAAACACAAAAAGGTGTAAACACAACACAAAAAAGCTGTGAGGGAGAGGCCAAAAACCTCACCCTTATCAGCATAAAAGTAACTTAAATTATTTAAAATAATATTTAATTGACTTTAATTTGATGTTGTATTAAGGAGAGGAGACATAGTAACATTATATTTTTAAATTACATATTTACTTTGTTGTTATCTTAATTTTATGACTGATTACTTCTTGGGGACGCAAAAGGCGCCGATTTCATGGAATGACCTAAGGTTAAAACACGTGAATGTGAAAGTTACATGAATGATATTACAAAAACGGAGGCTTTAGCAACATCACTCTTTTAAGTAAAACAAGGACAGTGAACTCTTTTATAATACGACTTTTTCTGCTTACATAACTCGTGTTTTAAATAAGTTTAGTTTCTGTTTAACGTTGGATTACTAACTTATGTGTTTTGCAAATGCATTAGGTAATATTGAGATTACTCGGGATTGCTGTTCGCTCAAAAAAATCCAATAAAGTGAAGGACAAAGCTGATGTCAGCCGCAGCTTTGATGGCCAGACCGGCGAGCTCTTGGCGTAATTTCTCGATTTAAAAAGTCGCTTCTGTTTGGAGGTTTAAAGAGGCGTAACATGACACTTCTAAACTCTCTAAATGTGTGAGTATCACGGGGGTAGAAGCCCGCCCTGAGGCTGAGGTTTTACCATTTCCTGGTTTCTCATAAAAAAAAGGAAGAAGGAAAGGATTTGCGCTGAAGGGGCCCTTGGGAGCGGTCTTAACAAGGAAAGAGCTGATGGATTCCTCAAACTTGTGCACACACACACTCGCAGGGATGGAAATGGATTTGCACTGGGGGTCTCCGGGGGCCAATATGACGCTGGATGCAAAGTAAAACATTTCCAGATCCCCTTTGAGCTTAAATGAGGAAAAAAAACTCAAAGACTCCACTTCGAGCTCGGCTGGTTCACTGGACGCCGACACGTGATCAAATGAGATTTAAATTGGTGCAACATTATCACACACATGCTAACACACCCGGGAGCGTGGATTTCGATCTCAGCTTCTTAATGATGGCGAAGCTGGAGGGATGACAGAGGACAGACCCTCTCACACAGACAGAGTCATGGTCAGCAGGTCAGACTATTAAAAAAAAATCAATACAAGTCTCACTGAAAGTCCGGATCTTGTCTCTTTTTTCCTTCTCCATTGTTTGACTATCATTTCCACACACACACACACAAATACACACACACACTCAAACATGATTTTAGCGTGTCGAGAGCATACAGAGAGTCATCATAGATACTGCAACGCCGCCAAAGAGCTCTAGACTTCAGAATGGCTCATTTACACACACACACAAAAACAGACACGCGAGACACACCGCTCGCCATCTTAACCCCATTACTTGGTTGCCATGACAACAATCCACACCCCATCGACTAAAAGATCCCCATTCCAGTAGTTAACTCTGAGACATAAATCCACATGAACGCAGACGACTGAGTGTGTTTTAGCCTAAAGAGTAGACAGCTGTGTGTGTGTGTGTGTGTGTGTGTGTGTTTGTGTTTGTAATAAGGTATGATAGAGGCGATGACACAGCAGACGGAGGAAATCTGTATTCTTGCAGTTTATATAGACCGTCAAACTGTGATCGTGAGAATTATATGTCAAGTGTGAATTAGGAGAGGTCTGGCTACAGACCTACACTGTCAGGACTTTTTTCCTATGAAAAAAAAAAACAAAAAACACTTACTTCCAGTCTTATTGCTTTTAATTTAAAAGGCTTCGAATCAACTTCCGACATAAAACAACCAAAAAAAAAAAAAAAAAAACAGTCTAAAAGCTTGTGATTTAAAGGCTTCAAAATCTACTTTCTATGTTGAAAAAAACAAAAAAAAAAGTACTCCCTGTCTTATAGCTTATAATTTGAAAGGCTTCAAATCAACTTCCTATGTAAGAAAAAACAAACAAACGAACAAAAAAAAAAATCTGACTTTCTGGTCTTTTTGCTTTAATTTGAAAGGTTTTAATAAACTTCCTATGTAAAAAAAAAAAAAAAAAAAAAAACACTTATGTCCAGTCTTATTGCTTTTAATTTGAAAGGCTTCGAATTAACTTCCTGTTTAAAAAAAAAAAAGTATTCCTAGTCTAAAAGCTTTTAATTTGAAAGGCTTCGAAATCAACTCTATGTTGAAAAAAAAAGGAAAAAAATGTAATTCCCTGTCTAATTGTGTTTAATGTGAAAGGCTTCGAATCAACTTCCTTTGTAAGAAAAAACAAACAAACAAATAAACAAAAAACGGACTTTCTGGTCTTATAGCTTTAATTTGAAAGGCTTCGAATCAACTTCTGATGTATATATAAAAAAACTACTCCGGATATATTTGCTTTTATTTTGAAAGGATTCAAATGAACTTCCATTCTGGAGCCAGACACTCGGAAATCTCTGCCTGCCTGGACTAACTCTCAGATGTCACTCTAGACTTCACTGATGACGCAGAAGCAGCTAAGACTTCCAGGAACATAGAGAGCGGTGAATTATCCATCTGCACAGCTGGACTGATCGATACATCAATCCTGGTTTAGGTCTGGATTTATGTTCTTAGCAACAATCATCCATCATCATATACAGATCATATTTATTTCATGGAGTTTAATCTGTTTTCTCTGCTTCACTTCGACATCAGAGAATATGAATCTATTTGTGGATTAAAGTCAGCCGCAGGTCAGCTCTTTCAGAAAAGCCTCATTTTTGGAAAACCCGTCGCACTCCTCCTGACAGCAGGATTTGCGTGATGCTTTCCCATTTTAAAGCTGGATGTATTTACGCGGTCATTTAAGGGGAAACGTCTAATGGGGGGAGCGTTTAATGAGAAATAAACATTTATACTGTGTCAGGGCATCTGTGAAATACAATAATAATGAAAGCCTTGTGACATTTTGTATTGATTTTTTCTCCTCCCTGCTGCTTCTCGGGCTCGATTCCCATCTGTTTCTCTGCCTGTCACTCATTTACGAACTCTTGTGAATGGAGCAACTACACAGACACTCACACACGTGCACAAAAACCCACACTGACACGGACTTGTACGTAGCAGTGGCACAGCATGTCGTCTGGTGTGGGCAGCTGACATTTCACTGCGAGCAATCTGCCACTCAGAGTTGGACGCAGGATCATATACGCACCAATCTTTTTTAGTCAATGTGGGATTTTTTTTTTTCCTTTTTTTATTTATTTAGCCCGGTTTATGATCAAGCACATGTTCTCTGATTTCTTATTACATAACGCCTCATTCCCCACTCCGACTTTCTGCCTTTTAGTTCTCCATGTGTGCGATGAATCACAGAGCAGCCGCGGTTTAATATAGCCCGCACGTGCAACCTGTTACGCAACAAGCCAATCACGGTGTAATTAATAACCGCCGTCTCTTCCTGCGAGAACCAAATGCTTCAAGAACTTGGCATCGAACGCCTCGTACGCTCACAGAGAAAGAAGTGATAACAGGAGGAATATAGAATTAGTCATTCCTGCATCTTTAAATGGAGATACAGTATGTCTGTAAAAATCTAGTTTGAATGGATTCATAAAAAAATATGGATCAAATAAAAACTCAGTCACTTTTTGTCCACCAGAGCAAGGAAACTGACTTGATTCGTCAGTGACAGGTCTCTTTAAGAAGATTTTTAAAACTTAAGGCCATAAAACGTTTTAAAAAGTCGTATTTTTACTCTAGACTGAAATGTGCTTTCGAATCAGTCCTGTACAGTTCGTGGAGTTGCTCTTTTACGTGACAATTCACATCTTTTATGGCAGAGTAGGACACATGCTTTCATAATCTGGAGATGATCAAAGGAAATCGTAAAAATCCGATCTTTTTTTTTTTTTTTTGTTAATACTTAAAGTGTTCTCAATTTTTACCAAAAATCACGTTACCTGTGTCATTTTCAAGGACTTTTATTCTGCAGAGCTCAAGAAGCTCATTAGCGATTCGCCTCTGAGTCGTGGGCGGAGTCAGCGCTGCTCTGCACACTCGTCCTCATGCTAGCTTGTGCAGCAGAAGTGGCAGGTAACGTCGGAGATATTCAGCTCTCAAGCATCAATGTCTTTGGGGACTTAATGAAAGTTAATATCATAATTAGCTTTCGTACGAGCATTGAAATCCGCTAACGCACACGCTTGTTCCGCGATCATCGTCACTATTTCTTAGTGTGACCTGGATAGTGGGGCTCTGGGGGCGGAGCTTGGATTTGCTACGTATGAAATCTCACTGTGTCTGAACCAGAAATGCAATTTCGCGCTTGTTTTTCTCATGATATGTCCTGTAGCATCAGAAAAATTAACATATGAACATGTAAAAAAACAAGAAAAACATTATTTTTATCAGAGCAGGTCTTTAAAGAAGCAGAAAACGATAAATCTGAGTGACTTGCACAATCTGTAAAAGAAAAAAAAGTCCTAAAAACATGTCTTAGATTTGATTTTTGAAAGTGTACATTAACCTTGCTCAATGCTCAAATGTCGGAAATCAACACTGGTTTTAAATTTTGATGTAACTGAGTTGGAGTACTCTTAGGATGAGTACGGTGACCATATTCTGTTTTCCCAAAAAGAGGACACGACTACACCTGTTTTTCATGTCGGATCGAGTGTCTTTTAAGCGCTTTTAACTCAGTTAGTCCACGTGACACAAACTCAAAACTTACGTACAAAACCGCCGACATTTGAAGCATTTTATAAACTTCCCCGAATAAAGTTGAACAAACCCAGAAAGCATGGACAGCCCCTAAAAAAGAGGACATGTCCAGGAATTCTAAAGATGAGACGGCAAGCCACTTTAAGCGGGAAGTCTCTCATGAGTTACGCAAGAGCCGCAGATTTGCTCAACTTGGGACGTCAGCAGTTTTTAGGCTGTAAATCATACCGTATGACGATGCTACAAAGCTAGTAGAAGGAAAACAAACAGACAGCCACAAAAATGTGAATGATTTACTTACTACAGTTGGATTTTGAGGCTTTAAAACCAGCCTGATTTGTAAACTAATTTTGCTGGGACTAACTGACAGGAGTCAAATAAGGAAACCATTAGAAAAAAAAGAGTAGGTGTAATCCTAAACACTTGTCTTTATTGTCAAACTTAAAAGAAGCTTTTACTCCTGGCATTATTTTATCCACCTCTGCAGGATAATGTGGGCTTAAGATATTTAATGGAGCTTAGTGAAAGTTCAATCAGGAAGAGTACTCCATTCAGCCCTCTCTTTATGACTTCATTCATCACCATCCTGCAGCGACACGTCTTTGCTGCGAACCATTCATGATTTCAAATCCGAGAACGAACAGAGGCCGGCCGTTCAGTCGGAGCGAAAACTCGACAAATATCCTGTCTTTGACTATTTTCAGGGTAAGAACAAGCGATAGATGTTTTCTGACAGCTGTTTTTAGTGTTGCAGCGGGATTTAAAAGTACCACAAGTTCACACACACACTCACACACACACACACACACACACACAGGTGGTTATATAATCATGGTATCTGGGTCTCTTTTTTCCCCTCGTTGAATGTGAATGTCAACTGAACTGTCAGAATCTGGAGAAAAAAGCTGCTGCTGCTGCTGCAAGACGGGGGAAACTGAGACTGTAGTTTTTCTGCTAGACTGCTAATTTAAGTGCGTGTGTGTGTCTGCACGTGACAGGTGTTTTGGTAACCATGGCAATCAGATCGAGGGAGGGGCAGATGTTTTTAGAAACAGTCTAGAGCAGAGGATGATTATCAATTCTTACCTCGACGTTTTGTGAATTTGCTGAATCTAGACTATCAGATAGATTCTCAGTGTTTAAGTGTGACTTTGAATGTTTGTCAGGCGCAATATAACATGGCACACAGTCACGGGGAAATATGACAATGTGCCATGTGTGTGTGTGTGAGAGAGAAATGTGGAGTTTCACGCCATCATTATCTCGCCGCCTTGGAAGCTGCAAGTTGCCGAGAAGTGGGCCAACCTCGACTTAAACGCGTCGGCTCGAGAAGTGGGGAGAGCGGAAAGTGAAAGTGACACGCAAGTTCCAATTGAAAAGACTGGCAGAAGAAAATGTGTAAGATTAAATGAATAAAAATCGACACAGTGTTTCATGGAAATCCACAGATACGGCGGAGCTTTGAGGTTTTTTCATGGGATTGAAATTGAGTAAGACACTCCAAGTAACCTCGGCAGAGAGTTCTTTATCCTCACGAAAGACATGAACAAGTTAAAAAATACTGAACTGAATGTTTTCATAGATGAGCTGAAAAAGTCAATTTTCTTTAAACTTGCAGGATTCTTATCAGTTTTGCAGGTTTTAAATAAATTTGGCATTACGATATCTAATTGTTGCTGTGCCTCAGACGGATCCAACTGGATTAAATTCAGGACAAACTGCTCGTAAATTTCAGATGTTACTAACAGAGAGTAAAAGGTTAATGGAGTCGTGCATAATCAGGATTTTAAATTAATTTTGTAATTTTCTAGGAAAAAGGTATTTCTCTGTTCGTTTTAATTTAATAAAATCAATATTTTTAAAATTTAGAATCAAAGAAAAGAAATAAAATTTATGGATAAAATATTAATTCAGCTTCAGTTGAACTCAGGTGTCATTTTTAAGTAAACTACAGTATGTTCAATTTTTTTTTTTAGATACACTCTAACACAAAACTTAACACTCTAAAAACACTTTTAACACTGTAAAAATTGTCTTAGAACACAAACAAGACTATAAAAAACAAGACTATAAAAAACACTCATTTATATCTATGTAAAAACACTTTGGGTACTGTAAAATTTTAACACTGTAAAAACTACATTTTACACTGTGAATACACTTAACACTATTAAAGCATACTTTGAACCCTTTCAAAAACACACTTAAATCTTCAAAAATAAAACTCAAACCTAAAAAAGTCCAGTTTAACTCTGCAAATAATAATTCTAATTAAAAAATATACCTTTTCACAAAATTTTAAAATACTTTTATACTACTTTAACACTGAAAACTTGCTTTGTGTATTCAGTTTTATAGCAGGAAACACAAGGAGGTCATTTTAATGGAAACAAAGTTAAAGATGAAACAATAAAGATGAAATAATGACGGTCTTTACTGGTTGAAGGGGAAAAACAGCAACAGGTGATTCTGTGAGGTGTGACTGTCGCTCTCCGCTCAGATCTGAAAGTAAAAGGGTTCACGTGGAGGACACTTTAGCTAGCCCGTGCACACGCACACACACACACACACACTCTAACGCAGGGAAAAAAATGATCACCATGGTAACAGCAGCCTTAGCATCAGGATGTGTGCCTTAAATAACCCTCGTCTATTTCTGTCTGTCTGACTGTCTGTCAAGTCTGAGGCGAGCATCTTTAATCACCAGAGCGGGATCCGTTTCTTCTCTGGTGTAAATATTTCTACCTCGAAGGGATCAGAGGTGATTTTCACATGAACGATGGAGGAAATGTTGTTTCAAAACACCAGAATATCAGGAGTATTCAGGCTTATATTCTGTCTTTCTGCTTTGTTGGGAATTACTCTTGTTTATCAGTATATGGACCTGACATTTTTCGGGTTATTTTACTTTACCTTTGTGTGTAATTTTACACAGCTTCACTCCCTTTGTTAGTAAACCCTCTTGTGCTTAAATACCTTGCCCTCAGTCATCTGCATTTACCCTTTAAATGAGTAATCTCATCCTATGAAAGAATCCCAGAGATCTCTAGTTTTCACACCAAGATAAGATTCAACTTTGAAAAAAGAAAAGAAAATACCTAAAATAAAAAAAAGATTAAAAAAAATAAAAATTCTTAAAAATAAAAAAAATTAAAAATAAAAATAAAAAAATTTAAATAATAAAATAAAATAAAAAACTTCGGTACTAAGTAAAAAATAAAATAGAATAAAGTTGAATTAAATAAAAACAAATTTGAAAAAGAATAAATAAAATAAAAAATAAATCATACAAATAGAAATTAAAAAATTAAAAATTAAAATTAAAATTAATTAAAAAATAAAAATACATGAATAAAAAAAATTAAACTCAATTAAAAAAACAACAACTTTGGTACCAAGTCTCAAAACTTGCGTTTTAAGCCACCCAAATTATTGCTTCTCTCCAAAGAAATGCCCAAAATCCAACAAGAATTGACTGTTTTATCTAAATATCTTATCTATTGAATATGTTTGAGTAATAGTTTTATTCTGAAAGGGAACCACCTCTAAATTACTGCGAATCAAGGCCAAAAATCTGTAATGACTTTCTTTTTATAAATGAATTGAAAAGAAAAACCTTAAAATCATGACTGGCAGTTCCACGAGCAGCATCCTTCATTATTCACTGTCACACATTTCCTGGCTAACCTGCCACTAATTAGAGAAATCAGTTAATTAAGGCCAACTAACTGCATGGGCTTCGCAGTGAGCAGCTGGGTCTGAGTGTGTTTGTTTGTGCTCTCTTGACTGACATGTGGTGGGCGTGCAATTGGACACATGCTGCCCAGAGGCACACAGATAGACAGTCTGCTATATAAAGACACAATTTAACTCACTTGAAACCAATTAAGTTTGTAAATTTGAAAGAACCAAGAGCAGGTAAGAAACTGTGAACAGAAGCAAAAACCTAAGAGAGGAAACAAGAGTGTGAAAGGAGTCAAAGATCATCTGAGATAAAGGGTCAGCATGTGCAGCAGATGGTTGCCAGCAGCAACCCGGTGATGTGACGGCATCGACCGCTCTCCTCACATCTGCCACAACATCCCTCTGAGCGTGCATGTGAGTGTGATGGTATGTAATTTCCATGCACATCTGCCGCCGCACACTAAAGCCCTTTCTACATGACGTGACTCCAGCTGAGTGCAAATGTCAGAGTGCAGTAAATCGTCCTCATCAGGACAGTTGACTTTGACTGTCAAAACACACTATCCCCCCTTTAGAGGACCCCGCCCACAGCTTCTAAGAAGGCCAAATACAGCGGATTACAAACAGCAGTCAGATCTCTCCTTTCACACGAGGGCCACACTCAAAACTCCGACAGAGCAGCGCTCAGCCTGAGGCTCAGGAGTACGCCAGAATCTGCCCATGTAGAGATTTCAGCTCCTCTACTGGACTCCAGGAAATAAAGGAGTCAAGATTAAGCATTACAAAAGGGTTAATCCAATAACATATGTTGATGTTACGCCTTTACCAGTCCTAAATGATGGTGTAGTAAAAGAGCGCCGCCTCTGAACTGTCAAAAGCTACGTTTACATGTGCAAAATTTCTTGATCTGATTAAAAATTTGAGGGATTGGATAATCTGAATCCACTGTTTATATGGGTGCAAAATCAAATAATCTGATCATGACCTGCGTATACATGCACCAAGTTTTTTTCAGATTAGTAGCATTTGGACATGCGCAGAGTTGTCTAATTTCACTAAAACAACCGCAGAAGAGGAAGAGTTGTATTTACGCCTGTGCTGTCGACAAACCAACAAACGCGGTAGTGGCTCACTCCATCTAATTCAAGAGTTTTTCCCTGTTAAATGTTGTCACTAGATGGCGCCCTTGCGTACTTATTTTACTGTCCTGTCAAAAGTTGCACTGTGCGTGAAGATGTGACATCATTATGTTGTTTGTACACCTTGTTATGTTATTGGAGGAGCAGACACGGCACCTGTGGTTGTGTTAATAATGAAACCACCTGTACTGGCCTAAATAATAAGTCAAAAGGCTAAAGGGTGAAGATCGAGTCAGGTAAGAGAGTCACAATCGGCATGAACTACACCTCTTGGTTGGAATTCCTGTTTACACGGACTAGTTTCAGAATAATAATCAGCATAAACCACCTCTCCCTATCGGAATGAGTGTTGACATAAACGAGTTGCAGAATATCTATATAAAACACCCTTCTCGATCGGAATAAGAGTTTACATGGATGCATGTCAGAATAGCTATCAACATAAATTACCCCTCTCAATTGGAATAAGTGTTTACATGGACGCGTTTCGGAAAAGCAATCGGCATAAACCACCCCTCATGATCGGAATAAGCGTTACATGCATGCATTTCGGAATAGCAATCAGCGTAAATCACCCCTTTCGATTCAGAATAAGTGTTTATGTGGACGTGCTTTGGAATAGCCATTGGCATAAACCATCCCTTTCAATCAGAATAAGTGTTACATGGATGCGTTTCGGAAAATGCAATCGGCATAAACCGCCCCTCATGATCGGAATAAGTGTTTACATGAACGGGTTTCAGAATAGCCATTGGCATAAACCACCCCTCTCATTTGGGATGCAATTTTATTTCGATTAAGCCAAAGTGGATCAGAATCTTCTGATCGACATGTTTACATGGACGCTTTTTTATTCTAATCGGGCAATTATTTGATTCTTTGTGCCCATGTAAACGCAGCTTATGATTCTCTTCTCTAGTTTGGCTGAAGGCAGGAAACCTGGGTACAGTTTAGGGTGAGCAGATGCAGGGGTAGATTGAGATTTGATCAAATATAAAATACACTAAACTCTAAACTGTGGCGCTTACTTGTTTCCTTGTTAGTGAAATGAATTTTTGAATTCTGACTGAGTAGGACACCCACAAAAACACACAGCTAGACAAAGAATCACAGACTGCCAGTCAGCAATTTCAGATCAATTTGAGAGAAATCCTTTTTCTCCACATCTGCTCCTGAACGTGCAAACAAATGCAATATTCATCCAGTTCAGATCTGACTCTGAGCATTAAAACAAATGCAATACAGGGCCGACTTAAAGGCCAAATCCCCCGATCAGAGTGTATCAGCTACAGGCAGCTGAAGACAAAATACAGGTCTGAGTTTACACACAATACAAACTATGGTTTGACGCTGGTGAATGAGGGATCTTAACCCCGTGTTAAGTGTCTTTTTATTAAATGTAAACAGAGGGATAAATCTGCGTTTGGATTCAAGGATCTTAATATAAATCTTCGACGTCCAAACAAATGAAAGTGTTCAAACCTGAGGGAAAGGAAAAGTCGAACCAGCTGGAGACTCTTTCCAATCATCAGAAAATCACATGTTTAAACACGGGATGTGATCGAACAACAGCTTAAAGGAACTTTATATCAGCTGTCACGTCAAACGTTACCACATTTCCTAGGAAAGCTGCGCACATCAGTTTATTTTCAGCTTCAGTTTGACTCTATTTTTATTGTGATGCACCAACCAGCACGAGCTCTCCGACGGCTCGGTGTTTTCCTGGCCCAGGAATGTACCAGGTGGTATTTGGAGTATGTTTTTCTGGTTTGGTCAGAAGGTAATTATAGCTGAAGAGCAAACAGATGGCAGCTCTCAAAAGTGGTGAAAGGAAACGCAAATTAATGATTCAGAAAAATTCACACAAATATAACCCACTGACTGAATGTTGGCTCGTGTCTACAAAGGTTGTCATCCTTTGTGACCCTGTCTCCATCAGAAAACATCTCACAGGGGTTCAGACAAGGAAACTCCACTTCAATAAATCGTTTTTTAAAAAGCTGCTTTCGCCACAATAAAGACGATTTCGGTAACACAGGCTGTGCCGCGGCTTTATCCAGGACAGCTGATTAATCTGAGCTAAAATTACTCCCAGGGGGAAAATATGTAACAATAATAATAACTTCAAAAAAAAAAAAATTGAGGTTGAATACACTCCTCTTTCTGCCTCGCCTCGAACACACAGATGTTGTTTGTGTTTTTAAAAAAAAGGCCTCCTCCTGGCTTTCCCAGAATCCCTTGTTGATTCTCCCAGCATGCTTGCAGGTTGCAGAGAGAAGAAGGAGGAGCTAAAATGTCAGAGGTTGGCTGTCGAGAATGTTTGATCCGACTTTTTTCCTCTCTATAGTCTAGCACCTCTCTCTGTATACATCCGCCCCTCACTTTAAGATCATGTTTAAAGATGGAGGGACGAGGAGGTTACGGGTTCAAGAGTGAACGTGCGTTTTAACACGCTTCCTCTGGTGTCGAGGGGTTTTAGTTTCTCCCAGGGACCAAAAACACTTTCACAGATTCAAAAACCACACTTCTCTCATGATAAAATCACTAAAGGAAACACAATTCTCACGGGAAAATTAGAAATCTGGTCTCTATTTTTCTGCTCTTCAAAATTATTTAAGCACCACTAACCCCACTTTTAATCTTCTGAACTGAAATGATCTTACTTTTAAAGTTTGAATGTGTTCATCACCTCTTCTACTTACTTATCTTTTCCTTCCACTTAAGATCTCTTTTAAGGAAAACTCGGATTTTAACTTTATACATCAGTCCTTATTATAAACAGTGATTGAAATCTGTATGTTTTGCTCTTACTTTTAGCCACTTTAACTTTAATCTTGCTCAACTATATCCTGCCTGTTGAGAGGTTCACATGAGTTTGTCAGTGAATTAATTGATTTTTTTAAGTTAACCAATTGCTCCACCTGCTGGACAATATCCTACATTACATCAAACTTTTAAAATTTAAACTGCAATCCCAACACTAATAAAAGTAGATTTATTTATTTATTTTTTATTTTTTTACAGTCACCATTTGTAGTGGAAGCCACTGCTTAACAACACTTACATTACGCCGTTACAGTGATAGACAACGTATGTACCTGAAAGGACTAAAAATTTCTTTCATTTCTCAAACTACCAGCACTCTTAAAAAATTTAAAAGCACCTTTTAATTGTTAATAATTTAAAAAACAACTTTTAATTGTTAGAAATGAAATATTGTTACTTTTCAAGTTTGGAGGGTTCATTACCTCTTCTACGTACAAATCTTTTAATTTCACTTGAGATCTTTTAAAATGAAAACTTGGATTTTAACTTTATACATCAGTCTTTTTCATTAAAAGTGATTTAAGTCTGTATGTTTTGCACTTCTTTCCCATTTCTAAATCTTTTGAACAATATCCTGTCTGTATTTTGGGGTTCATATGAGTTTGCCTCAGTGAACTGATCTTTTTAAATTAACCAATTGCTCCACCTGCTGGACAAAATGCTTCATTACATCAAAATCTAAAATTTAAGCTGGAATCCCAACACCAATAAAAGTAGATTTTGTTTGATGTTGTCTGTTTGATGAAAATGTTATGTTTTATAAAAAATAAAAAAAAAACATTTTCAATCAGCCAGCATAAAAAAACTACTGAAAAAGGTGTAAAAAAAATGTTGTCTTAACAAATTAGGTCGATTTTTTAATAGCTCAGTAACATGACTAAATGTAAAATCACCTCTTGCAGGAACAGAGAGCTGTCCATCAGAGTAAATTTGTAGCAAAATCAAGGATTTCAGCACCTTCATAAGAGAATCATGAGAAAACTGCTGTATGCCTGTGATACTGCACAGAAACAGCTCGACTCTGTAGTGGAAGTCACTGCTTAGCAACACTTACATTATGCCGTTACAGCATAGTTAGACAAGATAGACAACATATTTACTGATAGGACAAAACATTTCTGTTATTTCTCAATCTACCAACGCTAACCATCATCTGAAGACGAGCCACAACTATAAGCAATCACATCTAGATGAAGACATCATAAAGCAATCATCATGTATAGACTTACACCAACTAGATCAGATTCACTCTCTCTCATCAACAAGTGAAATGAAAGAGAATTTTCCTGAAACTATTTTAACACCGTCAATAAACAAGTTTTTCTTTTTCATATTCCTTCAGCTCAGAACAGGCTTTAGCTTTATTATCTTGTCATTTTTGGCAGGACGAGTTGGAGTTCACTTTAAAAGGTTTTCCTAGATTTATAACAGGGTAGACTGACATCATTTTAAAAGGCATGCAGTCCCTGTCAATCCTTTTCAGCTTGTGATATTGAAACCCAATCTGAGGACAAAGAGCGGCGCTGTGCTTTTGATTCCTGGAGTCATCATTGTAGCTAACAGCTGCTGGGATGACTGCATGGACTTCAGAAGAACCAGCGGCTTTAAATGGAACCAGTAATGTGGCGTTAGTCCTTCAAACGACTGCTATTCATTTATCAAATTGTTTCATACTTCATATTAATTTTTGTCCACTTAATGAACGATTCTGAACCGTCTGTGTTTGAGACGGTATGCCGAGGCACTAAAGGTCAAATATCTATGAGGGCCGTTTGCAGCGTCTATCTATCAGGAGCTTCGGCTTTCCAAAACACTTGACTTGAAGAGAGAGAGAGTTATTGTCTGAGAATGCAGGCGACAACTGTCAACACCGGATTCAAATCTGTGGGGGTGGTGGGAGTCTGCTAACCGCACAAGTACAGGCACTTACTGAGGGAAATAAAAGTGGATTGATTCATCATGAATCTTGTATTAGATGATCTAAAACGTTTTTCATTTTCATCTGCGTTCATGATCCGACTTATTTTCTATTTACAGCTTTGACTTCAAACCTGAGCTAAGAAAGCAGCTTGAGTTTTAGTCCTCGTTGTCTAAGGTCTTTATCCTTATCTTTTTTCTTATCAGTATCACATAAATCACCAAACAGAGCCTGAGCTTTCACAGAGGCAGAAACTTTTACCTATTCTAATGCACCGAAGTTGTACATTTTTATTGGAGCTCGATAAAATACGAGGTAAATGACTGGTAAAGAAAAAGGAAAGTAAGGTCTCAATTCTAGGTTTGCTACCACAGATTTGCTGTAGCATTGCATTCGTATGAAAAAGGGTCAGGGCCACAAAAAGAGAAAAAATAAATAAAGGAGGGAGATTTTTTCAATTTCCATTTCGAGATCGAAATTGAAATTTGAAGATTAAAGGTGAAATCTAAAAAAGTCGAAATGAAAAGAATCAAAATTTCAAGATTTAAAAATCTAAATTATGTGAATAAATTATGAATTTTGATTTTAATCTCAAAATTGTAGTTTTTTTAGTGTTGAAATTTTGACCTTATTCACAACATTTCGACATTTTGAAAATTTAGACTTTATTGACATAATTTAGATTTTTTAATCTGGAAATTTAAATTTTTAATCTGGAAATTTGAACTTTAATCTCGAAATTTAAAAATCTAATCAGAAAATTTAAAATTAAATCTTGAAATTTCAACTTTAATCACGCAATTTAAATTTTTTATCTGGAAATTTCAACTTTAATTTAGAAAATTTCAATTTTTAATCAAGAATTTTCAACTTTAACCTCAGAATTACGACTTCAATCACAAAATTTCAATATTTTAGCTCAAAATTTAGACTCTATTGACATTTTTTTTATTTTTTAATCTCGAAATTTCTATTTCTAATATGGTAATTTCGATTTTGATCTCTTAATTTCAATTTTTAATCTGAAAATTTTGACTTTAATCTGAAAATTTTGACTTGAATTTTAAAATTTCAATTTTTAAGATCGAAATTTGACTCCATTGACATAATTTTGGTTTTTTTTAATCTTGAAATTTCAATTTTTAATCTGGAAATTGTGTCTTTATTGACATTATTTAGATTAGATTAGATAGATAGAAATTTTGACTTAAATCCCTTTTTCGACTTTAATCTCATTGCTGTTTTTTTTTGTTGTTGTTGTTGTTTTTATGTGGGCCTAATCCTCTTTCGTACATTTATCTTTGGCATTTTCTTGCATCCTGTTAATCATCTATTTTGGGATCTGTTTCGTGTCACAGCTTTTCTCAAGGATCAAACTTGACAAGCCTTTTATGATTAGGTATTAAAAAAGTTGGCTGTACCGACTGAAAAAAAGGGCAGTGGGTGACATTTAGATCGTCCCTGTCCGTTTCACATGATACAACAACAGCTGGAGCTTCGTTAGTGTTGCAATAATTGTGTTTCAGATATTTCACAACTGTCTTCAATCGATTTCTTTGAATTCCTCTTCTCCACACAGTGATGTTGCTTAAATATGACCCTGTTTGTGGGTCAGCATGACTCATGACTAAAGGAGCCCCAGCAGCTGGGGTGTCCTTTCTTTTCTGGGGTTTAACTCGGGGTATCTGTTGATCCACAGCAGATCTCGGCCTCCCCCTATCTTTAGTGAGCCCTGGTCTGTGAATGGACAGCCTAACTTTATCTGACCCCTTGTCATCGAAGCTGCTGGTATTTTTAGGTAGTGGCTCGCAGTGGCAGCAGCTGCGAAAGCATTTAATGTCCCCCTACCACCAGCCCACCCCCCAATTCCAACCTCCTCTCTCACTCTTTAGCCGTTGTACAATGACTGTATCAGAGCTGACGCATGAACCAAGAAGAACTCTGCTGCAAGAGTGTGTTTATATTCCTCACACCAAACTAAAGAGGCACAACCAAGAGACCAGGACTGGATAGATTGGAAGAACCAAATCTAAACCAAACTGTTGAAGAAGAAGAAGAAGGACCAAAAAGTCACAGAATTAACTGATGACAGCCTGAATGTTTCGAGGACATCTTTCTTAGTAAACACAGATACAGTTACAAAATGGTTTAAAGACAGCGACCCACAGCAAAGGTAGGTTCATCCTTTATTGAGATGTTTTTTTCCCGCTGATTTTATGAGCCGTAATATGTTTGTTTGGTATAGATTTACTCTATAACTAAACTTTAAATCGTGGGTAAACTAAAGCTTGTTTAATCCAAAGACCTTTCCAATATCTTACATAACTAATGGCCCATGCTGTTCAGAAGAAGATGTGCATCTGATGGAGAGAGCACAGTGCGTCACACAGCACGGATGTTTGACATGCCAAAAATTAAGAAGGTGATAACATGAGGGAAACAGATGAGCCACATGAGATGGATTACTTTCCGTCGAGCTGCTAGAGTGGATGTCTGCGTCCAGAGAAAAATACTCTAACTCCTTCTGAAATGCTCTGATTCATAAACACACACTCCATGCTTTCACTCATGGGTCAGTTCGTGATTGCAGATGTGTCCCCATGTGCTGTGTGACACATGGTTACTGGTGTCTTTTTTTGGACAGACTACTTTATAAATATACTCTTCAATGAGCTACAGCACCAGCTGAGGGGGCAAACAAGCAGTCTAAGATTGCTAGAAAACCAACTTTATTAAGCCCCCGTCTGTGCGATAACGAGCGAGCTAAACCTCTGTTAATCCACGGGGACTTCATGACGCAGTTTAAATATCTGAAACTTCTGATTTTAACAGTATAATGTAAACAGAAACTTACATTAATAGAAAATATCCAAACCATGAGTTAGGAATTTTGCCAATTTAGGATGCTAACACTCTACTAATGTTTTAAGTCGCATTAACTGGGATAGTTCTGACATTATATCTTGGACCTCGCTCTGAGTAGGTGTTAAATCCTCCATAAAAGACCGGTTATCATCAGGATTTGAAAGACAGCATGATTAGAATTCGGGAAGAAGGAGAAGAGCATTCTATGTTGTTGTTTTTTTACTTGGATAGATTAAAAATTATAAAAATATATGATGACTTTCATCTGTATCTGTCATATGTTTTGCTCATTTAGTTTTCTCCTTGTGTTGTTTATTTAAGTGTATTTTTCCTAGTGTTCCTGTTCCCCTGTAGTCCTGTCTTGTGTTTTCCGATTTTTAGTTTGTGTTTGACCCTATTTCCCTCATGTTCTCAGTGTTTTATTCTTTATATCAGTTTTCAGTGTTTCCTGTTTTATTTTGTAGTAGTTTATTCCCTGTGTTTCTTGTCTTGTTTTACTTTCTCAGTTTTCCCTCCTTAGTAATTGTCTGCACCTGTGTCTCGTTGTCTCACCTGCCTCTCGTTGCTCGTTTCCCTGTGTGTATATATGGTCCTTGTCTTCCCCTGTTTCCTTGTTGGTTCATTGTGTTGTGTGTGTGTTTGTCCAGGTGTGCCTATACCAGTGTCTCCTTGTGATTTTTTGTTCCCTAGATTTTGCTTCTTGTGTATTTTTTGGGAATTTTTCAGTTGGACATTTAAAGTCAGCTTTTGCATTAGGACCCTTTTCCTTTTTGTTTAACTCTGGATCGTGACAGTATCTCCTCTATCAGTTTCTACAAGCTGAGATAATTTTTTCTGCAAATTAAAGTAACGTCTCATATTTTATTTTGTTATTTCACATACCTTGATGTTGCTGTTGGTCATTTAATGGGAGTTGACAGCCTGTTAACTGTTTAGAATCAGCACTTAAACACTGCACTAAGGACGGTACGCAGATGGCTGAGCAGGTTAGCACGCACCACGTATGGGGACCACAGTCCCCACAGTGGTTGTAGGTTCAAGTCTAGCCCTGACCATGTGCTGCATGTAATCCTTCCCCTCGCTCTATCTTCCCACATTTTACCCTATTTTATCATTAAAAATGCAAAAATTGACAAAAAAAAAGAAAAGAAAAACTGCATAAAGAATAAAGTTTATCCTTGATTTCAACAATATTTTAGTTACTTTAGACAATATGTTTTGCTGGTTATGTTGAACATTATGCCTTTTTAGTGAAACTTAAGTTACAAACTATTTTCAGTGTATAGTTTAGAGTGGACTTCACATCCATCAAATCCTTCAAATGTCCGCGGTTTTGGATGGAAGTTTCGAGTTTGTGTCACGCGAACTTACTGAGTTAGAGGCGTGTTAAAATCACTCGATCCGACCCGAAAAACTCAAAATTAAGTATGTGCGACTTTGTGACTCTGCCTCTGCATAGTCATGTCCTCTTTTTGGGGATTCAGAATATGGTCACCCTAACTTAGGGCACAACTTAGAGAAAGCTGGTGCAAAAGGGCAAAATCTTCAAAAATCAACATATTGACTTTACTTAAATTGATCGCCTAATGAAATGCATCTTTCTTTATCCTGCAGCTCTTTCACCAAAGATAAGAAGTACAAATCAAGAGGACCCAACATTCAAAACAAGTTTCTTCATTCAAGCCAAAAAGAAAGCAACATCTCATCATGGATATTTTTGGAGGTGCTCCGCGTGTTTTGGGTTATCCACGCCCTGTAATGGCAAAGTGCGGCACAGTTGCCACACTGAGGTGCCAAATCGATGGGGACCCTCGCCCTGATGTGATCTGGGAGAAAAAAAATGTGCAGATCCAATCTGATGGACACTACAAGCTCTCTGAAGAGGGCAAGGCATACCTGCTGACCATTGCTGGAGTGACTCTGCAGGATGCCGGCCAGTATATTTGCAAAGCCAAAAATAGCATTGGCGAAACCTATGCAGCCGCCTCCCTTAAAGTCGAAGGAGAGGCACAGCCACAAGAAGGGGGGCAAGGGGAATTAGCGGTTAATGGTGTGAGGCAACTGGGTAAAGCAAATGGTGAGGTCCAAGGACACCTGAATGGCTACTGTGCGGTGCAAAATGGTGAACACAGGGGTGAGAATGGAGTGGTGTTAAACGGAGATCACAAGTGGAATGGCAAGGTCAGTGAAGCTCGAGAGGAGGTTGATTTGACATCAGATGATAGACCACGGTTCCTCATTAAGCCCCTCTCTCTGCGCGTGGATCGGGGAGAAGACGCCGCCTTCTCCTGCAAGATCTGGGGCACTCCTCTTCCAGAAGTTACATGGGAGAAAGACGGGAAGAAGCTGAATGACATCTTCGAGAGCGCACACTTCAGCATAAGCAATCAAGATGGAGGCTGGTTCCAGCTTAAGATCTACAGAACTCGGATGCCAGACAAAGGAGTCTACACCTGCAGGGCTGTCAACTGTCACGGGGAGGCCTTGGCCGGTGCTGTCCTGCTTGTTGAGCCAGTTCCAGAACGAGAAGATAGTAAGAAGTCCTCAAATGGTCACACAAACAGCCAATGGTCGCCAAAGCCCAGGGGAGGGAGGCTCAGTTTGTCCAGGATTACCGAGGAGCAACATGTCAACACCTCTAAAGCCAAGAAGTTTGCAGTGGCAGAGGGGAAGCACGCAAAGTTCCGCTGCTTTGTGACAGGCAAGCCCAAGCCAGAGATTGTTTGGAAGAAAGACGGGGTTCCCCTTGAGCCCGGGAGACGTCATTTGATATTTGAAGACAGAGAGGGTTACTACACACTGAAGGTTCTGTACTGTAAAGTGCAGGATACAGGACTGTATGTCTGTGCAGCATCAAATGCTCTCGGAAACACCTTGAGTGCTGTTCATCTGTCTGTAAAAGGTAAGGAAAACCTCAGACCTCCTTTAGCTACACACTGCGGTTTCAATCTGAAAGTGACATTTGAGGGCCTGTCGTCATCCTTTAAAATGGCAAATGATTTAGTCCTAATCCCTTTATGATGGATAGATGATTGTCAGGGTCAGATTCCTTTTCATACACGCAATCCCACAGTGTACCAGCTGCTTCTATGATAAGTGTTGGCTTAGTCTGCTGGTCTTTATATACTGATAATGAGGTGCCATTAAAGCAAGAAAGCACTGCTTCAAAAGCATTTAGCACTGGAAAGAGGTTCAAGTGAACTCAAGTTTTCACTGAAAAGGAAAAATGTAACATCTGCAATTCCTGGGGAGAAGATTGGAATAAAAAACAGCTAGGAATTCTGGGAAATCCAAAGGAAAGTAGAAACTCAGGTACTGAGTCAAAAAAAATTGTAGTTTAAGTTTGAAGAAATCGCCGATCGATCTTCACTTGCGCAGAACTTCTCTGCTTAATTGATCCGAAACATCAAACTTTTTCCTCGTTCTTCAGGCCCAGCCGTGAGGTTCAGGCGTCCGTTGAAAGATGTTGAAGTGAGGGAGAGGGATGTGGCTGTGCTGGAGTGTGAGGTCCCTGACGAGTCAATTCCATCAGCCTGGTACCTAGAGGACCAGCGGCTGATGCCTAGCAGTAAGTACGGGATGGAGCAGAAAGGAACAAGAAGAAGACTGACCATCCATGATGTTGGAACAGACGATGATGGAGTGTATCTCTGTGAGATGCCTGATGGGGCAAAGAGCATTGCAGAGCTGTCTGTTAAAGGTATGATGCACTTTACATTTCTATAATTTAAGATGTGAATGTGGTCGACATTTTAAAGGATCAAGAAAGGTACAAATGAACTTTCCAGTAATGAAAACAAGTGCACCAAAATACGATTCAATTTACAGGTACAATTATTAGAAAGCTTCCCAGGAAGCTGGAGGTCCTAGAGGGAGAGAACGCCGTCTTCTGCGTGGAAGTAGAAAGTGATGACATGGAGGTCCACTGGTTCAAAGATGGTTTAAAGCTACATGAGACTCATCAGACCATCCTGAAGTCTTTTGGAAAAACACACATTTTGGTTTTCGTCAATGTGGCCTATCACGACTCAGGGGTGGTGACCTTTGTTGCGGGAAGGTCCAAGACTTCATCACGGCTCAAAGTCAAAGGTAAACTTAAGACAAAGTGATGTGCACAGCTGTTTCTATGTTAGCAAAATTGGTTTATGGCAGGTTTTCATTTTGCGTAGTTCACACCCAGGATGCATTCTTCCCTATGTGTCACAGCCACAAGACACTGCCCGCCTATCTGCCCTGTTGGGGTCAAAATGGATGTGGATCGACCCAACAGCGCCCTGCTTACCTGGGCTCCTGCACCAAACAGCCAGACTTCCACCCGATCGATCTTTGTCGTGGAGAGACAAGAAGTGGGCTCCCATGAGTGGCAGAAGTGTTTCACCTCAGAGACCACTACCACTACAGCTGAAGTTGCGGGAGACAGCGTGCCTTGTGAGGGTGACTACCGGTTCCGCGTGTGTTGCGTCAACAAGTATGGGCGAAGTGGACATGTGGAGTTCCCCAAAGCAGTCCATCTAGGTAAGGAAATATTCAGATTTGTAAATGCATGTTTTATTGTTTTAGTTATATCTGATGATGGTTGTATTTTTAATTTAATATTCTTCTGCTTTTCTTAGTACCTGGTCCCAAAATTCACAGTAACCTTAAAGGCTGTGAGGTGGTAGAAGGAGAGGATGCCCACTTCAACATTGAACTGTCTGCAACAATGGTTGGAACCTGGTTCCTGAACAGCGCCCAATTGCAGCATGGTGGACGATATTCAATCAAACAGTCCCAAACAAAGCACTCATTGGTTATTCATGAAACTCGCACAACAGACGACACAGCAGAGGTTACGTTTATAGCCAATGGAGTCCGAGATTCAACTGTCCTTAGAGTTAAACGTAAGTGAAATTTTCTGTAATTTTTGGAAATTTTAGCTCATCATGGATGTGTTTATGAACGGTCTAATTTTGGGTCTACTTTTTTGCAGCTGCTGTGATCAAATTCAGTCCTCTGTCAGACCTGGACAGCACTAAGAAAGTAGAAACAGGTGATGCGATTGTGCTCTACTGTGAAGTCTCCCACCCCTTCGCCAAAGTATCTTGGTTCAAAGACGGGAAGGAGCTTGAAGGGACCGATGGCCTTAACATCCAATCAGACGGGAACATGAGGAGGATTGTGATTCACTCAGCTGATGCATCTCACTCTGGAGTTTATACATGTGAAACTTCAGGGGATGTCGTCAAATTTAATGTGGATGTTGCAGGTAAAGGGTTTGACAGAAAATCTGATCATCATTTGAACATTTGTCCGTACAACTAGCAAAAGCAATGAGTCAATCCATGTTTATTGGTACGATTCGACAAAATTGCTGTCAGATTATTTTAGGTTTTAAAGTGAAAAGTCGGTCTAATAGTCTGCCTGGTTTTATTCAGGCCCTCCTGTGGAGTTTACTCCGATCACAGAGGGAGAACTCCATAAAAGCAGCATGGAGCTGGACCCCGTGGTGCTGCTCTGTCACGTCTCAGCAGATGATGCTGAAGTTGTATGGTAAGACGAAGAGGATTATAGGTGATTTTTTTTCCATTAACAGTTCTAGTTGGTCAGTCAAGTTACTGTGTCTTCCTTGGTGTTTTCCAGGTATAAAGACGGCTGTGAAGTTAAACCCAGTGAGAACATCACTCTGCAGGCAGAGGGAACCATGAGAAGGCTGATCATTCGTTCTGCAGAGACCTCTGATGCTGGAAGTTATACCTGCCGTGCAGGAAACAACAGTATAGATTTCACTGTCAATGTCAAAGGTACATTGGGCCTTCTTGTTTGTCTGAGTAATGTTTTGATGATCAAAAGGGAGCCAAAAGCAGAACATATGAGTCATCACGACTCTGCTTCATCTAACTTTTCCCACAGAGCCTCCGGTGATGATTGTAGAGCCTAAGGATGATGTTGTGATGGAGGGCTATGTCTCAGAGGAGATTCACTTGCAGTGTGAGTTGTCCCGTTCAAGCGGGAAGGTGTGCTGGTTCAAGGATGGCCAGGAGGTGGAGGAAAGTAACACCATCCAACTAGTATCTGAGGGCCCCTACAGGAAGCTGAGCATCCTCAAGAGCTCTGTGGAGGATGGTGGAGAGTACGTCTGTGAAACAAATGGAGACTCCATCTTTTTCCAGCTTACAGTCAGAGGTAAGACTAAAGTTTTCCTTTCCTTCAATTACATCACACATTAAAAAATGTTCTCACAAGGTTAAATTTAATTCTCCTCTACCAGAGCCATTGGTCAGGATCGTTTCTCCCAGTGAGGCAGACTTGGAGTTGACCCATTTGGCACCCGAGAGGCTGGAGCTCAGCTGTGAAATCTCCCAGGCAGATGCTCCAGTCCGGTGGTACAAAGACAGCCTGGAAGTGGAAGAGGGTCCTAACCTGAGCCTTGAAGTAGATGGGGCCCAACGCAGGCTAGTCATACCTTTCACCACTGTGGATGACACAGGGGAGTACATCTGTGATACTGAGGATGACTCTGTGGCCTTCCTTGTGACTGTTCATGGTAAGAATAAGATGAAAAGATATTAATTTAACATGATTTATGAAGATTTAATAGGTTGTAATTTTGGAAACATTTCTGTCCTTCACAACCCTATAATACCCTTGATTCTGCACTTCTTTTAGAGCCACCAGTGACACTGAATCGACCTCAAAACATGCCTGACAAACTGGAGAGTGTTACAGGCAAACCAGTGGTGCTGGAGATCGAGGTGTCCCGCATAGGTGCAGAGGTCAAGTGGTGGCTAAATGGCAAAGAAATACAAGAGAGCAACAATGTCACCATCACCGAGGACGGACTCATTCATCGCCTGACAATCCACTCTCCAACTCCTGAGGATTCAGGGAAATACACATGTGATGCTGGAGACGATAAGATTGATTTTCAGGTCAAAGTGTCAGGTAAGAAGCATTCCCATGCCAGCTCCAAGATGACTTCCCCTCCATGATGAAATTTTGATGCCAGTCTGTTTTTTTTTTAATCACCAGAGCCTCCAGTGAAGATCCTAAGAAAGTCAGAGATTCAGACAAATCTGAAGTCCCTGATTTCTGATGACATTGTGATAGAGTGTGAGCTCTCCAGAGCCAACGCTGTTGCCAAATGGTACAAGGATAACTGTCGTATTCAGGGGAATGAAAGGTTCTGCGAGGAAGAGGAAGGCCCTTTCCGCTCATTGGTTATTTTGAACACTGAAGTTGGAGACTCGGGCGAGTACTTTCTGGATGTCGGAGATGACAGCATCAGCTACCAGGTTACAGTGGAAGGTAATACCATTCTATACTGTTCTTCATGGCTTTGGATTTTTGTCCTGTCCTAATCTTTCCAGGTCCGATTTAAGGTCCATTATGTTATATCCTTTTATAATCTGGTATTTTAAATTCAAAAACATTATTCTTTGGCATGGCAACAGTGGAGAAAGCTTCTGAAATGCTGTTTATTTAAATAAATGGTCTGGTTTAAAGGCTGTTCCTGTCTCCTTTCCCTGGGTTTAGAACCTCCAGTGAAAATCGTGGGTAACTCAAATGACCCTGACTATCAAGAGATGATGGCTGGGGACGACCTTATCCTGGCATGCGAAGTGTCCCGCGCCAACGCCCCGGTCCAGTGGTACTGCAATGAACGACTGCTTACAGAAGACTCCCGTACCTACATTGAGACCTATGGCACTTTGAGGAAAATCATCATCTCAAATGTCCAGCCGTCAGATTCGGGGAAATACGTGTGCGATGCCGTCAATGACAAGATGATCAGCGTTGTCAGGATTCAAGGTAGGAACACAAAGTGATGCTCTAAGATATTTCATAATCAGTATCACAACAAGATAATCAATGTTTCCTTCTCTCTCCTTTTCCATCAAAGAGTCTCCAGTTACGTTCGTGAACAAGAAGGATGATGTTGTTGTGATAGGTTATGAAGCAGAGAGTGTAACTTTGACAAGCTACGTGTCCAAGGACAACGCTCAGGTGCGTTGGCTGAAAGACTGGACACATATTGAAGGGGAACGTTTCCGAGCACTCACAGATGGCCATGAGCGAACCTTTACGATTGACCCTTTAAGGCGCTCTGATGCTGGCGAGTACACCTGCGATGTGAGCACCGATCAGATCCACTTCAGCTTATTGGTGAAAGGTTAGCATCTCACTTACATGTCATGATATTTTTATTTTGAGTGGAATAAAAGCCATTTTAATTGCTGCTTTTGGCGTCACAGAAATGAGGATCAAGTTCGTGAGCCCCTTACGAGACACTGTGGCCCACGCTGACGGAATGGTGACCCTTCGTTGTGAGGTGTGCAAGCCAAAAGCAGACGTCCAGTGGCTGAGGAATGGCATAGAGGTGGTTCCAAGCAGAAGGTTCTCTATTAGAGCGGATGGGGTTGAGCGAAGTTTAACCATCCATCGTTTAGCGAGAGAGGATGCTGGAGAGTATGCCTGCGAGTCCAGGGATGATCGGACTGTAGCGACACTGAGAGTAGAGAGTAAATATCCCTTGATTCAGATTCTCATTCTCAGATTTTATCGAGCGAGTCAAAAGGTTCATGATCTTTTGCTTTTCAGTGCCTCGAGTGGTGGAGTTCCTTACAGAGCTCCACAATACGACTGTACTTGAAGGAGAAGATGCTACCTTCAAGTGTGTGGTTTCCCCTGAGGATGTCCAGTTGGTCTGGCTCATGGACAATGAGCCCATCACAATAGGTGGTCGTTTTGAGGCAAATCAGAATGGCTTGTGCCACACTTTGGTGATCAAAAAGTGTCAGACGTTGGATTGCTCCAGGATTACAGCAGAGGCCGAGGGACATATCAGCAAAGCCAGCCTCAAGGTTCAAGGTAAGGCTGTTTTATGAGAGGAATAAAAGATGGAGCAAAACCATATGCTTATTCTGCTGTCTTTTCTCATCATTTTCAGAGGCTCAGGTCATGTTCACCAAGAAAATGGAGGCTGTCATGGCTGAAGAGTTTGGCGATGCCACCTTAGAGACAGAGATCAGTCTTGAGACAGGAGAAGTGCAGTGGATGAGGCAAGGGGTGGTCATCCAACCCGGTGCAAGACACATACTGGCACAGGATGGATGCAAACGCATGTTGACCATCCTGAACCTGACTCTGGCAGACCGGGGAACCTATCGCTGTGAGACCTTGCATGACAGGGCTCAGGTGAAGCTTAATGTGGAACGTAAGTGGTCCAAAGTGTCATTGCCGGGTGCATATAACAATGACTATGATTCACTTCCATTTGGCAAACAGAACCTCTAGCTTTTCTCAGAACTCCAATTTACAATCCAAAACATCAATTCTTCACAGGTTGTTAAAAATCTATAAAGCCTCTTGAACGGCAGCTGCAATTTCATGGTTTATTGAGTTCTTACTTTGGCAGTTTGAGCAGGCTTTGAGACTAAACTTCTGGTTAAATATGGCACCTTATGGACATCCTTTTATAAATTTTAACTATCTATTATTAATGATTAATTACGTAGAAATACATAAAGGTATAATTACAAAAATAATTAAAATTGATTAATAAATTTAAAATAAATACAGGAAGGAGTTTAAAGTTGAAATTTCGAGATTAAAGTCAAAATTTCGAGATTCAAAAAAAAAAATTGCAAAAAAAAAATAAAGTCAAAATTTCGAGACTAAGAATTGAAATTTTGAGATTAAAATCAAAATTTCATGATAAAATTGAAATTATCCGATTAAATTCGACACAAATAGAGACGAAATTTCATGAATAAAATCGTCATGTTGAGGTTCATGGTAATGAATAACAGCAGTGTCGTTCGTCATTCGGCAACATGTCCTCTGTAGAACAGTTTGTAAAGCTTTACTTTAAAATTGGATTTAGTAACAAGGAAATCCTTGCTCTTTCAGCACACAAACACAGTGTGGTCAGAAGTATTCAGACTCTGACAGAAGAAAAAAACAGACCAACTTGAAGGAGGTTGCCGCCTTCGTGCAAAATGTGTCATTTTTTTAAATTTCAACTTTAATCTCGAAATGGAAATCAAAAAAATCTCCTTCCTGTAATTATTTTTTCCTCTTCTTGTGGCTCTAATCCTTTTTCCTACATACTGTATGTGGGTCAACAGAAGAACAGTTTATATTGTAAGGTGTTTTCAAAGAATGTCACAGTGCAAAGAGATCCCAAGAATAGCAGGGCTAGACCTGGAAGTGTGAAAAGGTTTTTTGAAACACAGCCACGCTGTCAACAATAGTGTGCTGAATGACACACAGTGACAATGGAGAATGAAACTCCTGTAGGTGTTGTGTTTGTAACGTGATAAACTAAGCGGGGTTATTTTTAAAACACCTTTTGTTGTCCTTGGAGCACAGTGTTCTTTTCAATGTACAATACAGTCAAAAGTGTTGGTTTTCAAAATACAGCTGTGAGACTGAAAGGTTGAAGATGCATTTGTGCCTATTTTTATAGTTAAGGGAGGTTAAATTATATTATTTTTTTATCTCTTCCAACCCAGCCCGTAAAATCTCCATCCGCAAAGGCCTGATCGACCAAGAGACCTTTGAGCGAGAGACTGCCTCCTTTGAAGTGGAGCTCTCCCACACAGACGTGGAGGGGATATGGCAGAAGGATGGCATCCGAGTAAAACCCAACAACCAGTTTCGAGTGAGCACCAACGGGTTAGTCCACAGCCTGACGCTGTCGAACCTCACCTTGGAGGACACAGGGACAATCGCCTTCTCTGCTGAAGGGGTACGCACCAGTGCAAGGCTCAATGTCAAAGGTAAATGCCAACCTGTGGAGCTCCCTGAATGCAGTGTTGGATGAAAAGGGTTGACTGGTTCATCCTTTTTAAATTAAACATTTACTCAATTATTTAATGATCACTTTTCTTTTAATAGATCAGTGGGCGACCACTTAAAGACCCTTGGAGAGTTATAGACCTAATTTTAAAACACAACTTTGCACTTTTTATAAATTTTCAGAGACTCCTGTGTCTATCCTGAAATCACTGTCTGATGTCCGTGTGGAGGAAGAATTCCCCGCTACTCTAGAGTGTGAATTCTCCAGACAAATTGTAGAAGTCAAGTGGCTTAAGGTAAATTAATGTAGTAAATCCTCTGAACTGTGAACAGTTGTAGAGCAAATGTCAGACTCCAAAGAAATATCTATACCCCTTTGATTTTGACCAGAACGGAGCAGAGCTAAAGCCAGGAAAGAACTACAGGATCTACTCCATGGGCCGAAAGCGCTTCTGTCAGATCATGCAGTGTTCCCTTGCTGATTCTGGTACCTACACATGTGACACTGGGGAAATCAACACCTCTTGCACACTGGAGGTTTACGGTAAGTGTCTGAACAAGAGGATCCACAAGAAAATGATTGTGATCTGAGAACCTCAGCTTTTAAACCTTATGAAATACCCCCATCTAGAGGCTGTAATGACAAACTCCTGGTCTTCAGTGACAGTAATTTTCTACTCCTCTATTTCTAACGAAGCTGATTTAAATCTCTTCACTAACCTTACAGAGCACAAGTTGGAGCTAGTCCAAGATCTGGAGGACCTTTTCATCCAGGAGGACCAGAATGCTGTCTTCATGTGTGAGGTTTCTCTTGAGGATGTTCCCGGGGAGTGGTACAAAAAAGGGCACAAGATTCGGCCTACGAGTACCATCAAGATCCGCACTGAAGGTCAGAAAAAGAGGAAGTGGTTGATTAGAAAACTGGATGGAGCAAACATTTCTGTCCTTACTGCGGTCGTTACTAAAGTTGGTATAACTAGAGAAGCAAGCAGTCGGCAACATTCATCTCTTGAGGGGGTGTCTAACTCGGTGTTACGGTGTGTTTGACCCTAAACTAATTTTACGCCGGAATATCCTTTCAAGACAAAAAAAAACCTTCTTATAACCATAAAAAGGATGAGTCACCAAGAAGTATTTTATCTTGAAGTCAAAACACCAACATTTTTAAATAATAGTTTCAACAGTAGATAGATTATGTCTGTTTGTCTCTTTTAGGGACCAAACACTTCCTGCTTATGTGTAATGTAACACCAGAAGATGCTGGAGAAATCCGCTTTGCAGCGAGGGATGTTAAATCCACAGCTTACCTTGAAGTCGAAGGTGAGTCCAACTTTTATCTTCTTCTGGTGCATTTCATCAGCTTTAAGATGCTCAAATGTTCTCCTCTCACTTCAGAACTTCCCGTCTCCATTGTGAAACCTCTGCGAGATCGAACAGCACTAGAGAAACACCGCGTGATCCTTGAGTGCACCGTTTCCTCGCCTCGCTGCAGTGCCACCTGGTACAAAGGCAGAGAGGAGCTGTTTCCCTCAGATCGGGTTGAGATCCTGGCTGATGGCTGCTCGCATAAACTGGTGATCCTGGATGCGGCTGTGGAGGATGAGGGGACATATAGCATTGAGATTGGAGAGCACACATGCAAGGCTAAACTAATGGTGGAGGGTGAGTTGGATGGAGAACATACATTCTTACTGGAGCCACAAATTCGTAGTCCAACATCTCTCTCCTTTGTTTTTGCAGCCCAAGCCCTCGTCATGGTCAAAGAGCTGGAGAATGAGGAGGTATTTGAGTCTGAGTCAGCATGTTTCCAGTGCGAGGTGTCTGTTGCCATCAACAAGCCACCAGTTTGGACTTTGAACGGAGAAACCCTACAGTCAGGTCCACTCGTCCGTGTGGAAAACCATGGAACGGTCCATAAACTGACCTTGAAAAACACCAGTGTGGACATGAATGGGGTGGTGAAGTTTACCATGGGCAAAGCCAAGAGCAGCGCCACGCTGACTGTAATTGAAAAGTGAAGAAAAGTGACTGACAGAAGAAGAAATAAGAATATCTCACATCTTTTCTTTGGATGGCATTGTTTCAAAGTGAGGAACTCAGAGAAATTGTGCTTTCAAATCTGGGGCATGTCACTTCAGTGAAGTTATTCCTTTTTTTTACAGTTTGGATTATATTTATTCGCCCAACAAAGATTTCTAATTGACATTACACTGTTGTATCTTGATGGAAACTGCCAGAATAAAAGAAAGTTGGGCTCGTTCAAAATGTGGAGTCAAAACATTTTGTTTTCTGTTCAAGAAAAGGAAAAAAAAATATATTTTGAGAATTTGAGCCAGAGCATAATGAGAACTTTCAACCTTTCAAGCTATAACGAAAAACAAATTACTTTTTAATTAAGAAGCACTTTTTTTAAAGAGTAAGCATTAACCTAAAGCTGTGATATTTACACTACTAATCCTTCAAAATTTTAAGAATTTTTACCTATAAAATGTTGATGTTTCCACACTGCACCTGGAGATTTGCACTCAATAATATTGCCCGAAATCATCCAATTTCATGCATCTGTTGACAAGCAGAGGAAAAGCTTAGGTTAGGAACCAAAATGGGGAAAACGTGTTTCTAGTAAACGCTAAATGTAAGTATTTCACTTTGAGTATTCGTAGAATATTAGTAAATATTCTACTATGTCAGCTTATATCACAGCCACCGAGATTTATATTCATTTGAGTATTAAGTCTTTATTTTTCAGGGCTCGTTTTGGAAGTACTTTGTCGCCATCTACTGTCAAATTAAATGTATAATCATTTATGTCTCATAAAGGAAGATAAAACAAGAAAAGAAGTGTAGTTAGTTTATGCACTAAAACAATCTGCTTTATAAATGGAGGACGAATAAATAGACAAACATACTCCACCAGATAACATATTAGTTTTCTTTAAAGACTTCTATAAGCCCAAAATTATCAAGATTATTATTATTTGTTTGTTAAATGAACGCTTTAGTCAATTTTTCTCGTCTTTAATTTCAATTTAAACCATATTTACAATTTCCTCGCGATCCGCCATAACATGAAAGTAGAAGGAGAAGTTTCCCGCTTCCGTTGCACACACCCCCGAGAAAGACCTCCGCTGACTCATTTCCGGTTGTAGTTCATTACGCGCAGGTGCGCCAAACTTTACCTGACAGGAGCACGTAGATAGCGATTCTTGGAAAAATAATAATAATAAAAAAAAAGAGAGACACTGAGAGCAGTATAATATGAGAAAATGTCTCGACGGAGCAAGATGTAGCGGAAAGAGTTTACAAAATGAGGTAAGTCAAGAAAAAAAGAATAAAAAAAAAAAATGTAAAGTAAAAATGTCATAGTATAGAATGATATAAAATTGTCATTGTATAGAATGATATAAAATTGTCATTGTATAGAATGATAATAATCATAGTATAGTATGATATAAAAATACCATGGACAGCTCAATCTGAGGGATAATGTAATATGATAATAATTATCTTTGTGCTTTTGCAAAAATAAGATGTGTACACAGTTGGTTTCCCACCATGTGAACTGTCAGCAGAACAAAATATCTATCCCAAATTATTAAATCCACCATCCCCCCTGATTTTTTTATTTTACAACTTGACTACAGTCTGAAGCAGCATCCAGCAGTGAGGTCTCAGCGTCCTGCAGTGCACAAATTCAACCAGAAGGCGTCAGTATAACACAATCTAAGTGATTTACCAAGCGGCAGTTGCGACAAAAAAATAATATTTTGGGAGCTTTTTAGGAAGATAAATGACAAATAATTATTTAACAAGAAAAATACATTTATTTATCCTTGTAGAAAAAAACTTTTTTTGCACTTTTTCTTCATGTGAAACTTGTGTGCCATATCAAACTACAAACTCTACTAACTAAAAGTAAACAGGTTTCAATCATAATTATCAGTGTATTTTGGTCTGATGACCACAGGGTGGCAGACTAAGTGTCCCAGACTGAGGCCAACAAGTCTGAGGATACACCATTGAATAATTTCTGTTAGTAACAGTACATACATCCATAAGTTTCTAACCTTATATCACAATAGCAGACAAGAGGCAGAGCAACTGTCAGCTGATTCATGACATTTTGAGGTAAATGGCATCAGCTAGTGTCTGAATTTAAGGAGCTGATTAAAAAACACATGTTTTCCCCTCTTTGATAACAGCAGATCAAATCTAAAACAGCGACTGGCTACAGATCGATATAAAGTCTCTTGGGATGTGTAGAATAATGCAGTTTTGTAATGCTTTTGGAATAAAACCAATCATGTTATAATTTCTAGGCCAAAACCCAGAGCCGGCCCAAGCCTCAATGGGGCCCTGAGCAAAATTTGATTTTGGGGCCCTCTATTTCTGCCAATAATATTGATTGTTGATCATTCACACACCTTCACAAATCTCATTAACATTCCATGACATGCAAACAGACCTTTATCTTGGCGTTTTTTCTCTTCTTTTCTTTTCTCTGCTCCTGAAGGATATGTCCTTTTTTGCGACATTGTTTTGCCCCACAACTACCTGCGCTTTGGATGCTCAGTGCAAATTACGCAGCAGGAGGCACATATAAGAATCATAGTTTTTACTTTATTTTATTTTATTTGTACAATAATATACATTTGATCCCACTGAAAGCATCACTCATACATGCTTTTTTTTGAATTGCTCTTTGGGGCCCCCTATTGGCCGCGGGGCCCTAATCAGGCGCTTAGTTCGCTTATGCCTTGGGCCGGCTCTGGTAAAACCAAATGTGTTTTGATTAATTAATCAAAAGTAGGGTAGCCCATCGTTGATTTGCAATTAATTGTAAATGAATATAAAAGGGGTTAAAAAGATTTAAAGGGGGTTAAATTCAGTATTTTTGTTTCTCATTTGTAATTATGACTGAATTTTTGTATACAATCCCAACAACAATATGATTCCTGCATTAAGGATTATATTGAGCTGCAGAAAAGCACATAGTTCACACTACAGTATGTGGGGCTCTGGTGAATAATAGCAACATCTGAGCAGCAGGGGGCAGTGTGAGCACAGGTTTGTGTTACAGTATGCAATCGCTACTGTAAATTAGGCCAGGGAGTCTTGGAAAGATGTTTTCTGGAGTTGTCTCCCCCTGGGCTGAGTAAACAAGACAGCAGCTGTGCTTGATACTATAAAAAAACACTAAATGGAGCCAGAGCGGTAGCAGTGATCCGGCGTGGTGTAATACATTATTGTCATATCAGTCATTCATTGTGTGGATCTGTTGCAGGCTAAATGACACAGATGTTGAGTGCGGCCGACGTTGGATGTACTTGCGGTGCTGATGGGAGCTAATCCAGGCTGACGAGGCGTGCAGCTCCTTAACCACCCTCCGACTCTCCTGGAGCTTTTTGGCAGCAGTCTGGGCGGTGGAGAAATCATTTCCCTGCTGGAGCCAGAGCTTCCATTTTATCAGCCATGCTATGAAATTAACCCGATAATTGTGCTGGATCTGCCTTTTCTCTCTAAGTGCTCATTCAATCTTGAGAAGAAGCAACTTTTTTGGCAGTTTGGGACTTTTAAGACAATCAGTCTTCACAAATGTAGGATCTGGGTGGCAAAACCAATGCTTTATGTCAAGCTGGTGGAAAAAGTCTCCAGAAAACTGCAGCATTTACCAAATGTTACATGAGTTTTACCGTCTCTCTTGCAGAAGCCCTCTGCAGGGAAGAGTGCTTGTCCCAGCAGCAATCATAAAGTATTTTACTACATGCTGTATCATCAGCTCTCTTTTGTCACTGTTTACAGCCGCCTCTTTAAACCAGAGATGATAAATGCAGGTTTCTGCTGGGTTTACAGTGAAAATTAAGTTACTATATTTTGTTGTTCAAGAGAGAAAGTGCTTCTCTGGTGAAGTGTCTGACTACAGAGCGTTTCCGTATGTTTGAAAACTGGCACTAAGATGTGTAATTGGCAGCAGGAGTGTCTGCTAGCACACTAGGCCTTGAGAGCGCACTTGAAAAGTCAGAGACCGGCATCATATTTGGCATGTAATGATTTCATTCAGATAATGAGGGAAAATTAGTTCTCCTCGAGGCAGAATCTTCAGAGTTAACTCTTGATATGTCGATGAAAAAATAAGTTTTATTTTGTTAATTTGGAGGATTCACTACAAGAACTACTAAAATCACTGAGGTGGAGAGTCAGAAACTAGCAATCGGACTTAATTCAAGGTCTGTTTATCCACACTTCTGGAGGTTTAAGTATCTTACGCAAAAGAAACCTCGTCATAAATCACACTCGAACACAATTATAACTAAAAAATGTCATTAAGTAAAACTCTTCAGATGAATGAGTGCCTCTTACTCCAGCATTTCCTTGAGAGAGGGTGCTTTTTAATGAACCACCTATAACAGTCGGTGCGCTAAGCTCACAAACTAATTGTCGGTGGTGGGAAACAACACAGAAACAGATGTGGTTTCAATCATCCTAGTCCAATACACACCTGCATTTATCCATTATCACCATATGTTACTAAAAACAAAGAAACAGGTATCTCTAAACAGATTTTGTTGCCCTATATTCTGGTCAATACGGTAAAAAACAAGTCTCAGCAATACTTCATGAAAAAGCATCATCTTTGTTAAAATGCATTAATTGTTGGACATTTTACATGCGCTTGAAATTAGGTAGTAATCAAACAGGCTGTAAAGGTCCTTACACACCGGGGCCGACGCGAATATAGAACGCGAAATCACGAAATATTCGGAGGCGAATTCTGACGCGCCTGACTATACACACCAAGCCCCGGGAAGACTTTTCCGGGGGAAAGTCCCGCCTCCTTCGCCTCTGATTGGCTAGAAAAGTCGGAAACGTCTTCACACGCTCAAGCCAAACGCAGAGCAGTGGATTAAACACTGGCTGTGTCTCATTTCAGAGACCGCATCGGGATAAGCGCGCTTAGCTGAGTGCACTGCCGTTTTGTGCCGATTTGGGCCGTTATGTACCCTTCCTGTGTCCCATTTCAGAGACCGCAACCGTCGAACGGCGCATCTGAAGCGTGCGTGAGGTCATCACGCGGCACGAACGGTGTCCCTTTTGGCACAAAATACTAAGCGCGCTCCAAATTCGGTCTCAAAACCACACTACCCCTGCCTCTTTTTCAAGCGTCCCGAATAAGGCTTGAACCCACTGACCCATGTGGACACACGAGACAATCATGTTTTTTTTCATATATCACTGTACTTCGTAGGCTCTACACGCAACAACACGCAGTCTGATTGGTCGGAAGTGGACACACAGTATGCGAAACTTTCGACCATGATCCGAAAAAATAAATGCCATAATATCGCCGAACAGGAAAATGTTGTTGATAGGAACACTTGTATTGACAGGATAAAAAAAGATTGACGTCCAAAATAATCGCACGAAAAAAACGCTCCCAGTGTGAAAGGACCTTAACTCTGGCAAATCAAGTTATAGTCACTGACATATACAATGGTATCATCTGCATAAAAATAAACCCTTCAATGATGGTAATATAAGCAGTGACTTAGCCTTAAAATGCATCATTTAAATTACCAGATAACATCAGTGAAAGGACACACTTTTACAAAGATTTTACCTCCTTGTTTTTAAACTTAATTAATTTTGTTTAAAAAGAAAATAAAAAACCCTGCTACCTGAGCACCTGTTTGACAAGTTTAACTAAGCATACCTGCAAGCCCCCTTTTGTCCAAATGAACTGCATATTGTGTTGAATTAAGCTAACAAGATCTCAAGCTGTTTGGGATTATAGCGAGAATAAAACAAACATGACAAATGATTTCAGAGCTGAATAAATATTAGAAAAGAGAGACGACTTGACAACAAAATGAAAAAGAGAGAGAGGGAGAGATTCTGTTCAGTGCTTTAATGTGCCAACGTACAAAGAGATAAATGCTGATTACTGACATCTCTACAGTGGCATCTAAAACATGCCAACACACATGCGCACACTCACTCTCTCACCCCCTGACGAACACACACTTTTCCTCTGTCATTCACTCACAAAAACACACACTTCCTAAATCCCTATGCACATCATTAGACAGTGTTTCTTTCCAGTCTACTGGGAGATGATGCATAAAACAGAGCTGCCTCTGTTTACGAGCCTCTACGTTTTCATCAGGAAATTAATAACCAAATAAATGCTAATAAATACGACTCAGACCTGGGCTAAAACATACAAAAAATTAGCATGGGTGGGACACTCTGGGGCTGGAAATGATGATTAGAATATTAAAGAGTGGTTTCTTTTATGGAGGATGTCATCAAGCTCACGTAGATCCCCGTAGAAATCACACTGAGGGGCCCAACACAAATACTCTTATTTACTCAGAAGCACAGTGAAGTGCTTCATTAAAAATCAAAGCATGTAGGTCATTTCTCAAACTAGCACAAACATATTTGCATTGTCATTTAGAATCAGAGGCTCTTAATTACGATTGACGTGACATTCATTTCCGCTCCCAATTAAGAAATCAAAACAACTTTTACTGCGGCTCGTTCCGGCGACGGCTGCGTTTACTTCCTGCGCCATAAATCTGAAAATGCAGAGTGAATCCTGGTGCTTATTTTACTCTTAGTTAATCCTTTATATTTTAACCCAGGTCTGTTACAGTTATTACCTAAGGCTCTTCTACACCACCAAAGCACAGAGACGTTTCTAGGTTGCAAAAACACCTTCACTAAGCTGTGTGATCATACAGTGTTAAATACAGTAGCGGCCATATTAAATGTCATACTTGCAGTGACGATCTCTATCTGTGTCAGGATTTTTGTTTCACCCTGCCTGCCTTAGCAGAAGTATCAGCACACCAGAGTCGGTGATAAAAAATGCTTCGTCAGTGACCTGACAGAAAATCTGGTGACCCAACAAAACTAAACACTGATTAACCGGAGCCCCATCGCTGAACACGCCAGAGCTGTGACATCTTCCAGACTGATGAAATACCGAAGAGCTGGGTCACATGCTGAAAAAGCGCCCGCTGACCCATAGAGCTGGTATGACTAATGGAATAATAGCTGTGAGAGTAAGTGCTGTTTCTGGTTTCACTCTCTGCTAAATAAAAAGATGGTGACATCCGACCGCTGCGAGTGAAAAAAAATCCACATGAAGAGTCTGACGTTTGGGATATTTTCCCCCGATTTCTGTGAAGCATCCATCAGCTCAAGAGTACTTTATAGAGTTTACATTGTGGATTTACAACATGAGGTCCATGTCAGCCTGAAGCAGGCTTGTTGAGTGAGATTAAGTGGCTTCAATCTCCACTACTCTTCCCACAAGGTTACTCTGGAGAGATGATTTACATGACAGCCTGCAAATTACAGTGGAGGGGTTTTTGAACAGACAGGACACCAACGACCCAGCAAGGAGAAAAGTGCATGAAGTTTGGGGATTACAAGTTTATGTTTAGGGGGTTGTATAGGGAAAAAAAAAAACAGTTAAAGTTTTGTTGAGTTACCCTGTACGTCTTTGGAGGCAGCAACACTGATATGTCACACCTTTTGAAGCAGAAACAGCAAAATGAGTGGAACAACAAGCAAAACGAGCACTTAGGGCTGGGCGATATGTGAAAAAGTTTATCACGATATGTATCACAACATTAATGAAATGAAATTTAACGGTGTGTATTGGTAGCATGTCTTTTGCAATACAATGAGCTACTGCATCTTTGAGGTCTTTGAGTCTCTTCAACGTTTTGTCGTGAGGCGTTGCTCTAGAGAAAGCGGAATGGTCGGCTGTTTTGGCTGCACAGGCGCCATGGGCTCCACTCGGGGTTTGTAACCTTTTGCGTTGCGCCTGCTCCGCTATGTGGCGCTGCTTCAGGTGGTGAAAAAGATTTGAGGTATTCCCCGACTTTGCGAGAACATGTACTCGACATAATTTGCAGTACACATTACTCTGCTTCGTGTCCGACCTCAAAAAAACAAAATACCTCCACACCACAAACGTTTTCGTGCCAGTGTCGTCGACGATGTCGTCATCAGTTGAGCCTTTATCTGTATTTCTGTCGGGGGTAGCACTCATTTCCTTTGTTTCTCACTGACAGTGCTGTCAGCTTCACGTGTTAAAGTGCTGTGGTTGCGTGTCGCTGCTGCCTGCTACTCCGCAGTTGTTTGCAACTTGGTTCTTATTCAGCACATGATTGGTTCAGCACGGCGTGGACCCGGAGCAACTCCCCTTTTCACCGGCTATTCATATAGTCTACCAAAACATGGCAGAATGCCGACTATTGAAAAGGATATTGACCAGGTTCTATATTGATATTGAGGGAAATTAATTTTCAATATCCTTATCGTTTTATCGCCCAGCCCTACTAGCACTTAGAGTTTTCTTTGCAGCACTTAAGCGACTCTCACTGACTGAAGTTTTACATTTGGTACTCAATCAGCAGCAGTTATCTCTCTAAGCTATACCCTGTTAATGTTTGAAGAAGTTTCAGGCGGTTTCAAATACTCAAGTATGATCAGATTGTTCCGGTCATATCAGATCAGATCTCTGCTGCCGAGCTGACAAGCAGAGCTGCCGGAAACTAATGCCTCTTTGTTTCATTAACAACACAGGAAATAATCTTTTCACTGTGTCACTTAATATAAAATAAATAGACCTCTGTCAGCTGCACGAATCATGCGGCAGATGCACGGCTCAACATTTGTAAAGGTGGCGAGGGAGGCAGCCTGGATCCTATTTTTGGTTGACGGTTGCTTGACGGCTCCACGGTAAACATGTGACGATAGAGAGCAAAGAGAGAGACGCTGTCTGTAGCTTCAAAATGTCATCCGCAGAAATCTTATTTAGCGTAGCAGTCTTTGTGAAGTTTAAAAATTTAAAGAAAGTGTTTTGAAGAGAGAGAGAGAGGGGGTCAAAGGGTTAGAAAAGTAATTCAGTGCACAGAGGGAGTTGAATTTGCACATCAGCTGCAGGAAAGGTAAGGAGATTTTGTATAATAGAAGCAAAATATAGCATTATCACCGGCTTTATGGTCCAATCCAGAGTTTAAAATCAGTAATGAGGCTGTAAATTTGTTTCTGCATCTACTTTTACAACCAAAATTGCTCTGGCTCCTCGGCTACCACCTTTGCACACTGAGAACTGAAACGAAATGAAACCGAGTTCAGATTCCAGCCACGATCACAGGACATGATTATTTCTATTTACTCTTCCTGTGAGGTACTGATGCTTTTCTGAACGATCCAATTCTACATTTCGTCTGCAGCTTGCGTCCCGGCATCCGTTACTTCTGACATTTGACACTGCTTGATATTGACATTTGCTTTCCCTGTGCCAACACATGTATGCCAGACTTGTTTTCCCACAAATCTGCACACTCTGGGCTCAGCGCTGATCCCTGACATTTACTGTGGACAAGGAGACAGTGGTTTGATGTTAATGAAATGTGGCCTGAACTTATCAGCAGATACACTCATCTAGTTTATAAATAGTCCGCTCTATTGGCAGTGTTTACATGCACACAACTGAGCAACGAGTCCTCACACTGGGGGTTAGGCGGTGGTCTAATTGAGTCCTTGAGAGTGATAATGTCGCTATGATACGGCTCATTTAAAGATTGTAAAACCACCCCTGACTTTCCAAAGTGTTGTTTTTCAACACTCTTTAACAAAACTTTTGACTTTCTTTCACCTTTGCTTCTAATTTAATGTTAATATCTCATTACTCATTACTTTCATACACAGCTGCAGACGAGGATTTGGTGGATAATCATAATACTACACTTTGCAGATTGGCAATTCTGGACCTACCACACATTGTGGAGTACCTCAAGGCTCGATGCTTGGTCCCCAGTCTTTTCATGCACTGTCTCCTCTTAGGTCATGTAGTTTTTAGATTTAAAGAGACAACAGGCAGGAATATCTAGCCTCAGACTCTGGATGAAAATCATGTTTTTCTCGTTGTCTCCATGTTCAAATGGCATTTTTCTGAAACTACAGGACATATCATGACAGAAGTAATTTAGAAGTAAGTTTTTCTGCTTTCAAATCGCTGTAAATCTCTGTCAGACCCAAACAGCAGGTTCCAAGCTCCACCCCTGGAGCTCTGGTATACAGGCCACACTCAGAAAAGTAGATCACAGAACAACTGTGTGTGTGTTGGCAGATTGAAATGCTCATAAGAAAGCTAATTATGTTATTAGCCTGACTCAGCTAATGTGATTTTTGGTGAAAACTTCATAATCGCAATTTAAAGACCACTGAGAACACTTTAAGTAAAAAAAAAATGCGTGGGACTTTAAGACACTTTTTTCCTGGGATAACAGCAATACTACACTTTTTGAGCCATTAGTTGTCGAGGAATTGGTGACTCTTGACCTACTACACATTGTGGCGTACCTCAAGGCTCAATGCTCGGTCCCCATTTTTTATGCACTTTCTCCCCTCAGGTCAAGTGGTTTTTAGAACATCCACGGTCGGAAGATTGAATACTGTACTTAAATCCAGGAGGTGTAAAGCTCGTGATCTCCGCCGTTATTAAATGCTCCTGGATAAAAAAATAAATAAAAGTCAATAAAAAGCTGAAATCTGCAGGGATGCAAACAATAAAAGAATTGATTACATTTTTCTGATGGACAAAAGCAGTACACTTTCAATGCCGGGTATTTTTTTTTCCCATACAGACAGTAACAGTGAAAAAAAAAAAAAGACAATAATCATGATCATGGCAATTTAAATGAGGCTTCCAACAGTTTGGAGAGGATTTGATTCATTTTTGAGTTGTGTTTGTATCACAGTCAGTTAAAATGTACACTTTATATGCAGATCTGTGATGGGCCACACTCTGGCGTTAAATCCAAACATGCTTCATCTCCGTTTACCTCCAATCTCACATGTGTAAGCATTGCATGATGGTACTGATGGACACTCATGGTGAGTAGAAGGTAATGTAGCGTACAGGGAGGGGTTTTGGATCCTCCCCTTAACTCAATCTATCACCATCTGGACTCACGTCGTCATACCTCTTCAGCTGAACGCGTTATAAGAGTGCACACACCTTCTGTAACCTCTGATGTGCGTGTAAACACGTCCACTGAGAGATCATATCTGTCTGGGTTTAGACAACTCTCCCTTCCCCCCCAAACAAGATGCAGAGGAGCTGGACAAAATGAGGAAGGATGCTTCGTTCGTCATGGTGGAGATACTCGCCTCATCGGGAATCGAAATTTAGCAGACCCTTGGAGGCAGCTGAGTGCAGTCCTGTCTCACACCTTCGACCATGTCTAATCAATCATGACAGCTGCATGTGCACACCCCGTGGGTTTGCTGGCGTTACAGACAAGTGGGTCGATAACAGAATATTGAGCAAGTGTCTTTATTTTACGCCCCCTCCCTTCTTACCTTCACCCGAGAGGAATCAATCTGTCTTATGAAAAGTTATGAAGCGCAACAGTAACGCTTCATCCCCTTCCATGTCCTTGTGAAAGTTTAAGAGCGCCTGAGGACTCTCACAAACAAAAATGCCACAACTTCTGACAATGCACCAGTGACGATGATGATGATGCTCTAGTGGAGCAGGAGACAAGGTTTTCTGATTTTTGAAGATGTCCAACCCACGGATTTAGCGTTTACAGGTGAAGGTACACAGCCTTTGCATGTGCATGCGTGCGTAATCGTGCAGAAAAAGCCATCAACTATGACATTCTGTTTCCCGAGGAACACAGTCGATAGGATGAGCTTTTCCCGGTGACTGACTAGTTCACAGGGAAGAAAGGCGGCATCGTCACGCAATGCGCCGTCCTCTGTTACTGCAGGGCTGTCAGTTTGCCCAGGTGTGTCACCAGTCCCAGGAATAAACTAATGAGACTCCAGTTCTCCCTCGAACCAGTCTGAGAGCTGGAGATTCACAAAGCCATCAACCTTAGAGCTCAAACTTCTGTGGACTGAGGCAAAAGCTCCACCTTCTGAATATCCCCTTGTTGTGATGAAGTTATCGGCTCAGTCCAACGTATAAATGTTCCTCAAAGTTCTTGATAATCGAGCCGTAAAAGGAAAATACCCCCAAACCCCCAGTGAATACCTCTCCCAGCATGTAACAGTCCGGGTCTCTGCTCGAATCAGAGTTAGTAATACTCCTCGTAGTTCTTAGGGTTGAGACAGTACAGAATACCCCCGCCGAAGGAGAAGATGGTCCCGCCCCAGGCCAAGCCGTAGCCCCAGTTGAACTCGTGATAGATCCTCAGGTTGATGCTCTCAATGAACTTGATGGGGTACAGGACCAAGCTGCAGGCCTGGAGGACAACTGGAAGAGACATAAGGAGACATAAGAGAAGGGGTAAAGGGAGTATGTCTTAAAATGATCCTCAGTCACTGTAGATGTGTACGAGGATTATGGATGAGAAGTAAATATCATGTTGTGAAAAAAGCCAAAGTTCATTTTAAAGGGATATTCCAGCATAAAATTAGTTTAGGGTCAAACACTTGCTTCTCATTAATCTTTTCCTTGAAGTAATAATCACTGTGTTAATCATTTTTCACTGCAGACGCTGTAGTTCTTCTTCCTTAGTGTCTCGGTCTGATTGTATTTCCATGAAGAAATGATCATAAATGTTCTTCCTTGAGCTGCGAAACCCCGCTGCAGACCATAATGGACTGGTCTGAGGTCACGCTACAAACAAGCGGCTGCTGGAAGAGAGTGGGTGAGTTAAAAGATGTTTGGTGTCTAGTACTATGGCTGGGACCCTATATGTCCTGTTGATGAAGTTAGGTGCTGTTCTGATCATTATTTGTGGCGTTTTGGTTGAGGTTTGTTTATGGCTCCTCAGACCACTGGGTATTGCTACCGTCCAGTCGTAACTAAAGTTGGTATAACTAGAGAAGCAAGCGGTCATCAACATTTATATCTCAACAGGGTGTCTAACTCGGTGTTACGGTGTGTTTGACCCTAAATTAATTTACACCATAATATCCCTTTAAGCGGTTTAGTCTGATATGCTCTCTAACATTCTCAGTCTGCTCCATGATCATGAGCCACTGTGACACTGTTGCAGTCTGTTGTCTCAGACCCCGCAGTGCAAACACGACCCAGGTCTCAAGTCTCCATAGAAACTGGAGTTTACAGATCGTGCAAAAGAGGATAAGGAGGGAAGGTCAGAATGCAAACCGATCATTACAAATACACCAAAGAGAGAATCTGCATTTAGTCGACAAGACTCCAGCATGGAAGAGGCAGGAGGGTTGTAAATGTAAATGTTGACGGTTCGAGTCTAAAATGAAAATGTATGTGTCATCATGGAAGACGGATATTTGTATTCAAAGATTCACACCAGGAAGGAGATCTCTCAGCGTTGACTAACTAATCTGATGTTACTTCTGAGAAATATATGCCTCCTGGGATGATGGCTAACTTCTGCAGAGACTTCTTGTTTACATCCTAGTCTGCAATTTCTTGATGAAATACACCTTCCTGTTAAAGTGAGAAAAAATTCTCACCTGGAGATACATCTGCAAATTGATACCATCATTTCCTGGTTCACTAAAACCTGTTCATCTGTTCTTAGTGAGTCTCAGTTTCACTGTTTATAGGAAGAAGCTGATTTCCTCTTGATTCACTTGCAGATATCAGCTTTAAGTCAAGATGAAATAACGACAGCTTTATGTGTGTTTGCAGAAATAAAAGTGGAGAAAAAACAACTTTAAAAAATGAAGAGATTAATTAAAAATCATTTTTCTGAGATGTATAATAGGTCGGCTGTAAAGTGGGATTTATTGACCTGCAGTAGTTTTCCTACAATTCTGTTTGCAGCCACGTAAAACATAGTAGAAAAATAGTGGAAATTAGCATCAGCGGGGTGTGGGAGAGAGTTGAATGGCTGCAGGGGAGGGGAGGAGGGTGTCATTTAGCTCTGTTCACTTCATTTAGCACATCTTAGAAAAACAAAATAAATCAAACTTGATAAGGCAAAATGAAAGAGGCGGGGGCGAAGGGGAAGGAAACAAGAAAAAAGGGAAAAACGTGGATGAATGAGAGAGGAGACTGAAGGGTCAGAGGCAACAGGACGAGTCATGGCGGGGATAAAGGGATAAATGCAGGTGAAAAAAGGAGGCGGATGGAGGGGGAGATAGATGTTTCAACAGGGAGGGTGGAGGAGAGATGGATGGCAGTGGAACAAAGAGGAACACATCAATCGGCGCTCCTTCAAAGGGAATTCATCTTGCGGGAACACAAACAAGCTCTGGCACTTTTCTGCATGAGAGAAAAGAACGACACTGATGCATAATTTCTGAAAAAAGAGCGCAAATATTAACACAGATGGTAAAAAACGAGCCTTAAAGAGGTGGCTGGGTGTTGATCCTTCAGAGCCAACCTAAAAACACACAAACCCCTCTGTGCTTCAGCGTCGAAGATAAATAATTCAGACTCTTTGTGTCCGATCACAAGCGAGATAAGAACAATCTGACAGCGAGAGTTTCATCTGACGTTAAGTGGTCTCTGTTTCCACGAACACAAACATAAACTTAATTATAACTGAGTGAACGCCAAACTAAAGTTTAAAAGTTCAGAGTTGAATCAGCATGAGAACTTTTTTTTCCCCCTGATCAGTGGTGCTGAAAATGTCGAACAACATTTACTTTGAACAAATTGCTCCAGATCCCGTTTTTTTGCGAGAGAAATTTCACAAGAAAAACAAGATTATTCATATCTTCTCAGAGGCTTATCCTCTGAGGCTTATCCTCACTTTAGAGTCACTGCGAGTGTTTTAATATTTTATTCTTATCTGTGTTTTTTATTGGTTTCTCCAATCGTATTATTACTATGAAATCATTGTGAGATCCAGTGGGAGATATCAAACTCAATCTCATAGAGTATTTTTGGTTGAGGAGTCTCACTGGATTTATTTCAAAAGTCCCAACACTCAGTCTCCTCCAGCAGATCATTACCACTTGTTCAGGTCATGTTCTAGGGCACCAACATTTTGGTGTACGATACAAACAGAATAAAAGAGTTTATTTGATACTTCATGGTTCAACAACTGCTTCTTGGTGAGTTGATCTTTTTGAGATGGACAAACTCATTTGCTTTTACAGCAAAGTGCTTTGTTCCCACGTGACGGTTGTTTTTCCAGCTACCTGCCAAACCTCATAGTGAAAAACAAAGATTTTTAGAGATCAAACTGGACGCCTTCAAACTAGGGGTGGGAATCAGGAGTGGCTCCATGAAACGATATCACGATATTTGGACCACAATACAATATTATCACGATACTTGGACCACAATACGATATTATCATGATACTCGGGCTACGATACAATATTATCACGAAACTTGGGCCACGATACAATACTATCATGATACTTCGGCCACAATACGATGTTATCATGATACTGGGGCCGAGATACAATATTATCATGAAAATTGGGTCACAATACAATATTATCACGATACTTGGATCACGATACGATATTATATGATACTCCAGCCACAATACGATGTTATCACGATACTTGGGCCCTGATACGATATTATCATGATACTCGGGCCACAATACGATATTATATGATACTTGGGCCACAATACGATATTATCACGATACTTAAGCCATGATACGATATTATCACGATACTTGGGCCACGATACAATATTATCACGATACTTGGGCCACGATACAATTATTGTGAAACTTGGGCCACGATACGGTATTATTGCGATTTTTATCATTATTGCAATACAGTGAGTATTGCAATACAATATATTGCGATTTAAACGTATCCTTTTTGACTGTAGTTTTTCCAGCCACCTGCCAAACCTCATAGTAAAAACTGAGATTTTTAGTGATCAAACTGGACGCCTTCAAACTAGGGGTGGGAATCAATAGTTGCTCCACGATACGATTTTATCACGACACTCGGGCCACGATACGATATTTTTGCGATTATTAACATTTTGCCATACAGTGAGTAATGCAGTACAATATATTGCAATTTATGCAATAATTTTTAACTGTTTAGCTAATTCAGCATTCGGTTTTCCTTTATGTTTGTCTTATTCACGCTGTATTTGATTTTCATGTTACACATCTTGCATCTTTTTATATATTTGTTGTACTAAATTTCTCCTGCTCTATGATGTCACCTCTGCCAACCTCACCGGACAAACAGTTGATTATCATAGATTTAACTTTATATTAGCAATTCATTTGAAAAAATTAATACTTCGTAAATGACGATACGATATAATATCCCAATACTATGCTGTATCGATTTCCTCTCCCACCCCTACTTTAAACCGACAAACATCACAACTTTTTCAGTCCTGTAATGTTTTTTGTTGCAGGTAATCATTCGTTTGTTTAGACCACATTGCAGCAGAACGATCAGGATAGTAAACAAAGGTGTGGGTCTCATTCTTCTCTCTGCATATCTAGAGCCAAGTGAGCTAAGTAGTCATTATGGGCACCTGCAGCACTGCCTGCAGGAAACAGTGACATGGTCTCTCTCAATGCACTATATCTAAAGGGACAGCTGGGCTTGCACACTTTGCAGACAGAGCACAACTCGTCTCTGATGTAACATCCAGTGGCAAGTGGTGCTTTGATTTTATGCAAACAAGAGCTCTAAATTGTACAGAAAAGTCTCCAACCACACTTTGAAATTAGCGTGTGCAAATGTTGTTTGCAGCTGGGCATGGTGTTGCATTTAGGGACTGTGGGAGATCTACTATATGAGAGGACATGGAAACACAGAGTGCAGCTGGTTTGCATTGTGTATGCGTGGTGTTTTTATTTCAGTAATAATTGTGTTTCATTTAAATTTAATGCATCTCCAGGGTTGGGAAATCTCGCTCCAGATGTAGAAAATCCCAAGAAAGGTTAAAACGAAAGTTTCCCGGAGCAGCCGCTCCTCTAACTTTGTACCTTCTTATTTATTCAAGCTGGAAATGTCAGACTGTGTTTGCTTTGCCGAGGCTCTGGACAGAAAACTGCCTTTCAGTCATTACAGCATACAAAGTGACTGTATTCAAATGAGCAGTCAAATGTCAGCCAAATATAATATGGATATCAAAGTTCAATCTTCTGCATTTGCACTGCCCACACATGCCGTAGAAGTAGACTCCCGCTCCACTTAGCCTCTGCAGATCTTCGCACCATCCCCTTAAAGTTAAGAAGATTCCCTCTTTAGTGCTGAATCACGCGCTACTGTACTTCCCACAAAAAGCATCCGACAGGCGACACATCCGGCTTTGCAAAATGAAGCACTTCACGCTCAGAAAAGTGAATTTGAGTAATTATTTTTGGAGGTGAGGACGGGGACAACGTGCACAAACTTGACAGTCGTCCAATTGGAGATTGGGGCTGGCTGGGGAAATTAAACAGACAGGCGTGACGCTCTGCTCCGACCCTGCTGGGCCCGACTCATAAAAATAAGATTTTCTCTAAATGGGTTCGAGGGAGGGAGGAGAAGTGTGTGCGTGTCTGTGCAACTATGCATGTGTGTGTGTGCATTAAATGAGTAAGTACGGATTATCATTTAAATGCATGTCAGTTTTCAATGTGATTACCCCACAACCTTCCAGCTACCTTGTCTAAATTGGCTAATTAAGTGTGTGTGTGTGTCACCAGGTGTGTGTACTTTAGCACATAATGAGTGTGTGGCCTCCGACCCTGCGCTGATCTAATTGTGTGTGGTCTGTGCTCCATTGTGTCTGTGTGTGTGCATGTGTGTGTGTGTGTGTGTGCTGACCTGCAGCAAAAAGCATAAAGGCGACGGGTGCGTAGAATCGCCGTCTCGTGCCAATGCACACAGCAACCAGGGCGACCAGGAATGACATCAGCACCAGGGCTCCACCCCCTAGCAACAGGGCTAGGGTAGCAACCTGCCAGTCTGGAGAGAAGAACAAGGAGTAAGGGGAGTGGGGAAGAATGAGAGGAGAAATTAGAGAAAAGGAAGAAGGAGGAGGAAATAATTGAGGGAGATTGACAGAGAAGTGTTTGTGAAACATGTTGCATAGAAACATTGAGAGTATTCATGAATAAATGCAAATCAGCGAACGCCGGTAAGAGCTGGAATGAAAAGCTGAGGCCAGCCTGAGGGGAGAGACAGAGCCACCGGAGACGTATTATTTTATTTGACATTTTATTTTCTTCCACAAGTATGCTGATTAGGAGGAGAGTGAGGAGGGAGGTGAGGGCAGGAGGAAGGAAATGACAAGGGGAGGATAGAGGGAGGGAAGAGGAGGAGAGGAGAGGAGAAGAGGAAAAAAGTAAAGGGAAGGGAGAGAGGGGAGGGAAGGAGAGGGGGAAAAGGAAAGGAAAGAAAGAAAGGAAAAGTAAGTAGTTGGAGAGGAGAGGAGAAGAAAAAAGGAAATATAGGGAGGAAGGAGAGGGAAGAAAAGAAAGAAAGGAAAGAAAAGTAGGGAAGGGGAGGAAAGGAGAGAAGGGGAAAAAAGAAAAGGGAAGGAAAAGAGGGGAGGAAAAAGAGGGGAAAGAAAGGAAAGGAAGGGAAAGGAGGTAAAGGGGAGGAGAGGGAAAAGGGAAAGGAAAGAAAGAAAGGAAAAGTAAGTAGTTGGATAGGAGAGGAAAAAAGAAAAGGGAAGGAAAGGAAGGAAGGGAAGGAGAGGGAGAAAGAAAAGGAAAGGAAGGAGAGGAGAGAAGGAAAAAAAGAATAGGGAAGGAGGGAAAGTAGGGGAGGAAAGCAGAGGAGAGGTGGGAAGGAGAGAAGAGGAGAGGAGAGGAAAAAAGGAAAAGGGATGAAAAGTAGGGGAGGAGAGGGAAAGGGAAGGAGCAAAGGAAAGGAGAGGGGGTAGAAAAGGGAAGGAAAGAAAAGGAAAGAAAAAAGGAAAGGAAAGTAGAGGGAGGGAAGGAGAAGACAGAATGGAAAGAGAGAAGTAGAGAGGAGAGGAGAGGTAAAAAAAGAAAAAGGAAGGAAAGAAAGGGAGAGGAAGGGAAAATGAAAGGAGAGGGAAGAAGGGGAAAGGAAAGGAAGGGGGATGAAGGGAAGGAGAGGTGAGAAAAGGGAAAGGGAAGGAAAAGAAAAGAGAAAAGGGGGAAGGAAAAGAAGAGGAACAAATAAAGAAGAGGATGTTTAAATGAAAACAGTGTAAGTCAAGAAAATTAGGAGAGAGGAAACAAGGGTAGGAAATAAAGGGGTTGTTAAGTACACTAGAAGGATGATACAAGCGTAAAAGTCATCAAACTCAAGTAAAGGAAGAGAGAGAATAATCGTGGTTCAAAGAAACAAAGAGAATTGATTGAAAGAAATAAACAGTTAAAGGGAGAAAGAAGAGAAACAAAAGAGAGGAGGAAGCTTGAATGAGTAAGAACCATAAAAAAGAAAGGACTCGAGGAACAAAGGAAAAATGGAGAGACAAACTAAAGTGTGGATAAGCGGTGACGAGGCTGATGCACGATAAAAGATTCGAAACATGCAAATGGAGACATAATGTTACAAGGACAGAGAGAGGGCGGCATGAGAAAGAAATGTCAAGAAGAGGTGGAGAGTGGGGAAGTTAGAGAGAGTGAGAGAGAGGAGGGAGGGAGGGAGGGAGGTGAGGAGGGCGTGATGGAGCTGGTGACGGCGCAGTGCTGAGTGAAAGTAATGAAGAGAGAGAGCACTTACTATACCTGAGCTGACAAAAAGCCTCGGCTAAAAAGCTTTGCTGGCATCTTATCAAAAATCTGTCTGCATTCACAGAGAGGGAGCACCGGGGTCTGATGCACTCTGAAATAGCATCCACACACATCCACACACATCCACACACACTTTAACTGGTACCCCACGTTACGTCAAAGTCCAGATTTGTCAGTACTTTTGCTTCCTCACTTAACGTGTTGTCAGATAGACGCTGGGGCGGCTTCTAAAAGCAGCTGATTGCGCACATAGTCGATATAAAAAGACATATGTCGACAATTTTACTGGAGAGAAAACAAAAGAGGATAAACAAAAAAAAAAAGAGGGATGCTTCTGCAGCTTTTGTGTGCACATAATTCTCACACGACTCGTGCTTTCACTCTTGGATCTTGGTCTCCAAATCCCTCAGTGCGGACCTTATCCCGCTCCTGGGATTTCAATCATTGTAGAGTTACAAACCAACAAGTCTGCAGACTCTCAGATATCAAAACATGACTTCAGTGCACGCCTCCCTCTGCTCCCTGCTCCTTTTACTTCCACCTCCCTGACGAATAAAACCCCTAAAACAGCTTCATCTGTGCAATTAACTCACTGCGTCTCATATTTTGCAGCGTGGATTCACTCTGCAGTTGCAACTTGTGGCCTCAACAGTTCCTCCTTAAACAAAACTGCAGCTAATAAGCTTCATCATTACCCAGCTTATCAGCGTCTCTGGCACTCAATGTTTCCTTAAAGGTCAGCGGCGTAGAGTTGGTTTGATGATGGAGGTGCAAATGAGCGTGGATTTAACGCCGTGTGAGAAACCTCAGCTGGAATGAGACTGTGAAATGCTTCTCTTCTATACGTCTGCATGACGGCGCACACATATCACCTTGTCATGTAATCTGTCTTCGCTCGGAGGGAGAGAAGAGATTCGACCATTTCTCTAACCTTTTCTTCCACCTGTCTGCGCTCGCACTCTGATCAGATGTGATGCCGTCAGATTGTCCGGGTTCATGTAAGCTGCTGTAAAACCTCTTTCCTGTTCAGCGCAGCTAAACGAAGAAGCGCTGTATTACAAAAGGAAGATAATGTCTTCGACATGAGGACGTGCTGTAGCTCCAAAGAGGCAAACATCAAAGTTTGAGCTGGGGATGAAGCGTCACTAAACAGGATGATGTGCAGAGATGTGCTTGTCAGTTCAGATTCAAAGCTGCGGGGACATTTATGTGAATTTATTTTCATTTTACATCTGTTGGAGCCGTGTAAATGTAGGCCAAATGGCTAAATTTACTGCTCTAATGTGGGAGAAAACCTTATAAAAGATGGATGGTTTAAGGGGGAGATAGGGAAGATGAGAGATTTAGAGGCAGAAGGATGGGATGAAGGGGTGGAGGAAGGAAATTAAAGATGAAGAGAGCAAAGAGGAAAGATATAGAGATGGTGCAACGAGGTTCTCCAACCTGAAGGTTTCTGACCGTGTGGGTGTTTTCTGCACATGTTTGCATCTGTTTACTTCACATTTGAGAGGAAACACTCCAGGCTAAAAATCTGGAGTCAGCTCAGCAAAACCAACAACACTAAAGCGGTTCTTTCGCCCCCTTGAGAGGAGCCCGAAAAGTCGCCCTGTGGAAATGACGTAACGAGGTACACAAGAGCGGGGATTGAGGGATGAGAGAGGAAGAGGTGGGGGCGAGGGTGAGGGTGAGACGGGGCTCTCGGGGGACTCAGGTGGTTTATCATTCATTCATTTTTAACCTCCTCCGAGCACGAGGCACGGGGTTTAGTCTGTGTGAGCCGACCCAACCAATCAAAACAGAGTCTGGAAAAAGAAAGAAACTTTTTTCATCTTTAACAGCTAAACAGAGGCGCTCTGAGATACAAAATATGGTTTACTCCTTTATTTTACCATTTAAAGGTGGGGTAGGCAGGAATCTATTAAAGACGCATCTTTAAAAAAGCTTTTAATATCAGTCAATAGTTATTAGTCATTGATGACATTTGGTAATATAATGATATCGCTGCGTTTTGTTATATCTGTGTAGTCAACATTTTAAAATTTGGTTTGGTTGGTTGTGAGGCAGACGCTGCTCCCCCGTGTCGTTCAGGAGCCCAAACAAAGTTAGCGTGCGACAATATCGGACTGTAGAAACCAACCAGAAAGTTCGGAAAATTGTCTGAATCCTCCTTTGGCCACGACTGCCGACACAAGTAAGAAAACAAAGTAAATACCGGAGACTCTGGGGGAATAACGGCGCTTAAAACGGAGGTAGACCGGACAAGAGCTAAAAAGCCGGGTCAACAATGATGGGGTACAGGTAAACCGCTTTAACAAAGTAAGACAAGTGTCTGTAACAGAAGTGTTTCTTGTCAAACGGACCTGCTGTAGCGTGTTGTAGCGCCATCGCTAAACTGTCCTCCCTCGGGTCCTGGACTATGTCACTTTATCCTAGTTGTAGAAGTCCTGCAAACATTGTGTTTGCTGGTAGTCTATTGGCATCTACAGTAGCACCAATGCTTTTGACTTTCACCTTGACTGGGCCCCATTTGTAATCATTTGAAGTATTTATCTGCATTATATCTGAATTTAATTGGAACGATACGAGCGAGCAGGAGCGTCTGTTTGAGAGGGAAGGGAGAGGAGGAGCTGGTTGGGAGGGGTAGAGTTTACATTCAAGATTTCTCCCTAAAACTGGCACTTCCTCAGATCCTGCCAACCCCACCTTTAAAAGAGCAAATACGACTTCATATGTGCAAGCCTGTTCCTAATCGCTTCAACCACAGTTTCAGCTGTTCGCAGATTTTTGTTTGTTCAGTCCTTTTTATCCAACAGAGGGAGTCTGCGATTACATTCTAACCAGATGACAGCAGATAATAGAAACCGAGCATGAACTGGTGTCGTAAATATCACTTGATTTGACCTAATTGATCTGTAACCGCTCCGCTAAATGAAATGATGAAGAGACTGAATCTAACGGGGATGCTAATGAGTCTCCTCCTTTTCACCAGGCTAATGCAAAAGCTTTTAAGTCACTTTATGTTGTATTTCAGATGCATACGCTGGGATAAATCCTGCGTTTATCTCCAGTGAATGAAACCTCTCCGTTTCATTGTGGCTGAAACTGTCGCAGAGATCTCGCGCCCACATGAAAAGTGTTTTATCTTTCAAAAGCATGCAAAGTCCGCTCTCTCTCTCTCTCGCTTTATGGCGGGTTTAAATTTTTCAAATTCCTCCACAGACATGGTAACTCCTATAAGAAACTGCATAACTTTCCATATGCGCCGTATAAATCATCCCTCGCACACACACGCTCTGGTCCCTCACACACAGATGCTCGTTGTGCCCCGCCATGAGAAACCTCTCTGACTTTAATGCGAGTGTTTTCCATGTGACAGGATTACCGCACTGAACTGTCACAGTCATTTTTTTCTTTACCGTAAAGCCAATCCGAGCTGTCACGCTGATTAGCGGCTGTGTTGCTCCGGATTTCTGGATCCTTGACACGAGCTGTCAGTCCTGCAGGATCAAGAATCAAACTCGGAGTATTTTTGTCTCAACGTTTCAATCAGCGAATAAAGAGGAAACTAATGATAACATGACACAATTAAACATCTGAATTTATATATTTTTAATTTTTTAAAAATATTTATTTAATTTAAATGCCGGCCCCCCACCCCACGCAAAATTTCGGGAAAATAGTCTGCTTCGTTTGTGCCGTTAAAATTTTCGTTTGTGCTGCTCTGGTTTTTAAGTTATTAAATATTGTTTTAGAGGTCATCCAGAGGTCACCCATTTGTTCCGAATAAACCCGAAATGCTGCCGTTTGTTAGATATGTGAGGTGCATATACTTCTCGACAGGTGTGCGTTGCCATTTTGGGTCCATTTGGAGCAAATGGGGGGCTGGATGACTTCATCGCCGAAAATAAAAATGTGTAATAACTTTAAAACCATAGACTGTATATACAATGGACGCTGTCTGCCTCCTTGCTGGGTGAAGCCACACCGAGAACAGCACCCTCTAGTGACGGGCTGCAGTATAGGTCATAAATCCCGCCTCCTCCAGCAATCCCTATGGAGTTGTGGACAAACTTTAGAAATTTATTACACAGAATATAATTTATTCTCCCCCCTTCTTGTGATGTTGACATGTAGTTATTGTAAGACTGGTTTTAAGAGCACAAACGAAGCACTAACGAACAGCACCATTTTGGGTCCATTTGGAGCAAATGGGGGGCTGGATGACCTCTGGATGACCTCTAAACCTTAGCAGCACAAACGAAAATTTTAACGACTATTTTCCCAAAGTTTTGCGTGGAGTGGGGGGCCAGCTTCATCGAATCCTTTTTAATGCTTATGAGTAGAATAGGCGTAACGATGGCTGCCAACAAAACGCTTCAGGGCGCTTTCAGGGTTCACCACCGCCGCAGGATACAAACAACACAAGAATCCCTGTGGATCACTGATGCGTGCGCTCACTCACGTCAAGTTTCCTCATGTTTTTTTTTTTTATTCACCGCTGTTTTTTTCCCTCCCGTCATCTTGTCTGCGGAGGACGACACAAAGAATCCCGCCTAATTCAGACACAGCTGGAAGTGTAGTTACCTTCATAAAATGCTGACACCAGGATTTAACATGGCTGACTTTTATGAGCCGCTGAACTGCTGAGATTCACACTTTTCTCTCTCAAGTTTAGCAACTGACAGGAAAGTTTCCAAAAATTCTACCTTTGTTTGCAAACTGAGGACTTGGGAGCATCACAGCACGGATGTGAGACCGGTCCAGACTGACGCAGCAAGCATGACCGGATTCAAGCTGTCAGGTGGGATTAGATCATGAAACTGAGCTGCTGATGGAATAAAATGATCGGTTACTAATAAGTTTTAATGATCACTGTTACTAGAGAATGACTGACATCAGTTATTAAGTTCCAGTTTAGCACCAGGACTCTTCTACGACAGAGCCGTCTTGTTTTAATACGAGCAGAATGAAGTCTGGTTCTCTTTATCTGGATGGCAGCACATGTTTGTTTGTGTCGCTCAGCGTTCATGGAGTCATGATTTCCTTTTTCTTCACCTGAGACCATCTCAAAAAAAGGCTCAAGATCATTCACAGATGCAGATGTAAACTATGTCAGATGAGAATTTAATCCCATGCAGCGATCTCCACTTCAGAGTCTGACCTGTTTTGGATGCAGCGTCTCTTAAAGGCCCAAAATTCAAAGCCAGGATTATTTTTTGTCTCCAGATCCTCTGAACACGCTGTAGATGTTGAACTCTTTAATTTTTTTGTAATTTTACACTTGGGAACGTTATCCTGGAATCGCTTGACTGCTCCTCCAGTCCCTCACAGAGCAGGTATCTCTTCTTAGCTTTACTTCACCCTCCCTGGAGTTCCCTTCTTATACCCAGTCATGTCACTAAACTGTTGAAAATGAAGCTCATTAGCTGTGATTTGTGCCTCTGGGTGTTTTTTTTAAAGCATTACGTCACTTTATTAGTGTTTATTTGCTCCTGTCCAAACTATTTTAAATTGTGTCGTTTGTATCCTATTCGAAATTCCCTTAAAGACCCACTTTGATGAAAATCATGTTTTTCTTGTTTTCTATATGTTCATATGGCATTTTTCCGATGCTACAGGGAATATCAAGCAAAGCAAAATTGCTTTTCTGAATATTTCTTCATTCAAATCACTGTAAATCTCTGGCAGACCCAAACAGCAAGTTCAGAAACAGTGAGATGTCTTACGTAACTAATCCAAGCTCCGCCCCCAAGAGCCCCGCTATGCAGGCCACACTCTGCATATAGAGGAGAAATAGAGAAGACGATCGCAGAGTAAACGTGTGCGTTAGCGGGTGTGCGTTAGCGGATTGCAATGCTTGTAAGAAAGCTAATTATGATGTTAACTTTTAGCTGAGCCATAAGGCGAGACTCTCGATTTAGTGGTCGATCTGTGCCGTGCCGATCCTAACCTATGGCCATAACTTGGGGTAATGACCGATAAAACAAGATCGGGATTACAAGCGGCTGAAATGGGTTAGCCTTAAAGATAAGGTAAGGAGCTCGGACGCTCGGGAGGCGCTCAGAGTAGGAGTCAGCTGAGGTGGCTCAGGCATCTGGTTAGGACGCCTTCTGGACGCCTCCTGTTAGAGGTGTTCCAGACATGTCCCACCGGGAGGAGACCTCGTGGCCAGCCCAGGGATTATATCTCTCGCCTGGCCTGGGAGCGCCTGGAAATCCCCCCGGAGGAGCTGGCGGAAGTGGCCGGGGTGAGGGCCGTCTGGGCTTCCGTCCTGAAGCTGCTGCCTCCCACGACCCGGACCCGGATGAAGCAGAAGAAAACGACGACAACGATGACGTCTATCATGTCCCTAACGACACAAGTGTCTGAGAGCTGAATAGCTCTTATGTTACCTGCCACTTCTACTACACTGTCAATGTTAGGCTGCAAGCTAACGTGAAGAAGACGAGTGTTCAGAGCAGCGCTGTCTCCGCCCACGACTCAGAGGCGAACTGCTAATGATCTACTGAAGCTCTGCAGAAGAAAAGACCTTGAAAATGACACAGGTAACATGATTTTTGGTAAAAACTTCATAATCACAATTTAAAGACCACTGAGAACACTTTAAGTAGTAAAAAACTAAAACTACCAGAGTGGGACTTTAAAACACGAACATTTTTCAGTGTCAATATCTGGCGGGAAGTCTTCACACTTCAATCTTGTTAAGAAAGAAACCCCAGTTTGGACATGCCCTCGCTGTAAACAACGCAAATTAACGTTAAACAGAGGACTTAACAGGATACCAGAGGGATTACTACAGTAAAACAATTAATTCTTATCAGGCTGTAGATGAAGTAGATGTTGTTTATTTTGAGGCTTTTCTACGCTGCTGGGATACTGTAAATGCTTTGAAGACGGTTTGATTTGCATCCAAAAAGGATTATGTGTGTTTGGGCACATGAACAACCCGCCTTTCCATCAGTGTGTGAGGAAGAAAAAGTGTTTAGGGAATGGCAAGTGGGAGCTGCAGGTCCCTGGCTATTCCCCTGTCTGTCTGTCTGTCTGTCTGTCTGTCTGTCTGTCTGTCTGTCTGTCTGAATGCCACATCATTTCCCATTCCTCGTTCAGGCGCTACAAATAGAACGGGCATCTCAGGGGGGCTGAGCTCACTGAGAGGAGAGATGGAGACGAGGGAGGAGGAGGAGGAGGAGGAGGAGAGGGGGAGAGACTTGACCCTGGAGAAAATAGAAAGGAGAGATGGAGACAGGGGAAGAAGGAGGAGGAGAAGGAGGGGTGTGAAATTACAAAAGGAAAATGATGAACATTAGAAATGTAACAATGAAACCCTCAGGGAGGAATGAGGAGGGAGGAAACAGAGAGAGGAAAGGAGGCTAGGAAACAGAGAAAAAGACAATTCATTTAAGCGTACAGATGAAAAAGGCCTGGGGAGTGAAAGCTACAGACGGATCAATACGCTGATAGAGAAAGATGAGACGGGCCGGGCGAGAGGAGGCAACATTTTATAGAGGTTTCACTCGTGACTGATCTGAAAGGCGCGACAATAAAAGCCTGGTGAATGTGGGTCAAAACGGGCCAGAAAACCTGCATTACTTTCCACTAAATTTTATTCTTAATCGTATCTTTTCACAGAGACAATCTGTGGGCGGTTATTCTTGAATGAGGAGGCATCGGCTCATGCAAAAATTGGCGAGAAAGCTGCAAAGCTCACGCACAAATAGAGCGAGGAAAGAGAAAAACACAGTAATAGTATCTCAGGTGGTAACCAAATCCAAGAGAGAGCCATGGGAAATCTTCCCTCAAGGTTAGGCGAATGACAGACGCAGCACGCCTATTTTTCCTGCGGTTTCATTGAAAGATAGTAACTGTGTTTTTTTTTTAAGAGTGCAAAAAAACATTTAGAAAACAAAATAAATGAGGTTTGGCGGCGAAAAAGAGGAGAAGGAGGAGAGTGAGTGAGAAAGAGAAAGATGGAGAAGACGACCGGAGGGATGAATGAAGATAACGAGGAGGAGAGAGTGAGAAGAAAGAGAGAGGGAAAGCAGGTACGCTTCAAAGCATCACTTTTTAAGACTCCTTTCAACAGAGTGTGTGTGAGTGTGTGTCTGTCTGTGTGCGTGTGTGTGTGTGTCTGACAGGTGAAAGTTCCCCTGATGTCTGCCTGTAAGGCCGAACGCCCACTACAAGCTTTTTCATCTCTCAGCCTGTCCTGTTTGTCAAAAAAACAGACTGAAGTGAATTCCAGGATTTTTGCTCGGAGCTAACCTGATCTTGATTGTCAGCTATTCAAGTTTTCTTTTTTCGCTTAAACTCCTTAACCACCTGGACTGTGGAGAAGTATTTGGAGAACTGTGTGTTAAAGTGTGGGTTCGTTTTGGCATCCTGCTGCATGAATGTTTGTTTTGGTCGTCTTAGCCAAAGAGCCTCAGTGTGCGCCGGAGATTTGGCACTGAAACACTCGCTTAGCTTAGAGGACCATCGAGTTTAAAAGTAACTTTCCAAAGAAGGAAAAGTGTCTTTTTCTTTGACTCACACACTCTGAACTCGTCGCTATTATTTGAATGGATTTTGTGGTTTAAGGCACTTATCGTACTTTATGTGTCTGCAACCCTGCTGCATGTTTCCGACTGTCTGACAGCTCAGGGTTAGACGGTGAAGGAAGTCTTTGTTTTTTTCCGCATTGCAAACATCCCCAGATCTGACTTTGACTTTAAATCAACCGGTCATCAATCATTAATAGGATTTATTTCCAATTTATTATGGTATGATGATGAATTAATGATAAACTGTTGAGTAACTCTAACCCTAACTCTCTCAAAGTCTCAACACGCTTTTGAAATTTTAATTTGAGCCGTATTTTGTGAAACAGTCGAGGTTTTGATGAAAGGCTGATAACTTAGTTCTTATGGGTGGCACGGTTACTATGGTAACGTGATGAGGAGGGGAGAGAGAAGATTGTCTCTGAGAGAAAAAGGTTTTGAGGTGAAGAAGCGAAAATGTAGAAATCACACAGCTTGACTCAAGAGTTAAGTTGATGAACAGCTGACGATCAAGGCGTAAGAGAACTAAGCGCCTGCTTAGGGCCCCACGGCCAATAGGGGGCCCCAAAGAGCAATCAAAAATAACTATTTTCTATAATTTGCTGTATGCGTGACACTTTCTGTATGATCAAATATATATTATATATATATATATATATTGGCGGTATTGCTTTGCTTCGTTTACTCAGAGGATTATTACTCCGTCCTGGGGTCATTAGTATCAAAAGTTCAATCTGTGTGTATAACAGGACTGGGCGATATGGCAAAAAAAAAAAGATCACGATATATTTTGTCGTATCGTCCGATCTAAATTATTATCACGATTTTTTTAAACTGCTCGTTTTAAAGCCTCTGTACTAAAAACTAAAGAAACTAGAGATTAATTCAACATTTTATTAACATACAAAGTAAATAAATAATAAAATAAGATAAACTTAGAAAAATATAAAAACATTTAAACTGAACAAAACAACAAATATAGTGTTTCTGCAGGCATGATAGACCTAAAATAAACAGATTTCTCCCTCAGGGATAATGAAGACCACCGCCACACAACCGCCGATCAATAACTTCTCAACAATAACATCTTCAGAGGATGACTCAAAGTCGTGACGTTTAGCTCCACGTTCGGTCGTTGTGTTTACTTCCTGTTTACTTCTCCATCAACTTAAAGAAGTGAGCAGGAAAAGCTCGACTCTGATTGGCTGTTGTCACGCACATTTCCGCCATGTTTGATCGAGTAAATATGCTCTCAGCTGATCACGATCATATAATCACCCAGTCCTAGTGAATAATATTTGATCTATTGTGACTATAAAGAGTCGTAAGTATCGGTTCTATCAGGGTTTCTTGCTTTGCCTTCACAGAACAGAAGTGATGGTCTGAAAATCTCCACATTCATCCCCTGACATGACAGGATTTCCAATCTGGGCTGCCCCGATGGTCTTGAGTCACTACTGTGTGAATTTCATATCAGGGTCTATCTATCTTGCAGAACGGCGCTGACGCCAACATCCAAATTATAATTTTGACCACAAAACTCATGGGGATTTTCCAAAAAAGCTAAAAAAAATCAGACTTGGCACACAATAACACAGGAAGTCCTGCAAAGCAGCCAAGCATGGGCGCCCGGTGTCAGCCAAAGTCTGCGTTTAACAAGATTAGATTTGATTTAACTCTCACAAAGATCACCTACATAATCATTAAAACGTCTCAGGTTGTCTAAAGACGTGGACGTTTTGTTGCACCATCTCCTTCCTTGTTTCCTGACGTCTTCTTTCCTGTCAAAACTATCATAAATTCCTCCTAATAGATCCCATGTTGCTGTGTCCCGCTTTGTAAGATCGCTGCTGTGAAACTGCACTCTCGTACAAAAGGCTTCACGCAGTTTTAAAAGGTATAACCCTGCAATAGCACCTATACCAGCAAACAAGGACAGTCATATTCCAGTTATTACAGCTGTTTCTGCTCGGTCTGAGCTTTCCCTTATGTCTTTGTTTTCCTGTCTCGGTCTAATTACTGAGAAGCTATGCGCTGCATGTTTTCAACTACAGATTGCAAACTCTGCTCGGGGTATTACATGATCTGTCTGTGCATACATTTAAGCAGTTTGCTTGTTGTTGGAGGAGGCAAAGGAGGTTTTAAAGACAGAGAGATGAGCTGGTTGATGCTGTCTTGTTTGTTTTAACTCTTTGATGCTCATCCAGTGTTTTTAAAGGGCTCGAACCTGGTCTGATATCTTAAATCCAAACAGTTTTCCTCCATACAACTCAGTTTATATGATTCCCTGAATTCAAAATGACAAAACAATAAAAAGAAATGGTCACAGAAGAGGTGCAGAAAAGGTAAGAGTAGGTATTACCGCCTCATTTTGTTTAGACACTGCAGTATAAAGAGGCGGGGTAAATATATATAGCACAATTTAACTTGCAGCACTCATAAATTAACACTGTTTTTAACTTGATTTTGTGTCTTTGCTTGTTACCTCCGCCAAGGAGGTTATGTTTTCAGTAGCGTTGGTTTGTTTGTTTGTTTGTTAGCAACTTTACGAGTTGTGGTGGCAGAGTGGTGTAGATAGGTGGCACTCGGAGAGCGCAGACCTCCGCCAAGCAGCTCATGTCCCCCCTTAAACAAGAAATGCCCTGACCGGGATTCAAACCCAGGACCTTCTGGTTGTGAGGCGACAGTGCTAACCACTACACCACTGTGCGGCCCATCTACACCACTCTGCCACCACAACTCGTAAAGTTGCTAACAAACAAACAAACAAACAAACAAACCAACGCTACCAAAAACATAACCTCCTTGGTGGAGGTAAAGAAGTACTCGCCAGTGAGAAGTGCGCCACCAAGTGTGCCAATTAGCCTAGTTGTGGAGTGCTTTCTGTCTATGAGGAGAAGAGGAAAATGCCGAAGTCATTAGCCAAGAGCTATCGGTCACGGTGCATCGGCTCCCGTGGGCGCAGTGATACCGTCTCTGGATCTAGTGGAGATCCTGGTACCGGACCTTCACATCGTCTGCAGACAATCAAAGAAACAGTTTTCTGGGGTGTTGTAGTTTTATGTTGCGACGACTCTCAGCTGTCATGAAGAGACCTATCACGATCAGATCTGAGTGGTGTCCGAGGAGGGAGGACCTTGATGCCACCGGTAAAGTAGTTTGAAGCGAAATGAAATAGACGATCAGAGTTCTGCTTTAAGGTCTCTCCTTCGTAAAAATGTGTTTTTCCAGGGTTTCATTTTCCATAGCAGGCAATAACTAAACACAGGAGTGGATTAGAGACTCACTTTTTTCTGGTAAAAGAAGAGAATCAACCCTTTCTTTTGAGATATCCTGAAAGTTATGGAAATTTCTACTGCGGTCAATGATGGCACTGGGTGAAAACTGCAGTGATTCTCGCACTGAATGAGTTAAAAAGTTCCTGACGGGAGCTTTAAAAGTCACTTTTTTATCTACAAGCCCTTTCTGTCCATGTAAACCTGCCTGTCTAAGAATCAACGCTTTAATCTGCGGTCTGGATTTCCCCTTTCTGTCCGTTTGAACTCTACACTTGCTCCAAACATCCAAAAACCCAAGTGCCAGGAGGCTGGTGCCAACTTCAATGTGGCTGCTGTGCCGCTTCTGCTTTCCAACGCAGGAAAGGTGAAAAGACAATTACCCCCCTGCGATCATTTCAGTTCCACATGATTAAAAAAAGAAAACGATCACAATGAATGAAATGAGCGACATTAATTAACAGGAACTGCTGCTTTGGTCCGTCGCCGCCGCTGCTGGAACAAGCCAAGGGAGCTGGCACGGACAGGATCTGATTTATTTTTTTGGATCAGGGGTGTATGTGTGCTGGTACGCTTCGCACAAAACACACCTAAGTTCAGAAACACACCTGCAGACGGCCGAGACATCTAATTAGAGAGTCCTGGTCTGGAGTCTGGGTGTGTGTTTGAGGAGGAAAGGCTGAAAGCTGTGGTCGTAAAGTGTGTAAGGGTGTGTGTGCAGGTCCTAAGAGAGGAGGTGCAGAGATGTAACAACAGAGAAATCAGAGTGTGACATAAAATATTCAGCCTGGCTTCAGAGGAGACTGTCCAGAAATAGGTCAGCTCGACGCGGTAGCCTCTTATTGGCACAAATACTCACACACAAAGTCCTGCACTCGCACACAGAAACTCAGGTTCTTCTTCTGCCAAACACACACACACACTCTAATTCAGTTTTATACACACTGCTACAAACACACACAAACACTGACGCCCCGCCAAGACTGACAAATAGATAAAAAGGAGCTTTGTTGAATTGTGTATCTGCGCTGACATGAATTAATTAAGAGCAGGTGAGTGGGCAACACCCACGGGAGACCTAACGCACTTCACGGCGACCATTATGGTGGATTCGCAGCTCTTCCTGGACCAGCTTTCCTCGCACAGTTTCTTAATCCTGGTGTACCTGCATGTAAGCTTGCAAATCCTCACAAAAGTGTCCGCCTGCCTGTCATCGTCTGGATTTGGGTCCTGACATCCCGCCTGCCATGATATCCCAAACAGATCGAGTTCAAGTAAGTAGGTGTCAGTGGAGAACAGGGGAACAGTTTTGCAGAGTCATTCCTTTAAATCTTCAACATTTATCTATTTGCATTTGGGTTCCACCTTCTCGCCGATACGACACGCTGCAACGGGCGGAAAGAAACGCAGATATTGAGATAAATGGGATGATGCACTTGACAATGACGGTCATGGCAGTTTTTCAGCACTGCTTCTTCGAATCAATTATCTTAAGAGTCAGTGAAACGTGCCTTTAACAAGTCAACCATCTGCATTTAGATCATCTTTCTCTCTTTGCGTGCACGACTCATTGTAACAGACAGACAATAAAACTGATTGTTGCATCTACTTGACATTGGATGTGGTGGCAGATCTGCAAATATATATTCCTGGGCTCTAAAGCCAAAACAAGAACAGTGCATGTCTGGGGCCCAACCTTTAAAAAATGAATGAATGAAACACTATGACAGACTACAAAGGAAGAGAGATTTGAAGAAGGATGGAAACATATCCTCCGTCTGCATTTGGATCCTAGAAATTGAGAGAGAAATTGACACGACAGGAAACTGTTCCCAAGAGTAAAAGCTGACTCGAAACTGACTCGAAACTCAAGAAAAGACCATCAACCACATTCAAGTCTGAAAATAGCGCTTCGTCTCATCTTAAACAAACTAATTCATAAGTGTGTCCATCCTCCCTCTTCATCCACCCTTGTTCCTCATCCAAACACATCCACCCTGAAGGACCTGCAGAGACTTTTGGGTGGGTTAAAGTGCAGATTGGGAAAGGTTGGCATTGGGGGAAAGATGAAGATGCGACAAACAGCTACCGCACAGAGAATAAAATGATTGTGGGTGTATTTGAAGTCTCAGAAAACCTTCATTTCATATTCAGAGTCATTAATGTGGAGATCCCTGTGGTGTCACTGCCTGTCAAGATGAGGCTTTGTTATGCTTGGATAGAAGCAGCAGGGAGTCACCACACTGATCAGCAGCAACCTTTCTGCAGCTCCTGGAGTCAACACACAATCCTGCACACATTTGTAAACTAAAATGTGTGCATTAGAGGAGAGGAAGCATCCCTCCATCCTCACCGCTGATGATGGAGTAGGTGCTGTCATTCACAACAACTCTTTGTTCACCAGAAGACACATGGTAACAGCCCTCTATGCTGGTCAAGTGTACACGGGACACGCAGAGAACACGATATATGAACCCATGAGCTGAGACTTTACCTGCGCCCAGCGTGCTGTTGCACTGCCAGTCCTCGGTGCTCGCGGGTTTCCAGCAGGACTCCCACAGGGACAGGTAGTACTGGTCGTCAGCAGTCACCCACGCCGGGCTCATCACGGCTCCAACATCCAGGCAGAGAGCCAGGAACACGCACACCAGTCCGACCAGCTTCAGCGGCGTCAGCGGGGAGCTGCGCGCTGACTCCTCCGTCTCGGTGACAGCGGACGACATAGCTGAGCCGGGGGGATGCTGATGGGTGTGTTTGTGTCGGTGTATCCCTTCCAGATGTTGCGTTGATGAATGAGAGAGTGGTGAAAGCGGAAGAGACTACGCGGAGAGTTGTTGTCACCGCAGCAGCAAACGTCTGCTCTGCGTTGCGCGCTGCACGGACGCTGCGCCTGTGAGCTCCGCCGCCACCGCGCGCAGGAGGTCTCCACCGTTTACTGCGCTGACGTCAAGACCCCGAGGGATCAGCAAGGTGCTACAGGGTCCTAAAGAGAGGGAGCGAGAGACATGGAGACGTACTGCCGTATCAACGCAAGGGCGTAGCCGGGGTTTGGACGTGCAGGGGTCCTCAGCCCCAGTCCTCTGGCCACCAGCTGAACTCTGTCCATTTGAAGTTTGATTGACGTCAGGCTGAGTTTTCAGCTTTAAACAGAGAACGAAGTCGACAAAAATGTTAAAACTGAGTAAGCTGAAGTTAAATCATCCAGTAGGCTACCATCAGAGTCCTGCAAGAGAGTCCTTTGCATAATAATGAAATAATTAAACATATGTAAGCAAAGAGATTGACACTGAGACAGAAAATAGCTCCTGCTGCTGTTTTATCTCTGGGACACACTGAGTTTCAGACAAATATATAATAGAACTCCAAAACATATAAAGAAATACTAATGTATAGCTTTAAAGAGGTTGACAGACAAAAATAGATGTAAACAGTTATGTGAAATGTGCATAGACTGTATATGTGTGTATATTGTATTACTCTTTATTATTTTATCTATGTATATATATATATATATACATGTAAAGCAAAACATCAAGAGCCTCATAGATGAACAAATATAATGTACATACGACAGTGAATATATGTACATTTTATACATCTGTATCCATGTATCATCTATCTATCTCACTCTCTCTGTCTTTACATATATACATCTATATATATGTATATACATAGATGTATATATATATACATATTATATATATATACATATATATATAAATACACATATATATCTATATATCTATAAATATACATATATATCTATATTTATATATTTATATCTATATCTATCTATCTATCTATATATATGTATATATATTTATTTATTTATTTATACATACATACATAAATAAATACACATACATATATATATATATACATACACACATATACACATATATATACATACAAATACATACACACATATATATATATATATATATATATATATATACATACACACGTACATATGCATACACACATACTGTACATACACACACACACATATATATATATATTCTATATACAGACTATGCTCTTACACATATATGTTTTAATGCAATAATGAGCTTAAAGGAAAAGATCAATTCTTTTATTTAACATACAGGAAATCTAGTCAAATAAAGCCAGAGTAGATTTTGCTACAGTGATACACAAGTCTAGTTGCAAACTAAAGCGGGGCATGTTATATTCAACATGATTGATACTTTTATTCTCTAAAGTATGCACAATACATAAATACGCTCTAAATTTCACTTTCCAAACAGGGAGACTACTTCAAAATTGAGAATTATCTTCTATTATTCAGGAAAATTGATCAGAGGATGAGTTATCTCTGCTCATTCAAGACGAAATTAGATTTTGGATTCATTATTCGAGTCAATGTTAAGGATTTTTTCATGGTGGAGCTGGAGGTGAAGAGAAAAGCATCTTCGGCAGTAGTAGTCGCAGAAAAGTGGGAGGCACATGAAGGAATATTATTGTTTCCTCTGCATACTAATGACAAAGCCAGATATGAGACAGAGGAGACACGCAGAGACAGGAGGAAGGAGAGGAGAGGAGGGCGAAGGGGGGGCAGGGGAAGCAGAGGTGAGCAGGTTTAGGGAGGCAGAGCCATCCATGTGTGTATCCAAGCGTAAAGAAAGGAGGGATGGAGAGGCTGAAGGAGAGGAAGAGATGGCCTTGTTTACTCCCCAGCAGGACAATAATGAGCGATGATAACGGGGGTGAAGAGACGGGAGGGCGAGGGGAACAGATAGAGGTGAAAGAGATGGGGGGATGATGGTTTTATGTTATGGAGGCCTTAATGAATCGGCTCTTTGTTGATGCACATAAGTTATTCAGGGTTTAATAAGAAAATAGCTCCTGCTGCTGTTTTATCTCTGGGACACACTGAGTTTCAGACAAATACATCACCCTTAAACTCCAAAACAGCCTCTCTATCAAATCAATCATGGCTGAACGCTGGAAAGTGTTTTATATTTTTAGGGCGGATTACTAAATAATGAAGGCGGATGCTTGTTTTGATGTGACGCCAATGTCCAACTTTAGCTTCAGATGTTTGTTTATTTCATCAAGGTAGATTTAATACTGAGAAACAAAACGCAACTTCACCAAGGACGATTTTAATTCCTGACTGTGCACCGAGGCCTTTATCGACATCCAGAGGAAGAAGAATGAACCAACTCTGCAAATTGTATCCGTGTTCTTTATGAGCTGACAGATCCACTTTGTGCAGACGTCACAAGGGACGAACATGCATGAGGAGGGGAAACTTCACACTCGATGGCAAAAAACATCCATATGTGAAGTTTCATTGTGTACCAGGGTTCACTAAATGGAAAAATATGTGTTCAAGGACAACCTTATTTACTCTCCGAAAAACATTTTGAATGTATATACAGCACGCTTTCCTCGAGAGACAACAGAGCGAGGCTTCGTGATGCGTTTAAGGTCTTGCGCTGCTGTAAAACTCCACTCTTTTCTTGTTTGGCTGAATATCTGTAAAGACAAAAAAAGAGGGTAGAAGAGGGTAGAAGTTTGCATGTACTGTATTGAGAACACTGTTGAGTTATATCACCACAAAAATTTACAACACATTAAAGCTCCTGTGAAACTGACTGACACTCATATTAATGCTTTTTTGTAATTTCTAAGCGAGTGGTGAAATCAACCGAAACAGAAAGTTCCTCACAGGAGCCGAAAACATACAGGATCCGTATTTGCTCAGTATAGAGGAAACAACAGGCTCACAACAGGTTGTTTTGCCTCTCTGTGGTCTATTTCCTGCTAATTTGGATATAATTTGGATACAACGGGATTTTACAGTTTCAGTTTTTGCAGATTTACTCGTGTTTAATAAAGTAAACTCTGTTCCTTTCTGCTGTGCTGTTACCTTCAGACAGAGTTGGGGTCCACATGGATCAGGGATTGTTCGGATTGTTCTGTGTTACTGATAAATCCATAACCAGGAAGTATTTCTCATCTACATGAACTGATACATCACTCACTCCCTAACCCCTGACCCCCATATGGGGTTTCACTATATGGCTGATTATGTAGTGAGTTCAATCACAGGAGGTTCCAGACACTACATGACATGACGCAATGCATGACGGGATGCCCACCACCGGTGAGTGACCATCGGATGGTCACTACATTTTGCAATGCTCTATGGGAAATTTTGAGCCGACTATATAGGGCACTGGAATCGATCACTGAGGTCTCGGACACCCCTCAAGATGGCGCTAACCCCCATGTAGTCGCCTATATAGGGGTTTTGGGAGTTTGCATATGGTGTTTTATTTTGAAATACCGGATGATATGGGCGATTTTCTTGCTTGACTTCCTGTCTAGAACGATCTTATCCGTGTGGATTGACGTGAATTTGAAGTGCAGAGCAGCATATTTACTGCATTGATTAGCATGGCAGCCTATTTGCTACATGATCACTTAAACCTGTGAGGTGTTAAAAGCTAATTCCATCTGGTCTAAAATACCAAAGTCTGAAAATTTGGAGATGCTGAGTCAGCATTATTCCAACTAGAACTCTAGATCTCTATAGCCATCGCAGTTTTAACCCAAACGAGACCATAAAAAGACCTCAATGGATCGTCACCTCTCAAACAGATGAAATGGAGGTGTTCTTCACATGGGCGATCCCACCAGCTGTACTCGTTGCTGGTGTTCATGGCACCACATCGACTTGAGCTCCACCAGGAAGGTTTTGTCTCAAAGTTGTTGTAGCTTTCTGTAGCTCCAGGCATCCAAAACCAAGTGTCTGCCTTCAAGTATCTTTAAAAAAAAAAAAGGCATTTGAAGTTTCCTAGATGTACAAACTAGCAACAGTCAACCCTGCATGTCACATCCAGACTTTGTACCTGCGCAGGCCCAACCAAACATGCTCAGTGAGGGGGAAGGAGACGTTCCTCAGCACTCCCTCCACCTCCCTTTGCTCCTCCTCGCTGCGTATGCTGAGCAGGTCCCAGTAAAAGTCTCTGCAGTAGAAAAGAGCGTCGGAGCAACACAGCTTCTTCTCCACCACTTCCACGCCTCGACCTGACACCACGGCGCTGAAGGACGGTGAAGGAGCTGCAAGTTCTACAGATACGAGAGATACAGCAGATTTGGTTTAGGTGGCAAGAACAGGCAAATCGAATCACAGGTGTCCTCAGACTCAGGTGTACTCACCTCCATATGCTTCTAACTCACACATCGTCAACACGCTTCCTGTGTCTGTGCTTTCCAGTTTCACGTTAATCAATCGACCAATCATTCCATTGCACACGAACGAGCGCCTACCCCCAGCTGCTATGGAGGGTATAGTCGCACATCTACAACACAAAAACATAATATTCTTGTTTTTTTTAAGATGCTCAGAGCAAAGAAGGGTAAGTGAAAGTAAATCTTTGCGTGATTACATCGGGTTGTTGTTGCCGTTGTTCTCCAGGGAGTTTGATGGTGATGGCTATTTCTGTAATCCTGTACACAGCCGGTAGGAGCAAACTCCACCAGTGGTGGAGTCTGTGTACAGGAACCAGCATTCCTGTCGATTGCATTTGAAGCCGGACCGTGACTGTATGATGATGACTGAGTCGCAGTTCCAAGTGGTGCCACATTTGGCAAAATTGAAACTTGGTGGTGACAGATACAGAAAAAAACCTTCAAAACAAACTCGATTACAAACCATACAAAGCACATTTTAACTTATAGACGACAAAACTACAATCCAAGGCTTGCTTAATTTGGTAAAAGCAGATTATACCTATTAATTCAGAAATCTTTTAAAGTACAAATAACTGTTTCCATCATTGAAAGCACAACACTTTGTCACAATAGGAGCCTGATATTGCAGTTTTAAGGCTGACTTTTGAAGGACATATTTGAAAAGAGCCTCGGCACATTATGAGCATAAATAAATAGCTGGATCCTACCTCCGAGTCCCGAGAGGGGCGGCAACAGGAGGGAAATCACTTCAAAATGAAAAAGATTACGAATTTATTCCTCTAAAATAAATTCAATTTTGTATATTAATGATTTTATTCTCATAAAACAGTTTCATGAATCTTACAACTTTGTTCCTCTATATTTAATTAGGACTTTGTTCCAGTTAATGTACATCTACATTCTAAAATTAAAACTTAATACTTGCTTTATTATTCTGACTGGATTTTTTGTCATTTACATAAATTAATGACTTTATTCTTTTATCCTCATATTGTGACTTAACTCTCATAGACTTTCAATCAGCTCCCTCATTCTTCCTCCAGCCCTCCTTTCTTCCTAATAACTCATGACCTTTTCTTTCTTATCAGTTATTTTGTAATTTTTTTATAACTTTATCTTGTAGATCTGAAACTATCTTTACACTACACGATAAAGTATACTTCTTTACCACTGTACAGTACTGTTATTTACCACATACTACTTTTATCTATTGATTAATAACGTGAAAGTGAATGTAAATAATGCCAATATTAATAATATTAAGGTAATATATAGATTATACTTACAGTTAACGGCTCTGAACATGTTTCCAGCACCAGGAAACCCCACAACTGATTTCAGTCCAGCTCAGTTCTCATAAATGTACCCAAGTATGTACAGAAAGTATGGAAATCACTCAGTGGTCATTTGCCTCTGCAGTGACAAAGGTAAAAAAACCTTCTGACCCAAAGCGTGACATTTAAATGCTATTTATTCAAAGTACAACGCAGGAAGCATGCGAGAAGTCACGACTACGAGGAACCGCCATTAAAATTGTTTCTGACATCAAAGACAAATTCAGCAAAGTGCACAAAATGATCAGCTGAATAAAAATGATTAAAAATGGACTCTGATGGTTCACAAGTCATTTCGATTATAACAGACTAACTATACGGTTCATGACTGTGTCCTTTGTCCTCTCTGTTTTGCTCATTACGTTGTTATATTATTCTTGCTTGTTAAAATTCCTCCCCGTGTTACTTTTAACTCAAGTCTTTCCTCGCTATTAGACAATGAAGGAGCAGCAGCAGTGTGTTTAAGTGTTGCTCCCGGTGAGCTGCAATAATGAATCCACTGATTCCTTAAAAGAGTAATAGCTCTCCGAGGACCCCTAACAAATGAATCGTTTAAAAAGTCCCTCATATTTCATTTGGTGCTCAGTTAACATGATGGAAAAGTGCACGGCGTGAGCCTGTATTCACTTTTCAAGATTGGATTGGAGTCGCTCTGCATTATGTGGCTCTAATATAAAGTGTATAATAACAAATTAGTCCCAGAGAGTATCCGTCATTTAAATGAAAACAGGCTGTAAGCAGTGAGTACCAAGCAGATGATGTTTGCTTTCCCTCAGCTTGAGAGGAACACTGCTGCTGGAGTGTGGATGTGAAGGGGTAGAGAGGCTTCTACTTTCTCTTATTTCTCACGCTGGAGTTCTCTTACAACTCCTATTTGGATTAAATCTCTGCTAAGTGCACCGTTTGACTAAACGGTGGGTGTGTTGTAGCCATCAACCCTAATTTGTTTACACCTTAATGACCAGCTCATAGACTGTTTACACTATGGACAACATGGTTCCGCCTATCAAGACGCATTATATTCTATGTATCACCAATGTGCCTTTATTATGTTTGTGTTTTGACAATACTTGATTGTCAAAAAACACAACTTGGTTCAGATTTGAAGCCGAAAAGCCCTCAATATTTCTGCGTTTTTTCTCCACTTCCTAAAACCAACATTGCGCTGTAGCCTTGTACACATTCGTCGGTGGAGTCGTCGAGAGTCGCTGTGTTGACGCTCGGCTCAAACAGCGTATCCCACGGGTGAGCTACACAATCTTTGTACACCCATAGGCTGTATCAAGTGTCAATCATAGCAAACATGAACCCTCTAATAACTTTGAAAAATGGAGCTGTACAGAAAAAAGAGGACTTGAGCACAAACCAGTTTTAAGGTCGTTTTTGTTTTGTGCGATTATTTTGGATGTCAATATTTGCAATATTCGAACCCGTATCCTGTCAATACAAGCGTTCACATCAGCGATGTTTTCCCATTCTGCGATATTGCGACATTTATTTTTTCTTATTACGGTCGAATTTTTGCATACTGTGTGTCCACTTCTGACCAATCAGATTTCGTGTTGTTGCGACGTCAGATTCACCGGTATATCCAACATGGCCGACCGGCTGATTGTTTACGTGTCGGAGAACAGAGTGATTTTTGATAAAAGACACAAACATTACAAAGATAACGACCTGAAGGACAACTCGTGGAGAGTCATAGCGTTGGATTTCTCATATGTTGATGGTTTGTGTGCTTTAACAGTTTGATAAACGTCTTTGTTTTAACTTTCATCTGTGCTAAGTAACTTTAGCTCGTAAGCTAACCTGTTCAGATACAACATACCATATGTATTTTCACTGTCACAGCACCATTAGGTCTCTGTTGTTACCTTACGTTTATGGATTATAGTTTAATGTTCTTATCTGGTACTGACCCCGACTTAGTACATGCTATCATGACAGACAGACATCTCAACACTAGTGCGAATATTTCATAATTTCCCGCTGTATATTTGCGTCGTTCCTGGCATCTAAGGACCTTTACTGTAACTTCATGTCAACATCGCAAGCAGGGAGGAGAAAAAATCTATATTCTGTGTAACAAATTTCTAAAGTTTGTCCACAGCTTCATAAGGAGGCAGGAATTATGACCTATACTGCAGCCCGTCACCAGAGGGTGCTGTTCTCGTGGTGGCTTCACCCAGACAAGCTGCATCATGGGTCAAAGATGCTGCCATAATGGTAAGGGCATTCTGGAGGGATGCAGAAACTTACTGCCTGACATGTTGAATGACCACAGTGGTCTAATTTGACCAATCAGCATTGAGCCTCAGAGCTCGGTGCCCTGCTGAAACATATTTTACTTCATTTCTCAACACCAGCTAAAGTTCCTTAAAGTGAAGATAAGATACTTTTAATTTAGTCATGAAACAAGGTTGGAAAAAAAAGACAAAATCCTCTGCAAAGTTTTTCATTTTCTCTCTGCGGCGTGTGATGATGGGTTATTATTAATATGTCGGTTCATTAGCATATTTCATATCCTGCTGCCGAGCGTTTCCAGCCCACTATCTGTCTCCATCGGCGGCGGAGAAAAGACACAGGTGCTGAGCGCTGTCTGAGGATGGTTTCATGAGAAAACCCAAGACAAAACATGTGCTCGGAGGTAAACATGTAAACAACACGAGCTCATCGGTCGACAAGATGAGTAACAAAAAATGTCAGTTGGTGTAAGAGCTTCAGATTGGAATGAAATGTTTACACGTCAAACGATGAACGTGTTATCTGTCACGCCATCAAAAGCTGTGCCTCCAAATGTGTCGCCAAACGTTCATCCAAGCCAGACGAACACGCCGGCTGTCCCTCTCACACAAGTGCTGCTTTGTCAAACACTCAAACAGAATGAGAACTCCGCAGCAGCAGCGGCATGAAATATGGAACAATGTCTCACAGATGAGATGATATTTTATGTGTCAGAGCTGAGTTTTCAGGCAGTGGAAAGGAGGGGAAAGAAGATGAAAGCTGAGCTGAGCAGCTTGTTCTCTCTCCACATCTCTTCTGTCATGTTCACCAGAGGGAGTTTTGATAGGTGTACACTCGCACACACACTCCGGCGCACACATTAGCTCAGGGGCGTAAGAGTAGACACACACGTGCAATGTTCTCGAGGAGTGTGGCAGCAGTAATTAGATTTTACTTCAAAGAACCACAGAGTTGTTTCAGCGGGAGAGCAGGCTGATGTTTAAAACGAGCAGGTTAGGGACTGTGGGTGCTCCTACATGGTACCGGACACTTCCTGTCTCACCGCACTTTATAAGAAAGTATTATACCAACGCCATACTGAGCACGCAAATCGAAAGGGAGGCCAAGTCTGTGAAGCAAAGGCAAGTCTATTGTAAAGCAGATGAAATATTTCATATTATTCACTTCCCCATCAGGAAGTGACCTTTAAGTCTGACTGCAACACGACTACACACCATCAATCTGTAGAAAGAGAACCAGTTCAGTCAAAAAGATCTGCATACAATAGTTATATTTAATGGTATGGCTCTGTTTAGAGAGCTCCCCAAAGCCTGAGGCAGGGAGAGCAGCAGCAAAGTAATCTAAGGAGCAGACCAGAGCAATTGCCGTCGCATGTGTGACGGTCGTACTTGCGTTGTGTAATTATTTCAGGAGGGCAGAATATTCACACAGTCAGGTCTCACACAAGACATGCGGCCTCTCTTACACAGGCAAGCAGCGCAGGACAACTGTTCAGTACATTTAAAGTAGTTTTAAAGTAGTATAACAAAATATATATATTCAAACTCTGTACCTGGCAGAATATTCAGACAGTCAGGTCTCACACAAGACGTGCGGCCTCTCTTTCACTGCAAGCATAAAATTACAACATAAGTACCCTCTTAAATATGGAAATTAAAAGATAATCAAAACAAATAATCATGGAGATCACGACATGTGGACTTACCAGGCAGGCAAGGCAGGACAACTGTTGCTGCTTACCTGGGGTTCAACTCCCAAATCCCCAGGGGTGTTGCATTTGAGGGCTGCAGGAAATCTGAACATCAGTACTAATCATCCTTAATAAAAGAACCCAATGCGAGTCATGGCAAGTGAAATCACTAAATATTATTTCTAACTCCGTTACACATGCAATAGATATACTTTGTGTTAGGCTCTGTTTTTAGAGAGCTCCTAACCTTTCCACTTACATACTTGCAATATCAAAACATGAGGTGGGGAGAGCAGCAGCAAAGACACCCAAAAAACAGAGCAGATTAGACTGTGTTTATTTATGCAAAAACTGTCATGAAACTTAAAATTAACTTTCAAAAATGACTCTAGAAGTTGCTGTAGTGTATTAACGCATATATCTACATTGATTTTATACATTTTGAAAATGTTTTTCCACTGCAAGTTTTACTTTTTTCGTTCTCTCTTTAATTCTATAGAAGCCTAGCCTTGGCAGAGTGAGAGCTATGTCTAAATACGAAACATGATTCACTAATAAAGGGGATAATTAACTCACTTTAAAAAGCATAAAGAGTTCCTACAGCTCTGAAAAACCAGACACATGCTGCTTTAATGCTACACTGACAGGTAATGGAAATAGGACCAGAACATGGCAGTGAAAAGTGTTACCTGTCTGCAAGCGACACATAAGTGACAGGCAGTTTATTCTTGATTGCAACAAGCCTGTGTACTTATTACCCATGGTGACATGCGTCATATGTGCGATTTAAACACAAACGTCACTTTGTCAATCAGGCTGAACTTTTACAAGACCGCTGCTATAAACTCAGGAGGGGGGTGGAGGACAAATGTAGGCAAGAACCCGAAAGGAAGGAAGGGGGATAGCTATCTAGTGGAAAATGTAAAACTTAATTGCTTCAGAATCAATGAGTTTAATCTCAAGCTGAACTTGCTAACAGCTACAAAAAACTCAATAACAGTAAATTAACTGTATCTATGTTCATATTTAGACTTCACTGACAAAAACAGCAGAAACCGTCCATGTTTGTGGACCTGTCTGCTTTGTATAGTGATAAGTGAGGATGATATAAGACAAAGTGAGAGTATCCTCCTCCTTCATTCTTTTATCACCCACTCTCTCGCTCTGACACGTTCACTTCTCCCTCCTCCTGGCAGGCCGTCAAGTAATGTTGTGTGCATTTCAGGGAGACACAGCCCCCTGCTTAATTACTGCCATGCTAATTGAATCCCAGTGTGAGTGATGCGCGGGGATAGGACTCGGTGTGACAGAATGAAAATGAAATAGTATTAAGCAGCCAAGTAGATAATCCATTTAGGAATGTCTGGGAAACGAGAAGGATTAGCTCCTGCAGCAGCATATGGCTCCCCTGTCAAGCCACATCAAAGATACTCGACATCTAAAATGTTATCATTCTCAGTCGCTCTCGCTTAATTCTTCAACTTCAGCCCCAGAAATTGAAAAAATATGATAGTTTGACAAAGGTGCATCATCACGACCCTTTCTATCAATCATCTGAGAGGAGAAAATACTTCATTTCTCAGGGTAAATTCGATTGATTCCTGCTCTTATAGCGCCATGCATAGAGCTATTTTTATCAACAGAAATGACCCCTATCTGTAATATCTGGGAGAGCTTCAAAGGGGGGAATAAACTGTGAGGGAAAAAGGGTTATAGGAAGAAGATAAGTGGCTGTTCTGTTGGAAACAAATGCAGTTTATGCTCTCCTTCAAGGTCAAAAACAAAAGTAATGAAAAGGTTTGTCACAAGTAACAATTTCTGCAGTGGAATGGTAATCTTTGTAACTCTAGAGGTGAATTTTAGCTTTGGAGACTACACCACTTTGAATCCTCCTCTTGGGAATACTGTCACCACTCCTTCTCCATGACATCCTATTACTGTTGCCGTGCAGAACAGCCACACTTTGTCTCCTTCGGTGTGGTTGGAAAACTTTTCTCGGAACAGGGATTTCATTTACGTAGGAAAAACTTTGGACATAGCAACCGACTACAGCTGTGTTTGATGCACAATGGCGCACAGAAGGACTTCTGCAGGACATGCAAAAAGAAAAAACAATATGCAAAGAGGGTGGCGTCAGTTTGACCTTATGATCATCGAACCTGTGGTCCTCTTTCTTGTATATCACTCCCCACTCTCTTTCTGCTGCCGGAGTAAAAGGGTAAAACATCCAAAATGTGTTGAAAAGGAAGTAAAGGTGTCCTGCTCTCCTTACCCTTGAGCAAACACTCTCCAACGCTGTTCCTTTTATCGGCCGCTCTCATCGTTTCCCACCACCCCTTAGCCGACTACTCCTTCTATCATCTATTACTCCAACCACATCCTTACTTCCTTCCTCTCTTTCCTTCCTAACCCATCCTCGTCCTCTTTCACTCTCTCCCTCCTTCCATTCTTGCCCCATAAGGCTGCAGATGGAGCTTAATGGAAGCATAACTGAGCGTAACTGCCTCGTGAATAATTCCACAGGCACAAGGTGAGCCATAGGACAGCTCTGTATGTGGATGGCAGAGGTAAGTGCACACGCACAAACACACACACACACACACACACACACACGAGGTGCAGTATGTGGTCCACATATCCATATTTTTTCCACACTTCCAAACTTTATTACAGAGCCGTGACTTTGTGCGTTTGCATTTAAATCACAAGTTATATCTTCAAATGTGAGGAACTGATAAATTACACAAGCTGTGAATGTAGTATGTTGTAAGTGATTAGAAAAAAAAAGTTATGGCGAATCAGTATTACCATTAAATTTGGTATTAATTGAAAAAAAGAAAAAAAAAGAAAAAACACACTTTTGCAACATTTTGTGTCATCCAGTGCCACATTTGAAAGGACAACAGGAAACACAAGCCACTGCTAAAGTAGTTATGTTGGAGGTAGAGTTGTGTTGGCATACCAGTGGTCGTGGATATTGTATTTATCCGTCCAAGTTGGAGCAGGTCAATAATGAATAACAGTGGGATGATTATAAAGCCCTGTGGAACACCACGTGAAACGAGAAAAGCACTCGGAGAGCGCAGACCTCCGCCAAGCAGCTCATGTCCCCCTTATATTGTGATTCACACCAAAGCTTTTACTGTTACGTGTCTTTTATGAACTTTTATTTGTGTTTAAACTGGTATGTTCACTGATCATAATGTTCCTAAAACAAGACACACACTGACCAGGATTTGAACCCAGAACCGTCTTGCTGTGAGGCAACAGTGCTAACCACTACACCACTGTGCCGCCCATTGGTTATCTTTCAGCATTGAAAATTCCAACGACACCCTTATTACCTCCGCCAAGGAGGTTATGTTTTTGGTAGCGTTGGTTTGTTTGTCTGTTAGCAACTTTACGGAGAAACTACTACTACTACTTTCATGACCTTGCAAGCTGTTAGTGGAAACAGGCCCTTAAACTGCTTGAGTGAAGTTTCTGTCTTTCTTTTTTAAATTGTTGACCGGATTTAGAACTCAACTTTAAATACGGATCCAAGAATCCAAGACTTATTTATGTCCTTTACAAAAATGAAATAATTACAAACTAAAATTTGATCAATAATTTAAGACTTCCCTTCACATAATAGAAAAACAGCAGCGGTTGGTGTTGTGTCAGCTGCAGCAAAATCGTTGTATATTTCAAGGTTACTCTGGTTAGTGCGATATAATGTGTGATGGGAATATCTGTGGACTGAGAATCATAAAAGGAAGGTGTGGATAGAATAAAGCTGGAAACATCTTACTTGAAGTGGACTCTGAGGCATAATAGGGACCTCATATCCATTACTAGCGTATATGGCTGGTCGTACATCTGAAAGATGCTGAATGGGTAAAAACTTCAGGGACACTGGCTCTTTTCATGGGGAAGAAACCAGAAGAAGCCATTCTACCTTTATGGATCTACCCATTAAATCTACACTCATAATGAAGAATGACGAGGAGGTGCAGAGGGGAGTGTTTTTCCCACCTCATGCCGTGTAATGTGTTCCAGCATGCGTGATGATGACTTTTAAATGTGTCGCCAACAGCTTCGGTATCATCATGCGAAATTCTGCCACATAGTGGACCAAATCCCCTGAGTATTAGCAGACAGATAGCTTATCCGAACTGCTGATGCGCCACTCTAGTACAAGTAATGAGGCGTTTCAGGAGGAAAAAGGGCAAACCGATCACCTCAGTCAAAGGTGACAGTGGCCCCGTTTACATGGGTCCAAAAATCCTATTTACAATCAGATTGAAAGGTCGATCAGATTCAAAATGTCTCATATAAACACCTTAGCCAATCTGATTCACCCGGATCTGATTGTTAGAGGTAGTCTACACCGATTGATAATCCGCTCCATGCTCCACATATACGGCTGAGTGGAGCGGATTGGGTTTACAGAGAGGCTTGTTCGGTCTGCGCAGGCGCTCGGTAGTACGTAAAGGCACGTAGTGACGTACGCAGAGCGCGCCCAAACGAAAACAAACATGGCGAACAAACAGAAAAACTGGACGGTGGAGTGTTAAAGTGTGTTGTTTCGTGCGACTGACGAAGCGTACACTTCTTGCTGTGTAACCCGGCTGGATTATACTTTTATTAAACTTCAACACATAGGGTTCCTTACTCTGCTCGGTCTGGGAACTCCGGCGGTGTCACACACAAACACGTCCGTGTGCAACTCTAAAACGGAACTAAAACAATGGTTCCTATTAACAATTCCCATTGATACAATACAAAACAACTGGATTCAGCTGGGGCCATGAAAACGCGGACTGAACGTGGATCTCTTTACTTAAAATTCATGTATACAGATGGAATCAGATTCACTTAATCCGATTGATTTCAATCAGATTGAGGAAAACTACTCATGTAAACGGGGCCAGTGTTTGTTAATCAGACAGAAATGACGATGCTTCGCTGTATCAGCGAGTGACGGTGTTCTTTATTCGCAGGTTTTAAGAGGGGAGGAGTTAGCCAAGTGCTGTTTACTGGCCGGGAGACGCGAGGAAGAGCTGTCTTTGGCGGACGTGGTACAGAGGGGCAAGGACCCTCTTACGTCGTAGGTCCACTCCATATCTGCTGCCTGTAAAGAGACGATGAAGATGTCAGGCGAACTGACATAAAAGTGGGAGTGATAAGCAAAGAGGGATCATTAAAGTACCCGGATGATCAGTCTGGTTCTGCGCTCGCTGTCCGTGTCGGGTGTAAAGGACACGGTGATGAGGGCGCCAGCAGATCCAGCTGGAGGTAACATCCCTGAAGTTGGAGTCACTGTGAACTCAGTCCTGCTGCCAGGATGGAGCTGCGCTGTGAACGGCTCCGTCCTCCTGGAACCAAACACCTCAGAGTCACTACATGTTGAGATGTGAGGGAAATGGCATTACACTCAAAGCTGGTTATATTTTTCACTGTTTGCTATTTTGTGACTTTTAAAGCAAAGCTGTGATATTGTTTTTTTTTCCCACTTGCTGTAGAAAGTGTGTCTACGTGAGCGTGAGATCTAAAGCAGACAAATGAAAAGAAATGGAGCAGCTAAGAAGGGAACTAAGCGCAGAAAGTGGAGACGGAAAGCTTAATCTGATGGTTGTTTCAGCGTGATTTTTAGACTACAGAGGGAATAAATCATACTTGGAAATAATATTCTAGTGGCTTCAATGTTTGCATATCTTTGCATCCTTTTATTACATCCAGCATGTACCAGCTCACACAGAGAGTAATCGGATGGCTGTTTTCATTTCCACTCAACGTTTCAAAGCAACTATCGTCTTTTATTTTTTAATGAGACTTATTGATCTCGTCCTCGCAGAACAAACAGCGAAACACAGCGCAGCATTTCATCTTGTAACTCCAGTAAAGAAAGAGTTAACCTGGACAAAAACACACACCTGGTAGTGCTGGTCAAGCGGAAGCCCACAGCCGAAGTCTTCCCCCGCTCGGCTTCGATCAGGATGACGTCGTCAACTTGAGGCTCCGTGGCGACGAGATGGACGGGAAACTCCCAGATCCCTCCGGATGCACTCTGCACGGCTAAGACGGCTGCACACCTGGACAGGCAGACACTTTTGAAAACTCTTCAAGAACTATTTTTACTCAAGAAAAGTGATCGTATAGCAGCATAACCAATACAACAACTGATTTATTTTGAGAAGTGTAATTTAAGCATTCCTATTTATCCAAAGGAGGGAAAAAAAACCCACTAAACTAGTCTTTAATATTCCCACTTTCAGCTCATGATACTCGGTCTCCTCGTCTGGCTGCCCACGGCACAGAAATAACATGTAGATAATGGAAGAGCCTATTAGCGGCGCCACACCCCCCGTCATTTCCTCATGGAGAAGTCATTAGCTCTCCGAGGTATTGATTCTACCGGGGCACGCCTCATTAATGGACTCCACAGATGAAGACCGGCGCTGATAAATGAATGCCTGCCTCACTCAGCGGGATGTCACATGCAATGTACAGTGATGAGGCCGGAGGAGGAAAGAGTTAATTGTGAGTTGAAACCGTGAGATCAGACAGACGAGTTAGCGTGGAGAAACTAGAGCGGAGGAAACAGAGGTGGGTTTTTGGACAAGTATATCAGGCGTTTATTGTTTGCACTACAAAAGAAGAAACCGTACCCCTGGTGTTTCGCGGCTGAAAAGTGTGTTTTAGGTCACGCCAAAGTTAATGTATTATCTACAGAGATCTGACCTTACATTTCAAGCTCGGTTTAAGCAGCAGAGCAGCTAATGAGCAGGCCTCCCCCCTCTACCTCCGAGAGCGCCCGGCATCCTTTATCCACAAACATTAAGACTCAGCACAAGGCGACAGGTTGTAATAAATGAATGCAGAGGCCACACCCACCTGAGAGAGGAAACACTAAAAGGAGAGGAGAGAGTGCTGTGGTGTAGGGACGCTCAGATGAATGAATGCAGCACTTCTACACGCTGCTGGATTTAAGTCTTATCTACAGAGGGAGAGCAACAAACAGATTGTGTTTGTGTCTGCGTGTGTGAGAACGTTCCCGTGACTTATTATTAGCATCCTTTTGTTTTTGCGTCTCATACAGAGGTAGTGGGCATGTTTGTTTCTCTGAGTGTGCGCAGCTTTGTGTGTCCTTTTTGGACTCTTACAGCTTAGTCTGCATTATTCTCGCACACTCAGGCCCGGACTACACTTATATAGATATTTATTTATCAGGATATTTTTGTACTCCCGTCTAAATAAATGTATCTGTCCACACGTGTTAGTTCTCAAAAATATCTGCGTCCGTGTGTGTGTGTGTGTGTCTAACCTGTAGGACCTCATGGGAGTGTAGACTACATTGAGGGTGAGTGTTAAGATGCCAGTTTCAGGGTCAACCCTCGCCGCCTCAATGGAAGCTGAAATGGAGTCTGGGACGTCCGAGTGCTCTGCTTCACCGCTCGGGCGAACCTCACACGTGAAGTCTTCTGCTGTCACCAGAGAAACTGTCAAGAATAAAAAAAAGCATGTCGACGTTTATGCCTCATTGTTTTTATTGACACAAAGTGAGCTCGTGAGTCACAGCAAGATTGAGAAAATCAACCTTTTTTAGTCCAACTATGAAAAATTGACTCGATGCGATTTCATCAAGTGCTATTCAGGTCATCTGGTGAAAATTCTTGTATTTTTTAATATCGCAGGGTCGAAAAAAATCGTGCAGCCTTATTTCAGAGTGATCAACATCAGACACAACACTCTCTAAGATTTCTTGTTTTGCAGCCCACAGTCTATAACACTCATAAACACGCTGTCTGCACCTGTTGCACTGAATATATGGTGTCAAAAAAGACAAGAATATGTGGCGTCATATGAATGGCAGCACTGGCTCTGATACTCTCGTTGGCCGCTCTGCGTGCAGCTGAGCCACCAGCAAATGTTGCTGATCTAATGACATTTGGCGTGGCGTGCTACCCTCGAACGGCGAAGAATGCCATCTGCCAGTTTTTGCAACTTGAGCCTTTTCGAGGGTGTGACGATCCAAATCTCTCTGCGATAAAATCCAATTTTAATCATTAATAACTTTAGAGTTTCCCGTCATTAAAAAATAAAAACATTTCTGATTTCAAGTCAACTTGGGTTTTAACAGGAGTATGAAATTAAAACAAAAAAACTGGCCCTCACCCTTGTCTCCTTCCCGGTCTTGATGCCCCGGAACAAACCCAGCGAGCTGCACAGCCACCTTCTTCTCCAGCTGGCAGCCCGCCTCACAACGCAGCACGCCAATTGGTGAGTTCTCAACAGGCGTTTCCATGGGAATCCCACGGAGAGGGTAAGTCCAACAGATGGTGGATGATTCCTGCTCTGACCTGAAAAATCATCGGAGTGCGTTTTTAATTTATACAACTCGGAATTAAAAATGAACCATGACATGAGGAGACTGAGAGCCGTGATCTGAAGGTGGTTTGTGTTTACAAGTCAGTGTTGCTGTCTTGCATTTGGACGACCTCTGTGTGTGCAAAAGTGAGGATGAATGTGCACTGTGATAAATGAGCAGTCAAGATCGGATCCTCTATCCAAACCAAAGCACACTGGTGAATAGAACATGCATTATTTTCAAATCTTGCATATATTTCACTGGAAAATGCAGCTGGTATCATATATGAGATCATACACCGTTAAAGAAATCTGCAATGCCCGATGAAAACGCTGCCATGTGGAGCTTTCCTCAGCCTCAGCTTGGTATGAGACGAACATGTCAGGCCTTCTCTGGGGACCTCGGCGGCCTGGTTTGTCATTGTCCTGTTTTTTAAACATCCGTCCTGTATTCATATTCAACACTGTGCATGCAGGAGAGGACACAGAGGACTATCTGCTGTCTTCCTGTGGGTGCTGGTCAGACCTCATTTTAGCTCTTTACATTATAGCAGACCATCCATTGTTGATTTTTTTACTTACAGGGTGAAAATAAAAGTTTTTTTTTTACCCAGACATTTAAAAATATTACACCACAAACTTTTAAAACAGTGATATTTTTGCTTACAGTTATTTTTCTGTCAGAACCTGAACAGTTTATATCAAGAAACTCGTATGAGACTCACTTTAACTTCTTTTGGGGAAAGTTAGACACACACACACACACCTCAGGTTGTCTAAACTGCAGGTATTGTTGTTGTTCTTGTTGTGGGGCTTCATAGTAATGCAGAGCCAGGCTTGGTGTCTATCCATGGAGTTTGGTGCAAACACCACAGGCACATCCAAACTGGCCCCTTCACTGATCCGAACACCTGCAGCCAGAAGAGAGGACAGCTGCACAGTCATCAGAAAGTCAGGATGCAGTCTCAGCTTGATTTATGCAGAAGCTGACAGAGACTTAAAGTTGTTTTATCATAATGTGGGGAAAACTTATCAGCAAACACACCTTCAGCGCGGCTCATAGGGAGCGAAAAAGCCTCCGTGTGTGCAGCAGCTTGATGGCAGTTCGGGCTCCCGCTAGGATCAGCATCTGATAGACGAAAAATACACCGAGAACGCACAGTATCGTGAACAAGTCTGTGTCAAGAGTGAGGAGGTGTGGATGGGAGAAAGACGGGGAGTTCCTGTGACCTGTGAGTGTGATGCTGAGCTCGGCCGGGAGCTCAGTGGGGTTTGTGAAGGGGATGGTGACGGAGGATTTGGAACCAACGGGGGATAATATGCTCAGAGGTTCCTGGCTTTGCGGTTTAAGGCCTTGCCCACTCAGCAACACACACCAGTCCTGCAACTGAAGTTGAAGAAACAAACTTTTCCAGCATCTTTTGTGTTTGTGTGTGTGTGTGTGTGTGTGTGTGTGTGACCGCAGGTGACGGTGATCTATGTTATCTATTTCCTCTCTGCTTGCTTGTGTGTGTGTGTGAGAGTGTGTGTATTCACACCTGAGGGCACATAAAAGTGATCTTCCCCACATGTTTCCCCTCCCCGATGGATGAAGGGCTGAAGCGGATACCAAGCTGGGTGTGGGAGTGGGGCTCCACAGCAAGCTGGAACACACACACACACACAGATAAACACAAAGAGTAGCTTTCATGGGGACAGTAAAAGGAGGATAAACACACTCATGCTTTAAGAGATAAATCCTTGAAATCACACTGCTTGGCAACCCACTGCCTTTCATCCGGCTACTCTCTCTCTCTCAGTGGACCACAGAGATTCCTGTTTGTTTTATCCTGACGACAACTCTGTTATCGAGTGTCGAACCGTACTGCATGGTTTGTTTAAGATATCAAATGAAAAGGAAATACAATCAAATACCTACTGAACTACAAAGAAGTTTAAAAGTCCGAACAGGCAGGAACAAGGTAACTTTGGTTATATCAGAGGACAAAATGATGAAACTGGATAAGGTTTTGATAAAACCAAGTATGATTGTGCAGCTTTTGCACCTGCTAAACCAGCACAAATGAGCCAAAAGAGTAAAATACTCTGCGAACTACGCTGCGAGGCAAACAGCATCTTTGAGCTCGATTAATCTCTATTATTCTTCGCATGTGTTTAAATGAGCCATCATGTGTTCATTTGAAGCAAAATAAAACCCTTTTCATGCAAACAGACTCTCATTAGGAAAAAAAAAATCCAAATCAGGGGACTGAATCAGTCTGGGCTCAATTCCTGGATCAATTTTTTTTAAAGCCAAACAAGCTGCTTTTACTTGCGTAGGAAGTCAGCTACAAAAGTGTCGCATTTTTCACACATACATTGTACTGTCAAATAGAGAGGACCCCTCCCCTACATGCACATATCCAGCTTATCACATCGGCTATGTGGATATGGTCAATAGTGTTGCCAGGAAAAGAGCGCACAGTGCAGCTCTGTGCAGCAGAGTGTGAAGATAACTAAGGCCCGGACTACAGGTATATAGATATTTATTTATCAGGATATTTTTGTACTCCCGTCTAAATAAATGTATCTGTCCACACGTGTTAGTTCTCAAAAATATCTGCGTCCACACGTAGCCTTCAAACTCAATCCCATCTGGTGCTGCTTAAAAAAAATTCAGGAACAAAGCTACCTGATTGGCCGATGAATCGGAAGTTTAGCTTCCATTCATCTGCAGGCACAGCCCCTCTAACGAAGTTGTCCCACCACTTGCTGGTCCGACCGGGTTTGACCCAAAACTTACCATCTGGCGAACATTAAAACGCCTAACGTTAACGTTACGATTGCTCTCCAATGAAAGTATTGGGCGCAGCAGACGCCTCTGTGTATATTGTTGAGTGTGGTCTAATAGTGAATGGACGCCCCCTCCCTTTAGCTTACTGTACTCTTTGAGTCCATCTCCAGTGTGAAGTTTCTGGGGTTACTGTTCCTTACAGTCACCTCCAAAGTCTCAGACGTCGGATTCAGCACTGGAACAGTCTGCCTGGTCCACCTGATTGTTTTGTTTGGGTGAGTTGAAATAAATGCAATTAGGTCTTAAAAGTGTCAAAGACGCGAGTGCAAATACCATAAGGAAGGACTTCAAGGTCAGATTCTGAATGTATTAGCGTGCGGTCTATAAACAAAGAGGCTAAGACTTGTGTCGAGGCAGAGAGAAAAAGCAGAATTAAAAAAAAAAAAAACCCTGAAGGTAAAGGAATGAACGCCTGAAAGGACCCAAATGTTGTATTTATAATTTACTGAGCTAATTAGCAGTGTGCGCAACTGATATGCAGCTTTAATTGCAATTCATTAGTGTGGTAAACTGTCTCTGTTTAGGAGACGTCCTTATTTCACCTCAGACTGCTTATAGCTGCGTACAAACTTCCTCTCTACCTTGAACAAAACTGTTTGGCACTGAACTTTTAAATGCAGTACTTTAGTTAACAAACAGGGTTAGACGAGCATACTACTAAAGAGGATGCAGGTCTGACACATAAACACACAGCCATATGTTGAAGTCTTGTTTATATTTTGATACCTTTCCCAAGTACATGGTGATATTACTGACGGCCATATTGAGGTGCTCCCTTAGGAGTTCAACATGAGCGCTAACCGTGCTTACATGTGTTTATCGTTGATGGCTTTAGCATGGGGCTGACGTCTTTTGTTAACAATTTGTGAATATGAAAAACTTTGTTATATTTTCTTTTTGAATCTTATTTACTCTCTTGCAAAGTCATCCTTTTCCTTTTGAACATGAAGGTTTTTCTAAGATGTTTTAGAGCCAGCCCAGCTAACACGACGCAGAGGTGTGGGAAAATCCTGCAGATGGGTTTGCAGCTTGGATCGACTCCACAGTTTGTTTATACAGTATGTGTGAATTTAATCCTAGCCAATAACCCCTGCAGTGACAGTGTTTGGTGGTGTGTGTGCACTTACTTGCCCAGCGGACAGCAGGCCTGTGGTAGTGTGATGACTGGAGGAGGGAGAGCGTACAGCTCCAGTTGATACCAGAACTCCCCATCCAGCTCTGACTGGAACAACACACTAGTACAAAACACACACACAGTGACACCGTTATATTCAGGCAAGAATGCCTCTAACTGTCCATCAACTCAACCTACACCGCTTCTTCTGCAAATGTACGTTTGGTAACCCTTTCTTTTACGGTACACTTATTACCAGGTAATTAACTAGTTAACAACATGATATTATCTGGTAATTACATGATAACTACTAAGTCAACACTGTCTAGTTTTTCTTTTTTCTGTGCAGCTCCATTTTCAAAAGCTATTTGGGGTTCTTATTTTCTATGATTGACACTTGATACAGCCTATGGGCGTGCGAAGATTGCGTAGCGATACGCTGTTTGAGCCGAGCGTTATCACAGCGACTCACCCGCCGAATGTGTACAATGCTACTGCGCAAGTGGTGGTTCCAGGAAGCGGAGAAAATCCTGGAAAAACCAGAGCAACTGCGCTTCGAATTTGTATAATGATGGAAGGTTACCTACCTGGTAGCTAGACAGTATTGACTTAGTAGTTATCATGTAATTACCAGATAATTTAATGTTGTTACGAGGTAATTACCTGTTAATTACCTGGTAATAAGTGTACCGCAAAAGAAAGCGTTAGTGTACGTTTTAATGTTATTTTAAATATACAGTGTGTAGAAATGTGCACGTCCCTGCTCCAGACTGTAAAGAAGCAACAGTGGCCCTCCAGGACAAGAAGCTCCTGCAGTGCATGTTGTATATGATTCCCTTATTTGGTGACATACTTATGAGTCTTAGTATTAAGTCTGCTAAACATTGCTTAATACTACTACATACTGTACCTATCCTCGGGTTGCAAGATACAAGGCTCTGCAATGGCTCATTTTCCATCGCTGGAGTTTGCTGTTTGATTGCCAAACATTCATAAATGGTACACTGGCCTAACGTCTCTCCACTAATACAAATAGCAAATGTGTATTTAGGATTTTGAAGCTGTCAATCAAATCTCAAGCCTCACCCAAGTCACTCATCTCCCACCCATCCCATCATATACAAAGGATTCACCCTCAGGATTATATAAAGGGAACATAACTGTGGTGAAAACTGAGGATTTCATTAACATTCCCATATAGAGGTCTGCAGTGTATTATATTCCCAAGAACTCTTTACTGCAAATGTGTCTTTTTAGATCGCTCACACAAGGGAAAGTATGAACTCAACTTCACTCCAACTTACTCTTATTTTTCCTTTACATCCTCCTTTAAAGCTGGCGGGGTCAGTTACAGTGCGTTAAGCCTTACCTGCCTGTGCTTTTCCCTACTTTAACAGGGGAGAACGTAGCTTTGTAAGCCAGAGTGTCCCGTGGGGGAATCGAAACCCAGTTGGCTCCGCTCAGGTCATCTCCTTCTAGGAGCACATCCAGCATCAGCAGCTCTCTTAGCGGGTTGCTGACAGGGATCTCTATGGCAACGGAGCTCTGGGAATATTTCAAAGATGACACCTGTTATCGCCTTTCTCTGTGATGTGGAGTTAAGTCTTTTGATCAAAGTGAAGATGGAAGATGAAGTTTTACAGTAAGAGTAGCCAGCAGCGGGAGCACATCTGCTATGATGATGATAATTCTGAAGTGAGTGTACTTCATGCAGTGTCCTTCAGTTCGTATCAAGCTATACACCAGTGTTCTTCAGGCAAGGTTGATTTAAGTGCCTTCTCACCTCGCATGGCTTGACCGAGGGAATTCTTTTCTCTCACAGTAAGCATATCTCACTTCTTATTTGGAGTCATTCCTCTCTCAGCAAAAAAAACTCTAAGAAAATAATCTTCAACCTCGTTCAAAAATGTTGAGACACCGTGTAAAATGTCAACAACAACCGAACAGACATGGCTCTATGGCGAAGGTTAGAACCGCGCATGCACAGAGGGAACACGATTCAGAAACGCCAGGACTTCTCTTGGCTCGTTCACTTGTTTAAACTGAGTGAACTGAAGTGATTGTTTTGTTTATTTCTTTTGTTGAAATATTTCCTCATATTAAACCTCCATCTTCAAAAGCAAATGCACCGCCGTGTGTTGTTTTGCGCTCCACTGCTTTCTAGACAAGAGCAACATGTGTTTAATCAGTCCGCCATCTGCTCTCTTTTGTGCTAGTCAGATGAACTGTGGATGTGCTCGTTTACATGAACAGTCTAAGTGAAATCTCAGCAATGGTAACAAAGAAAAAAAAGGGAAACTGTCAATAAAAGTAATATGCAACCAATTAAACTGTTTATTAGTGCAGGAACTTACCTGAGCTGCACACTGCACGTGAATGACCTTGATGGGCGCTGCTGGCTCACAAATTATCTCAAAAGTGAAATGCACTTTGTAGGGTCTGAGTGCATTTGCTGGGTCCAACACACAGTAACACAGAGTGACAAACAAAAACAGAATGAAAGCATTTACACGACTATAATTCTGAGTATGCTTGTGATCAAGTCTTCATTAATCTTTGGATTTTTTAATGGTCTGCGTGTCTTGCAGTGTCTTACCCGTGTTCTTTTCACTTCCTTGCATGCCATCACTTTCAAACGACACACATCCTACAAGAAGTTTTGTTCAGATTAGCTCCTTGAAATGCATTTGTTGTATATATGCAGATAGTTTTCAATTTTCCAGATGAAGTGATACATAAATCCCCTGCAGTGAGCACTAGTTACACGCACAATTATCCAAACCCTTATATTTCTCACTCTATATTCTACAGAACTCCAAATGTGGTTATACTGAAGATGTTTGGGAACGTGTATGAGTACAATCTGGGTTTAAGGCAGACAAGATAAAACTACATATAAAAACACTAAGTATTCAAACGTAGGCATGTAAATGGTTGGAGAAAATATAGTAAACACATTTGGCTGGCATTGAACCGACTTACAAACACCAAGTCACAGTCACACAAATGCAGCAAGAAAGACTCACCTGTCTGTGTTCCTCGTTTCCATGGTGACACAGCCAGGGTGTATGGAGCGTTGTGACCAGGTTTAATCTCCAGGGAGAAGGTGCCACTAACGACGGATAGGTCTGTCAACACCTGAAACGCATTGACAGGAGAGACGAAATGCTCAGGCAGGGACACATACATCAACATGTGGCGAATTAACATGTGGATTTTAGTGATGGGGACACATTCACAATCTCTGCATGAACCACGAGTCTTCTTTGCCCTTGCTCTCCCACTGTAACTGTTGCTGTGAAAGAGAGTGGGAGGTCCTTTATATGGCCCAGCTGACAAGTGCCTCTCAGACCACCTCTTTATGTCAACTAAGGGGGGAGATACTTGGTTCTACCATAGACGTTATGCAAAAGCAACATTTTGCACAGGTTTTTACATTGTATTAACCAATCAAAATCATTGGGTTATTTTCCTCTGCACATGGCCAAATGTCTTATGAAGACATCTACAGTGGATATCAAAGGCTACACACCCCTGTTCAAATGCCAGGTTTTCATGATGTAAGAAAATGATGGCAAGAGAAATATTTTCACAACTTTTTCAACCATTAATGTGACCAGCTTGAATATACAGCAACGACACTCAAAGTAGAGCTTCCATCTGACTTATTTTTGCAGTTGTGTGTATGACATGTGCGATTATGCCTTGAGATACTGTGTCCTCTGACTGTCCAGGTCGACAAATTCACCGTAGTTCAGTGAACCTCAAGAAAAGGCTTCGTTTTACTTTTGATAAATGCTTTTAAGTACAAAGAAATGATTTTAACTTCCTTTTTAAATAGAGTTTAACATATTTTTGTCGCGTATGAGCCTTATTATCGAAGAATTTTTGGCTTCCAATATTTATTAATTAATAAAAAATGTTTTTTTTGTGATTGACAGCCTTTTAAGACCAATAAATAAATTACATTTTATGAAGGCGACAGTGATTGGCTTATTCCCTTAATAAGCCCCGCCCACCTAAGAAGTCTTCAGAAATGCATTGGTGGTTCAGTGGTAGAATTCTCGCCTGCCACGCGGGAGGCCCGGGTTCGATTCCCGGCCAATGCAATACACTTTTCGTTTTACATAGCTGAATTGAAAACAATACATTTACATAAAAATAACAGTCGAACAAGTTTACAAATCTGTTTGTCCTTTGAAAAATGTCAAGTTTATGTATTTACTGATTAATTTCCTATACAAAGGCATATTTGTATCTTTTTTGCATTATAAATCATTCCACTATGTTGCAATTACTAAAGCTTTACTCATCATTGATCCTTATTACTAAGCATTATGTGAAAAGCTGTTGATGAAATTTAAGCATGAAATTTACATGAGCTGCTATAGGAAAGCTGGTTATAGGTCACATTAAAGGTGGAAGAAGTTGTGAATTTATTTATCTTGATGTAACTTTTTTACATGACAAAAACCTGGCATTTGAACAGGAGTGTGTAAACATTTTATATCCACTGTACAATATACAGTTGAATATACAGCAACGACACTCAAAGTATAGCTGCCATCTGACTTATTTTTGCAGTTGTGTGTATAACATGTGCGCTTATACCTTGAGACACTGTGTCCTCTGACTGTAGTTTGGGACATCCAGAAGGGTGTTAGCTGTTTTTCCGACAGGACAATGTAATACAACGTGGTCCACAGGTAGAGGATGCTCTCCAACTCCTCTGAGGGTGAATAACTGCATCGTGCCGCCGCGGTCATGGAGGAATGACAGCGTGCCCTGTTGGAGTTTGTACAAAGTCCAGGTCGACAAATTCACTGTAGTTCAGTGAACCTCAAGAAAAGGCTTCGTTTTACTTTTGATAAATGCTTTTAAGTACAAAGAAATTATTTTAAACTTCCTTTTTTAATTAAGTTTAACATATGTTTACCGCGTATGGGCCTTATTATCGAAGAATTTTTGGCTTCCAATATTTATTAATTAATAAAAAAAATGACTTTTTTGTAATTGACAGCCTTTTTAGACCAATAAATAAATTACATTCTAAGAAGGCGACAGTGATTGGCTTATTCACTTAATAAGTCCCGCCCACCTAGAAAGTCTTCAGAAATGCATTGGTGGTTCAGTGGTAGAATTCTCGCCTGCCACGCGGGAGGCCCGGGTTCGATTCCCGGCCAATGCAACACACTTTTCGTTTTACGCAGCTGAATTTAAAAGAAAACATTTACATACAAATAACAGTCGAAGAAGTTTACAAATCTGTATGTCCTTTGCAAAATGTCAAGTTTATGTATTTACTGATTAATTTCCTATATAAAGGCATATTTGCATCTTTTTTGAGTTATAAATCATTCCACTTTGTTGCAATTACTAAAGGTTTACTCATCATTTATCCTTATTCCTCCTGAGCATTATGTGAAAAGCTGTTGATGAAATGTAAACATGAAATTTACATGAGGGAGAAGTGATTCATGGAACTGATAGAAGAAAAATTCACTCAAAAAGCTACCCCAGGAATCACCAGCTTTTAAAAATGCAGGACACTGTTATCAAAATGCTTTTTTAAAAACAAAAGTCTGAGCAGCAGTGATAATAACACACATTTGTCCTTTTAGAGAAACACAGGTTGCCACAGATGATACTTAAATTCATAAGTATCATCTTAACAGCCTCATGGGCCAGACAGAGCGCCGCTGAGATTGGTGTTGGTACTTGAACTGACTGTTAAGAGGAAGGAACATCGGAGGATCGTGATAAACACGAGGACTATGTTGATGAGTATTGGTAGCAGGGGGATTTTTAAGAGGGTACACCCTGAGTGCACTCTTACCAAATGATCACAATGTTAAGATTTCATAACAATAGAAAGTATTCATCACAAAGACACGAATAACAGGGTTTTATACAGCTTTAGAAAGCCCTAAGAAGGAAACTAATAAAAGACCGATTAAAAAGCTGATACCATGACTGCGCACTCTGCTTCAGGCTGGAAGGTGAGAGGGTAGTTTGCTTTAGTCCCTGCTGGCACGTTCACAACCTTTGGACCGGAGAATCCTTCACCACACAGCACAGCATGCATCTTCCAGTCTTGGTGGGTTTCATTGTGCTGGGAGAGGCATTTAAACACAAGAAATCATTTCCATAAGCCAGAGTTACTCTAGCCTATTAGTTGTCCTTTAAAAACAGTAATTATACATTTTCATCCCTCTCACCAGCGGGATGTCTTGTGTGACTGATCGATGAGCAGGCGTCTTGAAGTCCAAGTGGAAAACCCCCTCCTGTGGCGACAGATGAGAGAGTTTTGGCAACGTTAAAATAAACCGCACAGACCGGCATGCAACCAAGCTTGGACCTCATATATTTGCAAACTGAAGATGATTTCTACCTGTAAAGAGACATTTGCCTGCAGCATGTAGACTCGGGTGTCACACCAGGATCTGAGGACCACCTGGCAGGTAAATTGCCCGACAGAGTCCGCTTGGAATCGTATGGGGATGTCCACACAGCCACAGTCTGTTAAAAAGAGATACGATGCACTTGAGAGGGGGAATGCAAAGACAGGAGGAGGATGTGAGCAATTTACACGAAATCTAGAGACACTGGCTGAAGGATCATTTGTGAAACTAAGAGACTTAACCCCCATTTCAATTGGACCGACAACAAGGTGCTTAAAAATGTCTCCTTGAGAAGGGACAAGAGTTCCTGGATATCAAGTATCTATGTGTGTGTACCTGCAGGATTCTCCAACGCTATACTGGTGTCTTCTTTTACAGGTATTCTGACAGTAGAGGGTAAAGTGAAGTGTTCTGGCAAAGACACCTCCACTCTGTACTCCACTTCTTTGCTGCCTCGATCACCTCTCGCCTGTGCAGCCTTACACAACACAAGAGCAGCAAGTTTATTACTCTCGAAAACGCAACCGAAGCCCTGCCTCCGGAGTGCGTGAGAGTGCACGAACCTGCAGTCGGAGGAGCTTGCGAGCAGCTGTTGCCCTCATGGTGCTGCTGTGCATGGTGTGTGTCAGCGTCCGCCTCCTGCGTTCGTCTGCGCTCATGCTGTGCTGGGCCCAGGTGGACAGAGCTTGTTCCCAGGCCATATTGACCAGCGGGACACGCAGTACCTCCTCACACACCTGCCCCACCCTGCAGCAAAGGCTGAGTACTGACACACATACAGATGGGTCTGTTGGCAGAAAAACAACAGTTGAAATGTATATCTTAAAATAAAGAGTAAAAGTAAAGTACGATTTATTTGTTGCCTTGTTTGGTTCTTACCAGAGTCCTGCGGGATGGAGACAATATTAGAGCTCGGCTTTGCAGTGAGAGGAGAGGGAAGCGGCAATTCTGCTGTGGCCTTCACCAAATACACCATATCCCCCACCTGCACAGTCACATGCACAAAAATGATTAAGGGTTTCTCACAGCACTGGCTCCTACGATTGAAAGACTCCAAATACAGTCAGCATGCAGAGTGTGACAACCCTAGGCTGCATTATGCATGGACGGAGACTCAGTGACTGTTTTAAAATTGCACACTGCCTTCAATATCATGCATCTACAAAGCCAAAAGCTGCAGTGTCAGGACTGTAATTCTGGGGCTGCATTTCCAGGACTCTCACTGTATGTTGTTGCAACACAATGCAATACATCGCTGAAGATTCTGCCGCATCTGTTATGTTAGAGTAAAATGTTAGAAGAACCATTTGCCGTGTATGTTAGAGAGGAAACCTTCGAAAAGGACGTCTCATATGACCTGTGGTAAACCGACGGATGAAGAAACCTTGAAAATATCATTTATTGAGCCGCTTAGTAAGTTTTAATGACCGTCTCTCTGCTGCTTAAAACTTAATACCAGTTTTCCAATAATAACAAGAAAAAATCTCAACAATGAGCAGACAGACCAGCACTCTAACCTGAGGGCATATGAGCAGCACAGAGCAGTATTTGATGCCTGGGCTGAAGGGCAGGTAGTGGATATTCAGAGTGTCTCCTTGGCCTGGCTTCAGATACACACTCCTCACTGCACTCAGGAACTCCTTGGCTTTACCATCTGGGAACGGGAGCAGACACAAGCAGACCCAAATGAAGACTGTGGATACACACTTGTGCTTAAAAATTCATCACGGCAGCTCCTGTGCATGTGTGTTTTCCTTCTTACTGAGATCTGAGGGTTTCTCTTCCATCTCCTCCTCGCAGCTCTTGTCTAAAGTCTCCACGCTGAACACGGAGGCGGGGGAGAGAAAATCATCATCATCATTCATCGTTTATGGATATCAGACTACACAACTCGGTTCAGGTGCACCTCAAATGACCTCAGATCTACTTCAGATCCTCATAGTCGACTCTTCATGAGGGGGTGGAGGAGCTGGAGTGTCTAAGCTTTGAAGAAATCTCTGGTGGGTAGAGTTGCATGCTAACCAGCTAATCATAATGACAACCCGGTACTCTCCTGACGCTGAAACCTTTACCTTATCTCGCACTCTGAAGCTGTGACGGACAGACAGGGGGGAACTGACTGATTTAGCGGCTGTAAAACGCCCGAACACAGATGACTTCATGTGTTTTTCTCTCAGTTTGAAGGTAAATTTAAAGCGTCATTCTTGGCTCCGTTACAAACTCCGCCAACCCTTCCTCTAAAAGCTGAAAAATGCCGAACTTGTCAATGTCAATCTATCCCTTTCACTTTGTGGGTTCAAAGTGGATATACAGTATGTCTGCTAGTGTGTGAGTGTGTGTGTGGGTGTGTATTATTAGCTCTCTGTGTTTTTGTGTGGGCAGTGTGTGTGTATGTGTTACTTGGCCTTGGACGAGGCCTGCTGAACCAGACTGTCTCTTTTCTTTTCAGGCTCCAGTGGGTTGAAGGGAGACTCTACCAGCACCACCCTAGACACACACACACACACACACACACACATACACACAGCAGAGAGGTTTGGAGTCAAGACTGAAACACAAAAATATGCTTTACAGGGATTAAGAAAGACATGCTGCATTTAATTGTCGATGTATTTGTTTTGCAGATGTGTGATCCTTTTGAACACTAACTCAAAGTGAAGCACTCGTAGCTCTGCAGACAGATTTATATAGAGGAGAAACTTAGTAGAGATGTTCAAAATGCATCCCTTAAAGCTATGGTCTACTATTTGGAAGCTTGGTACTTATTATTAACACCGTCTATAAGGCCGTTACGGTCCTGTGGTCTGATTTACGCAAAAAAAAGATAAAAAAAAACGAAAAAAATCCATTCAGCATATCCGCTGCAAAAAGGAATAATAATCGACCAATCCGAACCGCCGTACCCTGGCGGTTCGGAGTGGTCCATAAGTCCATCCAATCCCCGCACCGTCCCGCCCATGGTCCCGCCTTCCCCACTACCCCCCTCACGTACATGTGATTAGCGAGCTGCAAAGCTACTGAAGCATAATGGAGCCAGAGAAGACAAACACCGAAACCAGGAGGCCGCTTCTGTTACCCTCCACATCGAAGGGAAGGAAACGTAAAAGTTTCGAGGAAAAGGCCGAAGTAAGGAAGAAATATGAGCGATACAGGTGCCAACGGAGAGTATACATTGGAGAAGCAGAAGGATTTGGGACTGAAAACTGACGCTGAGACAGCCGAACTTCTGTTGAACGGGTAATTACTTTGTTTGTCTGCTGAATAACTCTGGTTAGTCTGTGCCTATACTGGCCAATGACTGAACGTTGATGGTCAGAACTTGTAGGCTCTGTCAATAGCTTTTAGCATCAGTTAGCCACACATCTTTAGCACTGTAAACTGAGCTGGTGAAGACACGCCCAGAAAGGTAAAGCCTCGCCCACAATTGGCTCTGCTCTGACCGGCTAGCAGTGGCGACGCCAGACCCGCCTCGCGCCGGTCCAACTGAAATGGCTACCACTGTGTACCACTGGTGATATTTTCTGCCGCCCGGGAATCTTGCTCTATCGGAGGAGGCGTGTTGCTAGGAGGCGACACGAGCTAGAGGGGGCGGGATCTTGGAACACGGAGGGGAAGGTTGAGTGAACAGCCGAACTGGTTTTCAGATCGTAGACCATCGCTTTAAGACCCCCTATGAGTACGCCATAGCTCACTGGCTAACCATTAAACCTCTGCTCCTAAAAGGGTCTGATGTTACTGTTTGGTATTAGCCTAAAAGCTAACTGTTCCTTTATTTATCTCCCCGTCATGTTTCTTCAATCTGTCGTCTAAACAGCTAAAAACTCAAGAGCTGTAAAGGCAGACATCTACCTGAACTCAGCGTCTCTGTTGAAAAGGTTGGTTACAGGCACTTGGATCACTTTCAGTTGGTAGCAAGGAGACTTGCACTCAACAGTTTTCTGAAAAGAGATAAGTGACATGATTAGTCGGCAAGCTATCAGGTCATCAGACAAGAAAACTTATCAGTGTTTATTCTTACAGTAGGTTTGATGCGACTGATGTGCGTCTTCAGCTTAAAGGAGAGTGTGGTGCTGCACAGGCCGACAGGAGGGCTGGAGAGGAGCAGCAGGACCGCCTCCTTGGGTGATATGAAGGAGCAGCTGTACTGGACGGTCACTATGGTGCTCGCACTGAGGAGCAGCAAAACAGCAAACTTCACACAGAGATTCTTTGACTGAACGAGCGTCTGTTTCCAGGGTTATGTCAATGATGATTCAGCAGGATTTAAATACTCACACACAAAAACAGCATATCTGAGAGTCAAGCTGAGGATTCAAAATGGGGACATGGGCTATTTTTACAGAGAGGTTTCACATGAGAGCAAAAGCGGTACATTTTAATGAGCTGCAATCTCCGCGGAAAACTACACTAACTTAACTTGTACTCGGAGTTTAATCAGCTGAAGAGTTTTTTCGTCTTCAGTGCACAAGTCAGCCTGACACGAGTTATTTGCAGACGCAAAGGCAGCAGTTCTTAGTTAACGATACAAGTTTCAGCCAAGACTTTGTTGTTGATGCACACTACAAAGGCACGCACTAGTGTTTCATAATTAGAATTTCATTGCAACGCTCCTCTTTTCACATGATAATTTATGCTCTAACCTGAAAAAGCATGAATAGTTCATTAAATATGTGTCCTGGGTGCGCTGCGTAAACACTGAGAGTACAGTTTTCAGCTTCCTAGTCTGAATAACCACACAGCCAACTGTCTTTTTGAAAGTATGGATGACACGCCTCGATCTCATCCATAATAATAAACTACCGCTAAGATAAGTGTTGCTGCGGCGTATGCAAAAGGAATCACGTTCAGCCCAGGTACAGCCCACATCAGATTGACGCTAAAGCTGCGTTTGAGTTACCTCGGGAGTCAGACGTCGGAAAGTTATTTTAGTGCTTACCTTGTACTTGTCATATTCGGACAA